>CAWUFW010003975.1:1132500-1667148 GCA_963921515.1 Calotriton arnoldi
ACTCACTCTTTTTATGACTGACATCTACCACAGCTACTAATTTAAGGCAGCTGGGCATGTCTGTGACGTTGGGGTCAACGGTCATTGGGAAATATGTGTCAGACCTTTGAACACATTCATGTTTTTGAACAGGCACTGAGAGAGCGCAGCCCTCCCTCTCACTGCAAATTAGTGTATTTTCTTTTAAATAAACTTTCATTCCTAGTGCTGGGGCGCAACACTTTTTCTCTTTCAACTCTAGGAATGCTTTTGTGCAATTGTTGTCCAATGGAAGCGGATCAGACACATCCTTGTGTGTCAGCCTCAGTAAAGGCTTAGCCACTAGGGAAAGGTTTAGTAACCACTCTCTACAGCAGCCAACCATTCCCAAAAATGTCTTGACTTCTTTCTGAATTTGAGGTGGATTTATCTGGTGAATTATTTCCACTCTCTCTGGTGACACCTTTCTAGCTCCCTTTCCAATTATGTGTCCCAGACATTCATTTTCTTTTTTACAGTACTCCTGACTATTCTCATGCAATGGCACTGTGACATGAACTTGACAAAAATCAATAACAGTAAGCCATTCTTCAGCACATGGAATGTGAAAAAATATATTGGCTGAATTCGGTACCACAGGACAACATGGAAAAATTATGCTATTAATCTCCTGCACTAATCTGTTCTTTTCATTTAGTTTCTGTGAACCTGTGATCAGAAAGTTACATAAACTTCCAATCAATTCCATCAAAAATACTTTACTCAGTTTATCTCCAATTATGGGTAAAATTTCTGCAACTTATGGTGTTCTGGAATACATGTCATCTGGTTCTAATTTAAATAAGACATGTTCTGCACATTTTATTAATCTGACATCTTTCTCTGTGAACTCCCTTAATTCTGTGCTTATTATTTCTTTCAAATCAGAAGGTCATTTTTCAACTGTCTTTTCTGAAAACAATGCTACAGCTGTCTCTTGTTGGGCCTTTTTAAAATGTGCATCCTCATCAGGAATCTGAAAATTAACATTATCTGGTGTACAGTAATTTGTGCTGTTTAATTTGCAAAACAATTGTTTTCCTGCTAGGCCTGAGTCACAAACAACAACTTGGCAATTTTCCTCAAATGGGCCTATTTTTGGTGCAAATTCTTCTAAAACTGGGTTTGTAATTTCTCTTTTTAAAAGTCCTACAACTAAGTCTGGATCTTGCACTGCTTTCACAATGGACTTGGTAAATTCAGAATTGTTAGGGTTAAAACTCTCATTTTCAAATATAGCAACCTGTTGAACTGGGTTCTGATTTTGTTTCTGAAAATAATTCACATTTGCTCTGGACAACTTATTTAAATTAATTTTAGCATTTTCCATATTTAGTGGGAGCATCTGGGCTTGAAAAACTCCTTCCATTGGTACCTGTTTCTGAACTGATATTTGCATTTGCTTGGCTGACACATCTTGCACCTGCATTTCTCTCTGTGTTTGTACATTTCCAACTGCTGCATCATGTTTACATTTACATTTCTTCTTCCAATGCTCAAAACTGTTATAAAGATGGCAAAAGGACACCCTTTCCAGCAGTACAACATCCATACCTGAATGTGCACAGACCAAAACACCTTTACTTCCATCCTGTGTTCTTTTAATCTGTACCCAATCAACATCCTTTGCTGGCACTCTGCCCTTCAGGAAAGTAATCACTGCTACGTTTTTCTCAATAACAACAGAAAATGATGGTGCATTCATGCAAACCCTTTTCATTGTCTCCTCACCTGGCCTTTGCACAACAACTTTAGATTCAAACCACAATTCAGTTTGCATAGCAATGTCAAAGAACATTTCCAAATTAATTCACAACTCCTTTAAAATTTCAACAAATCCATCAACTTGTGGGTACCACAGCATAAGTTTGTCTCAATTGTGGGAATGTGTTCAGAAATGCTGCAAGTTCACTTTTGTTCCGTGGCACATGAACATGCACTTCTCCCACCTTTTCTCTCAATGAGTAAGCAAAAGCTTCTCCCTCATTCTGCTTATTATTTTCCTCAACTAGATCTGGTGGTTTCTTTTTCTTATCCAGTTTCCTTGCTAGGTCTGGTGGTTTCTTTTTCTTCTCATGTTTTCTTGCCCACTTGTCTCCTAATTTCTCAAACCCATTGCATTTGAAATTATATTTTATTATTTCTGCAAGGTGCAACTGCATTCCTGAAGAACACATTGTCTCATTTGCCTCATCATTCATATGTACCCTGAAGCTTTTCTGAAATGGAAAACTTCCTGAAACATTAATTTCATATTTTTGAGCCAAATCGGTCAGTTTACCATGTGTAGTTACTGCACATGTATTTGTTTCCTTACTCAGGGAAATTAATTCTTTTTCCTGACACTGGTTCACATTTTCATGATTTGAACAGCAGGGACTGTTAATTTCTTCATGTTCAAATGTTGAATTGAAAACACTGAGGGGCCGATTCCGATTCGGGCCGGAAATCTCTCTGACCGAGCCGGACCCGGAGAGATATCGGACCCGTGCAGCCCGACCGAACGAGTACGATGCGCACGTATGCCATCGGACTCGAGTCGGTCGGACTCCCATTGAAGTCAATGGGAGCCTGTCGTACAACGCGTACGCGGGCTCCCATTGACTCAATGGGTGCGATGCGGACAAGGGCGCCCCCTACAGCGTGTACGCGGCGAAGCGATTCGCGCCGTACACTCACAGGTAGGGGGACCCATGGGTCCCCCTGTGTGCGACTCGCACGGCTACGCGTACAGGGGTGTCCGACACGGACCCCCAAAGTACGGCTCCGACTGCTCTTTCGAGCCGGAGTGCGCGTCTCGGTCGGACTGCTCGCGGCGCGCATCGTACTTACCCAGCCGGGGAACGTCTCCATTGCGTGGTGCGAGTCGAGTCCGAGCGAGTCGGTTGGTGCAGTTAGACCCGGGAACGAGTCGGTCGGAGCGGTCGGGACGCCCGGACGAGTCGGTCGGCGATTTCGCATCGTACTCGCTCGTCCGTACGCGCTTACGGATCGGTCGGGAAATAGGGCTCCGAATCGGATCCGGTTAAGCCGAATCCGATTCGGAGCCCTACCGGCCGAGATCGGAATCGACCCCTGAGCTGTTTCTCTTTTCCATGGTCTGGGTTAATTTGGTCCCCCATGCTCTCTATCTTTTTAAGCACTGCTGCTTCCTCACAGCAGGTTTGAGAAATCCCATCTTCAAATATATTCATTTTTCCCTGGGCTATTGGTGTTGTAAAGACTATTTCTCCCCCACCTTTCAGTGCTTGGACTGTCTGGGGTAATTTCTGTTCAATAATCTGTGAATTCTGAGTTTCTGAAATAAACCCTGACATAATTACTCCTTCTGCAGCTCTTTGAACTTTTTGAGTAGGGACCATATTAATTGGGACAGTCATAATTTTTCTAGACTTAGGGGTCGATTCCGATTCAGGCCGGAAAAAGCACCGACCGACTCGGAGCCGGAATTAAATCCGACCGACACGTACCTGTGGCGCCCGACACGCCAAGTACGATGCAAGGCGTGCAAAATCCGACCGGCACGTACGGAACCCAAGCCGAACGACCGAGCCGCACGGAAAACAGCAATCCGGCCGGAAAAACACGCGAATCGAACCGACCGACACGCACCCGGAACAAATCCAACCGAAACGTACACGCGAACTCCAAACCGCAAAGTACGATGCAAGGCGCGAAAACCACGACCGAGTCGTACGGAGGACAAGCCGTACGACCGACACGCATACAAAACCGAGCCGAAGTAACACAAAACACTGTGACCGACGCGTACGCAGCATAGAAAACTGCACAAACACAGCGTGAACGAAACGGAGAAGACCGTACGAGACAACTGCAGGGTCCGACTCGGTCACAAGAACGTTTCCAACATGCACAGAAAGTACTAAGGAAAAATACACAAAAAAAGGCCAAACAAGCAATTACAAAGCCAATAAATACTGGGGGGTTGGGGACAGAGAACAAAGACACACCCACAACTCCACCCATATAAAGGACACAAATCCCAACCATGATCCTTTGCAAATGCTATTCTACTGCCAGCACTCAACAGACAGCAACCACACACCCACAGTTCATCCCTCACACAAGCCACACACCATCAGCACACTAACAAATAGCTACCTCACATACACCCAGCAAAACACACACTCACACACCCTCACCTGCACACCAACACACACATCACTCACCATCACCACCCATCACCATGCCCCCCAAGAAGAATCACAAGTTCCTAGATTGTGAATTGGAAGTCCTGGTAGACGAGATCCTCAGGGTAGAGCCACAGCTGTTTGGCACACTGGTCGAACAGACACCCATCTCCCAGAAAACCAAGATGTGGGAGAGGATCATCAACAGGGTGAACGCACAATCACCATGTCTGCGCACAAAGACTGACATCCAGAACAGGTGGTATGACGTGCGCAGGAGGGTACGGGAGCTGCTCAAGAAGGACTACCTCCTGAGCCAATACACCGGCAGTGGCCCTCCTGCCAAGCCAGTATACCTCAGGCCCTGGGAGGAGAAGGTGCGGGCCATCCTTTCGTCAGTGAGCGTCTATGGACTAGAGAACATCCCAGAGCCTGGTGAGTACACAACAAATGTACACAATATTCTGCCACAATACACACACACATCACTGTCAAGGGAGAGTCAAACCATGCACTCATAGCAATTACACAGCAACCAGAACAGAATCATCCCAAAATGTGTATGTCAGTCAGATAAACACAACACATGCCATCTCAAAGTTACATTTAACCGTGTCATCACATGTACAAACACAACTACAACTACAGCTAGGCAGTGGCACAAATATAACTAACAAACACATCCAGACATGTAGCCACCACTACAACACCAACACACAGTGAAGACCACTGAAAGAAAGGAATTCTGTGTATGCTGGGCAAGTCAGTGTAGCCAATAGCATCATGGGAGTCGTAGTCACAGATATTGCCCACCCCCACAACTGTCCCATCAACACCACCATGAACCATGCGCACATCACAGGGAGTGGAAAAGGACTCACAAGATGGCTGACACTGGCTACTGCTGTGGGGAGCACAAGGCCCTGCTGGCAACTGTGCAACAACCAACAGCAGGACACCACTGACTGACATCCTGAGAGACAACTTCCACTCCCTGCAATGGAAGCACGTTCCATGGTGGGATATCTGGCTGGGTGGGACGGAGGACTCGCAGCACTGACCATAGTCACAAGCACCTCCCCTCACACACCCCTCAACACAAACTCCACAGAACCCACCTGGGAGAATGCAATGCCTCACATCCTAACTCAAGATCCCACAAAGAACCTCCACCCTGGGTTATGTCGTGTGAAGCACAGGGACACTCTTGGGACTTTTAGCCAAACAACTGCCAGGACAACACTCCCAGCCATCCTGTCAGCACAGGCAGCCCACCCCACAGGGAAGCAGAGTCAAAAGGAAGGAAGCATGGGCATGCTGGGAAGGGGGTGGAGGCAATAGCATGATGGGAGTAGTAGGCACAGATATTGCTCAGCCTCACAACTGGCCCATCAACACCACCCTGAACCATGCTCACATCACAGGGAGTGGATAAGGACTGACAAGATGGCTGACACTGGCTACTGCTGTGGGGAGCACAAGGCCCTGCTGGGAACTGTGCACCAACAAACAGCACAACACCACTGCCTGACATCCTGAAAGCCAACTTGCACTCTCTGCAATGCAAGCACGTTCCATGGTGGGATATCTGGCTGGGTGGGAAGGAGGGCTTGCAGCACTGACCATAGTCACAAGCACCTCCCCTCACACACCCCCTCAACACATACTCCACATAACCCACATGGGAGAATGCAATGCCTCACATCCTAACTCAAGATCCCACAAAGAACCACCACCCTGGGTTATGTCTTGTGAAGCACAGGGACACTCTTGGGACTTTTAGCCAAACAACTGCCAGGACAACACTCCCAGCCATCCTGTCAGCACAGGCAGCCCACCCCACAGGGAAGCAGAGTCAAAAGGAAGGAAGCATGGGCATGCTGGGAAGGGGGTGGAGGCAATAGCATGATGGGAGTAGTAGGCACAGATATTGCTCAGCCTCACAACTGGCCCATCAACACTACCCTGAACCATGCTCACATCACAGGGAGTGGATAAGGACTGACAAGATGGCTGACACTGGCTACTGCTGTGGGAGCACAAGGCCCTGCTGGGAACTGTGCACCAACAAACAGCACAACACCACTGCCTGACATCCTGAAAGCCAACTTGCACTCTCTGCAATGCAAGCACGTTCCATGGTGGTATATCTGGCTGGGTGGGAAGGAGGACTTGCAGCACTGACCATAGTCACAAGCACCTCCCCTCACACACCCCTCAACACATACTCCACATAACCCACCTGGGAGAATGCAATGCCTCACATCCTAACTCAAGATCCCACAAAGAACCACCACCCTGGGTTATGTTGTGTGAAGCACAGGGACACTCTTGGGACTTTTAGCCAAACAACTGCCAGGACAACACTCCCAGCCATCCTGTCAGCACAGGCAGCCCACCCCACAGGGAAGCAGAGTCAAAAGGAAGGAAGGATGGGCATGCTGGGAAGGGTGGTGGAGGCAATAGCATGATGGGAGTCGTAGTCACAGCTCAACATCCCCCACCACATGGCCCAGCAAGCTCACACTGACACATGCACATCCCATAGAGAGTGGAAAGGCCCATCAAAGATGTCTGACACTGTTGCTGTGTCGTGGGGAGCACAAGGGCATGCTGGGAACTGCACACCAACCAACAGCAGGACACCACTGTCAGCCATCTTGCCATTGCTCTCACACCCACACACACTTAACTCCCACAAAAGCAAGTAAGTATGGGAATGCTGGGAAGTGGGGTGGAGGCAATAGCATGATGGGAGTCATAGTCACAGACATAGCTCACCCCCACAACTGTCCCATCAACACCACCCTGAACCATGCTCACATCACAGGGAGTGGAAAACAACTGACAAGATGGCTGACACTGGCTACTGCTGTGGGGAGCACAAGGCCCTGCTGGCAACTGTGCAACAACCAACAGCAGGACACCACTGACTGACATCCTGAAAGACAACTTTCACTCCCTGCAATGCAAGCACAGTCCATGGTGGGATAACTGACTGGCTGGGTGGGAAGGAGGGCCGGCTGTCAACCAAATACAACCAATGCAGACCATGTTCACACCCCAACAAATACATAGAAATGCCCAAATAATGCAGGACAATGTGCTACACCAATATTTTTTCCGAAAATTGAAACTTAAAGCTTTTTTTGAAGGGAAGGAGACGGAGACCCAGAATCAGAATGCAGGGGACACTACCCTGAGAACAAAATCTTCTTTTATTCCTCCTCCTCACACTGTACCAGCGGAAAAAACTACCTTTGAGCAGGCAGTCTTTAATGAAATTGAGAACCCAACAGAACCAACCACTTTTAAGAATCTGAGTGCAAGTGAGTTTCAGGCCCTCGAACAACTAAAGGGTAACACCACTATTCCTATTATACCTGCAGACAAAGGCGGTGCAGTGGTGATTCTTAATACCACCGATTATGAACATGAATGCCTACGGTTGCTGGGTGAGACAAAAAATTATCAACCACTAACTTCTGACCCATCTGCAGACCTAAAAAGTGCATTAAAGAGCTGGTCCTGGAAGCAGTGGATGATGGTCACATTTCGAGACATGAGGCAGACTTTCTGACGGAGGGCAATGGCATCGTACCTTATTTTTATACGCTGCCTAAAATACACAAAGACAAGATACCTCCGCCGGGTCGGCCCATTGTCTCAGGCATTGGCTCCCTTTTGGAACCATTGTCACGTTTTTGTGACCATTTCTTAAAACCTTTAGTTCAACAAACGCCAACATATTTGAGGGATACTAAAAATCTGCTGAATCTCTTACAAAATTTACAATGTGACATGGATGAAACAATACTGGTGACATTAGATATTGAAAGCCTTTACACTAGTATTCCCCAGGATGATACCATCAGAGTCCTGGGGGAAGCTCTAGATGCCACTATTTGGGAGTATAATACACCTAAGGAATGCATCCTTAAATGTGCTACTCTGGCCCTAAAGAAGAACTTTTTTGAATTTAAAGGGAAGTTGTTCCTCCAGTCTACTGGAACTTCAATGGGCAGTACTTTTGCCCCAAGTGTGGCAGGCCTGTATGTTCATGATTTTGAACACAAGTATATTCAGGATGCCAGCAACCCTTTTATCTCCTCCATAGGTTTATGGAAGAGATACATTGACGACGTGCTGATCATCTGGCAAGGATCAGAGGACTCACTTCAGGCCTTTCTCCTTTGGATCAATACACTTGATCAAAATCTAAAGTTTACCCATACGATTGGTAGACAAGAAGTCATCTTCTTGGATGTGGTGATTTCGAAACTCGATGGATGTTTCTCGACCAAGACTCACTACAAACCGACAGCTAGGAACAATCTCTTGGAGTTTACTAGCTTCCATCCAAGGGCCTTGCGGGAGAATCTCCCGTACGGACAATTTTGCGTCTACGGAGAAATTGCAGTCAACTGGCTGATTTTCGTCAACAGGCTACTGACCTCACTGATAAACTGAAGAAACGAGGTTACCCTGATAAGATACTTACCAAGGGTTACAAAAGAGCAAGACATCAGCCCAGGGAAGTGCTCCTCGAAGAATTTCCGAAAGAGCCTAGTGCAATACCTTTGACATGTGTCACCACCTTTAGTTCAGCATCTAACGCAGTCAAGAAAATCATAAATAAACATTGGCGTATCATAAACAGCAATAACAGGAGCTGGGAGAAGCCTTTGTTTTCATTCAAAAGAGGCCGTAGCCTTAGGGATACACTGGTCAACACACGTCCTAGGGAAACTTTAGTAAAAAACTTTCCTTCTGTCACTGACGCTTGGGGTTTACCTAGAGTAACAGGTCATTACCCGTGCACTAATTGTAGCATTTGCCACCTTACACGACACTCAAAAACTTTAGACCTTGAACCAAATAAGATATGGACACAAAGAGCACACATTAATTGCAACTCCACCAATGTGGTATACTTAATAACTTGCCCTTGTGGGTTGCAATATGTGGGAATGACTACGCGTAAAATTAAATTACGCATATGCGAACATCGCAGTAATATTAGGTGTGGCCGAGAGACAACCAAATTGAGTGAGCATTTTCTACAACATAACCACACAACTAATGATATGAGGTGGACTGTGATTGAACAGGTTAACAGCAAAAGGAATACTCAGAAAGCCCTTTTCGAAAAAGAACAAAGATGGGTTTATCGTCTTGGTACAAATATTAGAGGTCTGAATGATCATATTCCGTGGTTAAATGTCATGCAGAACTGATTCTCTGTAACCATTTACTAATCTGGATTTAGTCACGAGTTCGATCGTGGTCATGTGATGGTCTCTTGGCCCTCTCCTATAAGTTTTTTGGCCCCCGCCCCCCCTTTTTTATGCTCCCCTTTTTTATGCACCCCTTTTTTATGCTGTAATGTGACATCTCTAACACGTCTTAAAAACAGCAGTTTCCCTTTGACACCCTGTTTATTACAGTGAATTGTGGCATGAATCTATTGCTGTCATGAATTTTGGGTTCTGTATTCTTTGTTCTGACTTTTTTGTTCTGAATTTGGTGGGGCGGTTCCTTAAGCATCCAATATTAGGCTTCCATACTACCGTTTGTAATAACTTTTTATGTTTGGTTGTTGCTAAGAATTTTGTCTCAAGTGGCTGATTGTATTTTCTTTAAACCCAATACTGGCCTCGTGTGTATAATTTTTTTAAAACTTTAAGTTTGTCTTTATGACTGAGTTCATTCCGAGCGGTTTTTTGGCTTGACTACATTTTGCCAATTCCCTTATGTATGAATGATGCAATCGACCCAAGTGATGACGGTTGCTCTGTCAATATTCAGATTTATTGTTACCTTAATATTTCTTTTGTGGTCTTGCGCATTTTGCCTTGACATTTCGAACGTCACACCAGTCACTTGGAGGTCTCGTGCCTCTCCCGTTTGGAGAGTTGTGGCACAATTCTTTCATCATCTCCTTGCATGGCTTTTGAATTAACATTTCTTAGACTCTCTGTAATTGTTAATTTTTAATACTGAGTCCCTTCCGAGTGGTCCATTGACTGTATGAACCCGTTGCTGATGCTCCGTTGTTGAGTAATAATTATGTTAATCACACTTATGAGGTCATTTACTCGGGTGTTGTTTACATTTTATAAGCATATTCTTTCCTGTAGTCTGTGATTTTACGAACGTTGCCTTGACAACGCCCACTCTAGTCGAGTCATTGCCAGATGCTATCCTCTTCCTGATTGGAGTAGTGTGGAATAACTCTTCTAGCATCCTTTCTGACTGGCTATCATCCTTTCTGACTGGCTATCAGCCAATCATTTTCTAAAGACAGCGTCCTCGATGATTGGGTCCTTTTCATTGGGCGATGTAACTCTAATGCCGTTGGTTGGTGCAGCTCACGGCAGATACCACGCCCACCCCGAGTTTCGCGCTCGTTTTGTAATGTGCCCCTTTCCTTCCGGGGCTTTATTAATGACGTTCATTCATGCTACGGACGTTCTTCGGGGTCCGGCTAGAGAGGCTTCTCCTAGGTTCCAAACGGGTGCCTGGCGGACAGGGCGTGAGTTACACTTTCCATAAGATGAGTACGCTCTGGTGTTTTGTGATTTCCATTAGGCATTTTCATTACTATTTTGTTCTTATTTATTGTTTATTTTTTAGGTTGTGCCAATGCGTCATCACCCTCCTTCCGAGACCTATGGTGCATTGAGTGCTAGCACTATCTGTAAGAGTTGTTATTCATTAATTATCAATGCTACTTTTCTCGCCCTACAAGCACCATTCTGTCTATCGGATAATCTAGGTATAGTACACGCAGTAGTCAGTAATCTTTACAGGGCATTTGAACGCTTCTTTGCTCACCATTTGGTTTTTATAATTCACGCCATCTGGCGTGACGAGGGACTGTGGTCCTTTGACGTTTTACGGTACTCATGTAAATTGAGCAGGCGCACGAGATCACTACTTTTGACACTCGTGTTTGTGTTATGGCTATCTTAGCACCCCGTTGAGCACTATAGCATGTTATTCCTGTTTTGACATCCATCTAGGGCATATTGAAATAATTTTTATTGTTTTTTGTCTCCTATTTGTTTGTCTGTCCGTTTTGCATTTTTTGCAGAATAAACTCGGTTCCTCTTTAAACTAAGGGAATCTTTTTAGTGTTCTAATTTTTTACACTTGCAATCCTTGGTTAGGGTGGGCCTTAGTGCGCCCATACCGCCGGGTTGATTCACCACATTCACTGGTCCTGACGAATGCCTGACGAATTGTCATTTAAAGGCAGAAACATGTTGACCTACACTTGAGGATAAAAATGGACTTGTAATTTGGTCCTTTATCCCACACTTGTTTTTAATTACGTCTAATTGGCAAAATAAATAAAAGATTTTTTGTTACAATTTGGACTTTTTAAATTCACTCATTTCACTTTTCACCAATCACTTAACCAGCTCCGCAGTAACACTGGCGTTGTAGCACACTAGGGTGGCATTCGGCCACTCCTGGTGGGGCCCGATGATGAAGCATGTCACCAACCAGGTTGGTGAGTGAGGGCCTTCAGAAAAACCGAAGGTGGTTTTTTCTTATTTAACACTATAGTTAAGAAGGATACATGCGTGCTCTTCTTGCATTAGTGTCACACTCCTTTGTTGTTTGCCTGATTTAGCTTGAGGGGAGTAGGAGTGCCCGACATTTCCCTTCCTCTCCTATTGTTTTGTATACACACCCCAACAAATACATAGAAATGCCCAAATAATGCAGGACAATGTGCTACACCAATATCAACCCCTGACTGTGACAACTTAGGACAATGCAATGTACAGGCCCGCACCCAGAGGCACAGTCACAACTGTCAGGTGTGTCAACCATTGATGCCTGCAGAAACATAACATACATTGTGTGTGTCTCCCAAAAACAGGTGATGATGGGGACACAGCAGCAGACGCTGAGGAGTCCCAGTCCCAGGCTCAAGAGGATACAGAGCTCACTGGTGTCGTACAGCCTCTGCCCTCCTCGGACGAAGAAGACCAACCTGGCACCTCCGGTGCAAGTCAACATGCAGCACCAGCAGGACCACCAGCTGCACCCCCTGCACCCACCCCTCCAACGACTGTCACCACAAATACCATCCCTGCTGACATGGACAGAACAAGGAGCACCACCAGCACAGGGACCCTGGACCAACGTGGGGCCATGGACACCACCACCACCACCAACCCCAAGGGGGACCAGGGTCATCTGTGCGTGCCACTGCATGCACTGCACATGTCGGCAGGGGTGGTGGGAGGGGTGGGAGACAGAGGTCGCTGCTTGCAGAGGTGTCTGGTGTGCATGACGACCCACAACTGGTACGCATAGCCGATGCGTACCAGTCCAGCACCGGAGATCTCAGCCAGGTAGTGGGGCTCCTCAGAGACATGAAACAGAAGCAGGCTGCCCATCATGCCCGCTTGGACTCTCACATGTCCCGCGTGGAGTCCAAGTGGGACGCACTGCAAGAGATGACGGCGGTGCACAGGGACATATTACAATGCCTCCGCCAGATGAACAGTAACCAGTCTACACCTCCCTGTGTGCCAACAACATCTGGTGCTGACCAAACTGCAACTGCCACAGGGAGGGAGGATGACTCTGGCGGAGAGTCCCCTGCACCGCAGCAGCCTGTACTTGAGGGCCCCCCCCAAAGAAGAGGGGTTGTCCGAGGAGGGGCAAGTGAGAGGCCGATGGCCAAGTGCAACCCCCAGGAAGCCTGAACCTGTTCTGGATGTTCACCTTTGTGCACAGACTGTTCACCCTGTTGACGGCAACACAACTCCCACACATGACATGGGGAGTACAAGTTGGACCAATGTCTCAGACAACTGTGGCCCCGATACTGGGGATTTTGTCTACCAGGACTTTCAATTCACCTAGGAACTTCTGATTGCAATATAAATGTACATCACTAACAATCCTTTGCACTATTCACACAAATGTATCACAATAAACACACTAATACACCATACTTGCCTCTGTTGTGATTCTAACGTGGGTGCTGTCATGGGGATGATGAACTTCAAAATTACACTGTGTATGCGGACTGCAACAGCAAGTACAACACAGGCATGTGAGTAAAGGCAACGTGACACATATGAGGGAGACACACCACCAGGGCTACACAACACATACAAACCTAGGCCATCTGACTCATTGCCTACACTGATGTTGCCAGGGAAGACGGTGCAATGCACAGACACCACACCTATTCCCAGTTGTAGTCAAGTAGCCCACAGGTGCAGTAAGCAAATGGGAGTCAAATGTGTGACCACAGACAACGCACATCACAAAGTGAAGCACAGGTTTATTACACAGTTGCAACATGTCGTAACCACTACAGATGCAAGGTAATCCCACCTGGCAGCGGGCACACAGTCAACAACTGTAGAAGGAAGGAAGTCCATGGGTGTGGCGCACATCACCTGTAGGGACACAACAGCTACCACCCTGGAAGTACAATCACGTCGTCGGTGGACACAGTTGACCAAACGAATCTGAAAGTACCCTGTGAAGGACAGAAATGACACACAGTCAAAAGCAATGGAGAACAGGACAGAACAGCAAAACTCATGCACAATACATGTTACAAGATACCCACCGAGAACCAAGTTAGCATGTCAACACTGTTGGGGAGTACAGACCACCTGTAAGCACACATCGCTACACACATCCAGTCAAGTAGCCAATGGACACACTCCAACAGCACCAGAGCACCACCTACACATATCATGCCAACTCACATCATTGACATGACACCTCAGGATACTCACATTCAGCTAAAGAAGTTGGTGATGAGCTGTGTGCGGACATCACCCTCATCATCATCATCATCACTGGCATCGTGGTCCAGGCCAGGATCCTCCACAGGTGGCGGATGTTGGTCATTGTCATCCTGGATGAGAGGCAACTCCTTCCGCACTGCCAGGTTGTGGAGCATGCAGCAGACGATGATAATCTTGCACACCTTTGCTGGGGCATATGGGAGGGACCCTCCTGTCTTGTCGAGGCTGCGGAAGCGGCACTTCAGGAGACCAAATGTCCGCTCAATCACTCTCCTGGTCCGACCATGTGCCTCATTGTAGCGCATCTGGGCTGGTGTCACAGGGTTCCTGAGGGGTGTCAGCAACCACAGCATGTTGGGGTATCCCGAGTCACCTACGGACAGACAAGTGCACATTAGCTGACTTGGAAAAGTGGGCGGAATACTACAGATCAGATCACACACAATGGCACAAAGTCAGTACACACCGACAAGCCAGGCACGCTGGTTCTGCATCTGTGCCATCATCCTGGGGATGCGACTACTCCTCATCACAAAGGCATCGTGTGCTGAACCAGGGAAACGGGCACACACGTGAGTGATGGTCATATCTGCAAGACACACCACCAGTGCATTGACCGAGTGGTAGTGCTTGCGGTTACGGTAGGCCTGCTCCTGGGCCTGTGGTGGTACCAAAGCCACATGTGTCCCATCAATGGAGCCAATGACATGCGGCATCCTCCCCAGGGCATAGAAGTCACTCTTCACGTCAGTGAGTCGTTGCAGTCTAGGGAAATAGATGTACCGGTTCAGGTATAGCAACATTGCCTCCAAAACATCGCGGAGCACACGGCTCAACATGGTCTGTGACATCCCACCAGCAGTCGCCACAGTATGTTGGAAGGTACCGGTGGCAAAGAAGTGTAGGGCTGCCATCACCTTCACCTTGGGGGTCAGCGCTGTAGGATACGGCCGGCCAGGCTGCAAATGTGGGGCCAACTGCACTGCCAAATCCTCAATCAGCTGCCTGGTGAAGCGGTACCGTCGGATGCTGTCCCGTTCCACCATCGTTGCCAGGTCTGGGAATGGTCTATGGACAGCAGGAGCCCTGCAGTGCAGAGGAGAAGAAAGCAAGATTGTCAGTCACTCCACATATGCGGCATTGAACACACTCAATATCACATCATACATCATTATGAGGCACAACTACATGAAGTGTGCAGTTCCGTAAGGACATGTATGGTACATACATGGCCAACATCTGTCATCACGGTTCAACAAGTGGCATCAATAAGTCCCAGGTTGGCCCATTGGATATCATGAGGCCGTGTCACAGTTCCCATCTCCTGCTGCCATGTCTCAATCACCCCCCACAGTGACATGTGAGGACAGATGTGCCCCAGGCATCACAGCTCAACGACAGGTACATTCCCAGGGATCCTGTATTGCCACATGGACACTGGCATTACATGGAGTATCATGTAGACACCACAGCAAAACAACCATGACTCCCACAGGTAGTGGTCCCACTTGCCACTGCAGGACAGACATGGACGTCTGTGACACACACACGCACAACATCCAAGTCCATGCACACACAACGTGGATGTGGAGACTCCCATTGTGCACATGAAATCAGAGACATTGTAAACACTACATGCACACAGACTGTGGAGGACCATCACTATTGTGCCACTGGGACACCCTGGCTCAAACATACCGTCCCACATGGGACTCACGGGGTATGTGACATGACATACACATACACCACCCTGAATGTGACCATGGCACATGCACAGATATGAACAGTTGCACATCACAGTGGTCATGTACACGTAACACCCAGGATCCTGTCCCCATGAACACGTGCACAGCCTGGGGGTGGCTGCCCCCAGGTGACACCCACAGGACAACATGTACACCAACATACACACAATAGGAAATGCAGCCTTACATGCCTTATGATACAGTTTGGACAGGCTGTCGTGTTGTAGGTGTGCCCCTCACTCCCTGGGAGCTATCTGTGGCTGGCATATGTTCATCTGAGACAGGCATGGTGACATATGCCAGTCACTTGTACAGGGATGCGTTGAACAGCAATGGACCGATCGGTGCGCCCGGCCGGCCCATTGCATTCAATGTGTGCGGGTACGCGTTGTACCCCTGTACACGTTGAACAGCAATGGACCGATCGGTGCGCCCGGCCGGCCCATTGCATTCAATGTGTGCGGGTACGCGTTGTACCCCTGTACGCGTTGAACAGCAATGGACCGATCGGTGCGCCCGGCCGGCCCATTGCATTCAATGTGTGCGGGTACGCGTGGTACCCCTGTACGCGTTGTACCGCAATGGACCGATCGGTGTGCCCGGCCGTCCCATTGCATTCAATGTGTGCGGGTACGTGTTGTACCCCTGTACGCGTTGAACAGCAATGGACCGATCGGTGCGCCCGGCCGGCCCATTGCATTCAATGTGTGCGGGTACGCGTTGTACCCCTGTACGCGTTGAACAGCAATGGACCGATCGGTGCGCCCGGCCGGCCCATTGCATTCAATGTGTGCGGGTACGCGTTGTACCCCTGTACGCGTTGAACAGCAATGGACCGATCGGTGCGCCCGGCCGGCCCATTGCATTCAATGTGTGCGGGTACGCGTTGTACCCCTGTATGCGTTGAACAGCAATGGACCGATCGGTGCGCACCCATTGACAATGGCCTAGCCTGGCAACGGACGCGTTTTCGAAATTCGAACGAGTCGGTTGCTGGAAATTCAGTTGGTCACCCACAACAATGTTGCAAAATCATGTATGTCATGAAGTTGAAGATTTGAAGGATACTGTGGGCATGTATTGGTGCTGCTATTCCATGGATTGGCCAGATTCAGAAGATGCAAACGACTTGGACCTATCACTTTGGACACATGGGACAGTATCTGCCTCTGCAGCACATATATATTGCTGGAAGTTCCCCTGAGAGCTCACTTGCCTGCACTACATGCTCCAGGACGACATCTGCCACTGCACTGCTGCTGTCTCTGCCCCCTCTGGACCCTGCAATGGCACGTACTGTGGAGAGAGCCCCAGCCTTCAGCCTTGAGTAGAACCAGGCCCTGCTGGACAGCCTACTTCCACAGTACAGCAAGCTGTATGGGACACCAGGGGAGCAGGTGAGTGTTCTGTGCACTTCCTTTCTGAATGTGCATTTTGTCTGACTAGCAAGGCTGAAAGTCTGCACGCCACTGGCTAGCAGGCTCACTGAGTAGTTGTCACCAACCATAGTGTGTAGTGACATGCACTGGACAGGTATGGTGCAGTGACAGTGCATTTGAACAAGGTTTTACTTCCCATGCAATGATACCATGTAGTGACTTCTGGCAAACTGTCCATGGGCAGCGTTGCACTGCCTGTGTACATCATGTGCCCCTGTGATTGAGACATGTATATACAACTGTGTCATGCACGGATATGTTGCATGTGTAGTTATGGCCTTTTCACTTTGTCATCCTCACAGGTTAATGCCCATCGGAAGCAGGAGATCTGGAAGGACATCGTCCGGGCTGTCCGGTCCATGGGGGTCTACAAGCGCCGGATCCGCAACTGCCAGAAGAGGTGGCAGGACCTTTGGGGCTGGACCCGGAGGATTACACGGGTCCAGCTGAAGCTGTCGCCTCCTCGCAGGAGGGGCGGAACACGGACCCTGACCCCCACATGCTCCAGATCCTGGTGGTGGGGTTTCCAGACCTGGATGGGCAGCTGAAGGCCAGACAGCAGCAAGGAGGGGTGAGTCAAAGACTGCACTGTGAACTCTGTATTACATGCTATGTGCCCTCCTCTGGCCTGGTTAAACTGCCACAGTACAGCAGTCATGTTGTCCAGGAGCCATGTCCCTCTATTGTGCACTGCCCACTCCTCATCTGATACCCAGGTGTGGCCCTTACATTCAGGGAATTGTGTCACTTGGGACTGTGTCCTTGCAGTTTGCTTCACTCAAGGTGGGGGACAGCATCTGTTTCCCTAACTCTGTTGTGGGCATCATGGGTGGGTCCATTGTTCACACAATGCCTGTGTTTGGACATGTAATCTGCGTGTTGCTTTCATATGCGGTCCACTTGCTGAGCTGAGCCACCACATGTGCCTGGGATATCTGGCACACACCCATGCAGCGGGTGGGAACAATGTTTGGGCCCCAGGAGTGTGCAGATTACGTGTGTCACACATACATAGCCAGCTATCCACTGTCCAGGGCTCATCCCTCATTCATGTGGGGCAGGACAGTCATGCCTACTCCAGCCCATCCAATACACCTGTACTCCCACTCCCGGGTATCAGCTGACACGTTGTGCGCAGTGATTTGACCCCTCAGGTGTCTGCCTCTGTGTCAGTGTGCTGTGGATTTGTTGCCAGGACTGCTGGGGTGTTTCTCGGTAGGGGCTCAGCATGCGACTGGAGATGTGACCATAGGAGACGATACTTGTGTGTCACATAGGTGTTTGATCAGCTGCCCGTGCAGACTGGGGTATGCGAATGTGAAGTTCAGGCAGCTGTTTCCCATTCACAGCAGATTGTGAGGGGCTCAGGTTCAGAGGGTAGTGTCACAGGTCTCCCATATGTCCAATCGGTATGACCTGGACAGATGAGGGTTAAGATGATGTGTTGTGTGGGGGATGTACATGTGCACTTGTGCAGCTCCAGGACTTGCATTCCCCATGACCTACTATTGTGACACAGTGCAGAGTGTTGTTGTCTGGCTGCCAAGTCATACATCACTGAGACAGTGATGTATGACTTAGCAGTCATGCCTCCGCCATGGCATGTGTCTACTTATTGGTGATCCTGCAGGGGAGTGACATGTGCTACATGCACACCATTGTGGCGATGGCTATCAGGACATGGGTGCATCATGGTGTCTGTCGCTGGTATGCATCACATGCATTTCCTATTTGACTCTGGGCATCCCTTTCATCCGGAAACCTGTACTGACTCAGTGGCAAGAGTTGTGATGTGTGCATGTCCACATGCTACACCGTGTCCTCTGCACTGTCCAACTACTGTGTAGTTGGTGCATGTGTCCACACTGGGGTGTTGCTATCCAACAGACACCAGACAGATGGGTGCAAGGCCATGTGGGATGTGAGTGCCATGGTTGGCATCAGACTGACAATTGGCTTCTCCTGTTCAGTTAGGGCACTTTTAGCAATGTTCAACTAATGATGCCAGGGCTTGCTCTGTAATGTGCTGTGCTCACAGTGGTGTGTGCGTTTGGTGCAGGTGACTGATGTCTGTCTGTTTCCCCATTGTTTGCAGATACATCCACGGCCACGGAAGGGGACAGCTCCACGGACCAGGAGGAGCCGGAGAGCCAGACTGGGTCAGCAGCCGAGGAGTGGTCGGAGGGACCCAGTGGCACGGAGGGCGAGGGGAGCCACACCGAGGAGTCCTCAGCAGCATCCACCTCAGCTGAGGACCACAGCGGCTCGGAGGATGACTCCCTTATGGAGGCGGGTGTCAGCAGCCACCACACCCCAGCTAGTGTTGCTGTCCCCGCCACCACCAGCACCACCACCGCCCTCCCATCGGCTCCCATTCCCCAGGTCCGTGGAGGCTCCCATGTTCGGGAGCGTGTCTCCTTTGAGCCAGGCACCGCACCCCCTGCCCCTGTGTCCCCTGCTGCCCTGAGTGAGGAGTCTGTGTACCTCCTTCGCCAGCTCCATGTAGGGCAGACAGCCATGCTGAGTGTCCTCCATGCGCACACCGCTCTGTTGACTCAGCTGGTGTCGTTCATGGAGGGCATCTCATCTGGAATGTCTGACCTACAGAGGGGCAATAGGTCCACGGACTCCTCCCTGACGGCAGCAGTGTCCCTCCTCAGACAGTCCCTCACCCCTCCTGCCTCTGCTCCATCCACACTCCCCAGCACCTTACCCGTCCCAAGCACACACACACCGGCACAGGCACACACCAGCACACACACGTCCAGCACACAGACACACACGCCACAAACAAAACGCACACGCACGCACAGTCAGGGGACTGAAACCAGACTCACAGGGGATGGGGCCCTAGAACACACACACGCATCCACGAGCACTGCGCAGTCCTCAGTTGCCTCTCCCTCCAAAGCACCCTCCCTTGCCTCACCTGCAACCCCAAAGACCCAGCGGCTCTTCCTCAGTGACCTCGGCCTCTTCCCCTCCGATCCAGCTGATACAGCATTCAGGGGAAGAGGAAGCCCACCCACACGGAGCAGAGTGCCCCTCGCCCCGGACACCCTCCCCCAGGCGCAGACAGACTGAGGCCCCCACCCGCAAGTCCCCCGGAGTCGTAAGAGCAAGACCCCGCCGCCGCCCTGCAGCTCAGGCACCAGGTCTCCTTCCTCCATCCCTCAGGCCCCCACTCCACAGGTGCCCCCACCACACCCTGCCCCAGGTTCCCCCACCCACAGATATACCATCCCCAAGAGGATCCGGCCTTCTCCCCCTGCCACTTGCTCGCCCGGCACCACACCCCCGCTGCGCTTGTCTGTGCCACTGATGTGGTGAGGGTGTCCTCCCCCTCTGTCCAGCCCACCTTGCCTGTTCCCCATTCTCCTCCCCTGGTGGTAGGCACTGCAGTGGAGTCCACTACCACCCTGTCTGACTTGGGCACTGCAGTGGCGGACCTGTCCACTCCATCTGCAGGGTCCACTGCAGTCGTGCCGGCACCCACAACATCTGAGTCATGCCCCCAGTTGTGCCGGCACACACCATGTCAGACACCTCCACTGCAGTTGTCAGTGGCTCGCCAGCACCCACCACCCCTTCCCTGCTTCCTCCTGGTGAGCCCTGATCCTGTCCCTGCGGTGCCTGGCCTGCCCCCCGGTTGCCCCTCCTAGTGGATTGTCCCTGGTTTTGTGCAGTGCAGGCATGCGTAGGGTGACATCTGCCACTGTCACCCTGTTTGGACTTTGACAATGAACTGGCCATTGGCCTTTGTGTTTATTCTGGACTTTCACTTTTAAACACACATATGCTGAATAAAGCAACTTTCTGTTCTCTACTGCTTATGCTTCTGATGTACATGTTGTTGATGATGCTAACCATGCCCTTGCTGCAGTGATGGTGATATTTGGTCTCATGATAATGAAGTGTTACTGTGCAGGAACACATGTGGTCCAGGGGGAATGTGTCCTATCCTGTGGTGTATCCATGTCATCCATAGCAGCATCTGAGAGTGTCATGTGTTCAGTATTTGGCAATGGGATTTCCTACTTACATTAGCAATTTCACATCTGTGGCTTCCACCCCTGCACATCTGTTGTGCCTGCCATTGTTCAATTTGTCTACTTCCCTGACCGTGTGGCCATCTCCACTGGACATGCAGGTTTGGGCATCAATGGGGAAGGACTCATCTGTGTTGTCAGTGCAACATTGCTATACAAGTGTGTTGGATCTGTGCTGATGATTTCGTGGGCACTTCCATGACCAGCCTGATGTGACAGGAGCCTTCATTTGGTGCTAATTGTTGATTGTGTGACCAAGTGCTCAGCTGACATGATGGGGCCCTACTGAGGCAACATATGGCACAGCTTTCCTCACACAGGAGTGGAGTCCCCTCATGGCAGTGTGTACTCCTGTGACATTGCCTGCGCCCAAGGTGTGTGTTGTATGAGCATGTCTGTGTGTTCACTTCCGTTTTGCTGTGCATGCTGTGATCCCTAGTGTTGTACCTGTTTGTGATGCTTGCTGAGTTGACCTATGTTCCCCCAAAGTCTTCTCCCTGGGTTCTCTGTGATGTGGGTGCATGGCACATTACTGGTCTTCAGGGTGTCACCCATAGGTGTGTTTGCTGTCAGGGCTGAGTTTGTGTGCAGACGCAGATGGGTCACAGTCAGGTTTCCCCTTGGCACTTGTTGTTTGCACCTGTCATGTGATTTCCAGTTTGTGTTATCTTTCAGTGATTGTGACACGTTGTGTGTGTGACTGCTGGCACTCCTCAGGGTCCGGGCTGCAATGTTGGTTGTTGTCTATGTGTGTTCTTTGTGGGTGACCTTGGCTTCTTCATTGGTGTGTGACTGTGGCTGGGATCCTATTGGTTGGTGTGGTATTGCCGTCATGTCCATGTACAGAGTAGTGTGCAGTGTGTCAGACATTCAGGAGTCTTGTTGAGTGGCCATGTGTGATGTGTTTCTGCACCTCGGTTCCCACCCACCACCCTGGAATTGTCATGGGTGCATGTGCAATGCCACCAGTGCATGTGTGTTTCACTGCTGCACATTGTTGGAGGTCGAGGTGTGTGGTGTTGAGTGTGTGCAGATGAGAGTTGTTGCCCGGCTAGACCCCTGCCTCCATGTTGGCCTTGGCTTACTGGCCGTGCTGATTGATTTGTGCTTGTGTAGGTGTGATGGTAGTTTGTTGCTCAGGACACATGACTGTGGTTCACAGTGTGAACGACATTTAGCTTTGTCATCACAGTGGGATTGAAATGCAGCCCAGGGTCACCACATTGTGGGGGCCCTGGGGGTAGTGCTGTGGTGTGTCTGTGTCTTGCTGTGTCAGGTGCTGTTCCTACGTGCCTGTGTGACATGTGTGATTTGTGCTCCCTCTCATCTGACAATGCCTGATTGCCCACATAGGGGATTTGGATCCATGAGTTACCTTTGTGTGGCACTGTATGCACATCTTTATGATTGGTATTCAGGCCTCCTCATGTGTTGTGTGGTTGCCTGGGGACACTGGCACCCCCCTCACCTGTTGTGTTTGATGTGCAGTGTGGGTCTGCCTGTTTGTGTTTGTGCATCTGCACCACTGCATTGGCATATCTTAGGTGTGCCATTGGCTGTATGTAGTTTGTTGGGTTTCCCCTGCTGTCCCTGGGACTCCTAGGTCATCAGTCAGCACAATGATCATGGTTTGTGTGTCCCATTGCTGCCATGCTATGGTATCTGTTCACCTCACATCTACAGTCTCCACAGGGTATCTGCATTTGTGTGCCCATTGGTGCAAATATGTGGGTCTGCATTCTGATGGTCACTTCTGTCATTGTGTCATTGATGAATGTTGACTGTGTCAGCCCCCATGGGTGTTGTTTGTCTGCACATGGCCAAAGGTATGTCTTATTTGCACTGCAGTATTTGCCTCCCCAATCTATGTTGCAATGGGACACATGCACTACTTTGCCACTGATGTGTTTTATGTTCTGTGACCAGGAATCATCCATGCAGTTTGGCAGTTGCAGCTTTTTCTTTGTCAACACTTACATTTTGGTCACTGTGATGATGGGGGTTTGGACCCCATTGCCACAATGTTCAAAATGTGCTTCAGCTATGGACCCCACACTTACATTTTGGTCACTGTGATGATGGGGGTTTGGACCCCATTGCCACAATGTTCAAAATGTGCTTCAGCTATGGACCCCACACTTACATTTTTGTCACTGTGATGATGGGGGTTTGGACCCCATTGCCACAATGTTCAAAATGTGCTTCAGCTATGGACCCCACACTTACCTTTTGGTCACTGTGATGATGGGGGTTTGGACCCCATTGCCACAATGTTCAAAATGTGATTCAGCTATGGACCCCACACTTACCTTTTGGTCACTGTGATGATGGGGGTTTGGACCCCATTGCCACAATGTTCAATATGTGCTTCAGCTATGGACCCCACACTTACATTTTGGTCACTGTGATGATGGGGGTTTGGACCCCATTGCCACATTGGTCATGGCCTGCTTGCATTGTGGGGGCCACACACATATATGTGTGGCACATGTGATAGGGGGTCACATTGTATGTTCAAAGTCATGTTCAGTGTTGTAGGCATTTGACACAGTCTACACACGCTTCTCATGGTGTTGGGGGATGTCTTTTTCTTGCATTCCCTAGGTTGTGGTGTGCTGGTTGTGTCATGCATTGTCCATCCTATGAGTGGGGGTGGTGTTGGTGGTAGGCATCCAGCCCCCCATGGGTAGAGGTGATAGTAGTGGTAGGCATCCAGCCCCCCCTGGGTAAGGGTGGTAGTAGTGGTAGGCATCCAGCCCCCCCTGGGTAAGGGTGGTAGTTGTGGTAGGCATCCAGGCCCCCTGGGTAAGGGTGGTAGTAGTGGTGGGCATCCGGCACCCCCCTGGCTAAGGGTGGTAGTAGTGGTAGGCATCCAGCCCCCCCTGGGTAAGGGTGGTAGTTGTGCCAGGCATCCAGCCCCCCTGGGTAAGGGTGGTAGTAGTGGTGGGCATCTGGCACCCCCCTGGCTAAGGGTGGTAGTAGTGGTAGGCATCCAGCCCCCCCTGGGTAAGGGTGGTAGTTGTGGTAGGCATCCAGCACCCCTGGCTTAGGGTGATAGTAGTGGTAGGCATCCAGCCCCCCTGGGTAAGGGTGGTAGTGGTGGTGGGCATCTGGCACCCCCTGGCTAAGGGTGGTAGTAGTGGTAGGCATCCAGCCCCCCTGGGTAAGGGTGGTAGTTGTGGTAGGCATCCAGCCCCCTGGGTAAGGGTGGTAGTAGTGGTGGGCATCCGGCACCCCCTGGCTAAGGGTGGTAGTAGTGGTAGGCATCCAGCCCCCTGGCTTAGGGTGATAGTAGTGGTAGGCATCCAGCCCCCCTGGGTAAGGGTGGTAGTGGTGGTGGGCATCTGGCATCCCCTGGGTAAGGGTGGTAGTAGTGGTAGGCATCCAGCCCCCCTGGGTAAGGGTGGTAGTTGTGGTAGGCATCCAGCCCCCTGGGTAAGGGTGGTAGTGGTGGTGGGCATCTGGCACCCCCTGGGTAAGGGTGGTAGTAGTGGTAGGCATCCAGCCCCCTGGCTTAGGGTGATAGTAGTGGTAGGCATCCAGCCCCCCTGGGTAAGGGTGGTAGTTGTGGTAGGCATCCAGCCCCCTGGGTAAGGGTGGTAGTAGTGGTAGGCATCCAGCCCCCCTGGGTAAGGGTGGTAGTTGTGGTAGGCATCCAGCCCCCTGGGTAAGGGTGGTAGTAGTGGTGGGCATCCGGCACCCCCTGGCTAAGGGTGGGAGTAGTGGTAGCCATCCAGCCCCCTGGCTTAGGGTGATAGTAGTGGTAGGCATCCAGCCCCCTGGGTAAGGGTGGTAGTGGTGGTGGGCATCTGGCACCCCCTGGGTAAGGGTGGTAGTAGTGGTAGGCATCCAGCCCCCTGGGTAAGGGTGGTAGTTGTGGTAGGCATCCAGCCCCCTGGGTAAGGGTGGTAGTAGTGGTGGGCATCTGGCACCCCCTGGCTATGGGTGGTAGTAGTGGTAGGCATCTGGCACCCCCTGGCTTAGGGTGATAGTAGTGGTAGGCATCCAGCCCCCTGGGTAAGGGTGGTAGTAGTGGTAGGCATCCAGCCCCCCTGGGTAAGGGTGGTAGTGGTGGTGGGCATCTGGCACCCCCTGGCTAAGGGTGGTAGTAGTGGTAGGCATCCAGCCCCCCTGGGTAGGGGTGGTAGTGGTGGTGCGCATCCAGGCCCCTGTGTGCATATGTGGCATTGGTGATGGGCATCCCGCCCCTATGGTGCTGCTGTTGCTGGTGTAAGTAATTTCTGCATCCCTCTGTGTGTGTGTGATGTGTCGTGTACGTGTTGTATGTGTTTTGTGGTTGGTGTCTGACTTACCTTCTGCGCCATACGCGTCCGTGCCTGTTCCGGTGGTAAATGTAGAATATTGGTAGGATCGGGACGAAGGGATTCATGGTTGGTTCGTGTCGTTCATCTTTCTCGTTGCTTCGCGTCGTCCTCGTCGCTGGCGTGTTCGCCTCGTAGCCGTGGATTGTGTTGTGGCGCGAATCAGAGCTTATGTGTGCCTCTCCCGGAAGCTTTGACGTGCCGGACGTAGCGACGGGTTCGGCGCGTACGGAAAGCGCATCGTACTTGTTCGGCCGGACGGGGCAGCATTTTCCCTTCCGTGCGACTCGATTCTGCGTTTCCGGATTCGCCTCGGTCGGAGAACAGGACCTGGATTGGGTGAGTACGACTCGGCCGGATTCTGTGCTGTTGTGCGCATCGTACTTACTCGTTCGGTATGATGTACGGTTCGGTCGGGAAACAGGCATTCGCATGGCTTTTTTCCCGACCGAATGGTATTGGGTGCGCCTCCGACCGAGATCGGAATCGGCCCCATTATCTGTGCATCTGCAGTTTGCAATTCTTGGACTGAATCAGTCACATTTGAAGCAGTAACACCTGGAGGTATCACTGTCAGTGCTGAATCAACAGGTAGTGGGTCAATCTGAAATGTCTGCACTGTTCTCTCAATCTGTGATTCTCTCTGTTTAACAGAAGCAGTAGCCACTGTAGTACTTATTAGTACACTATTTTCAGTATTTTTAATGGGAACCACATAAAGTGGCGGACACTCAGTTAACAATACATCCATTATTTCATCCCCTGAATCATTATTTATTTGAAGCTTTTTATCATCATTAATTCCCCTCTCCTGCATCTGGTGCTTTACCTTTTTATCCTCACTTGCTTTGTCTCTTGCTGTCTTTTCCCACATGCTTAAGGCCTCAAATTGTGCAGCTCTAGATGGTGTCTTTATTTCACATAACACTTCCCTTAATTTGTCAATGATTTGCAATTCAAAAGTACCATCTTTTGGAAACCTCAAAGGACCTTCTTTTTCAGTAATCTTGCACCATTGGTGAACCCACATACATGAATTTTGTCCCAAATTGGTAGACATAAAATGCACGGGTGTTCCTTCAGGAGCATCACCAATTAAAAATGAATTTTTCACTTTACCTCCTAATAGCTTCTTTAAACCTTTAAACAATTCCATTTCTGCAATAGTTCAATGCAATTTCTTTTCTCCAATGCTGTCAGTTTCAATTTCAGTCAGTTTAACTCCTACTACTGACTCTCCACAAAATCTTACAGCAATATTTTTCTGAGTTTTCTTAATCAAAATTATGTTAATAACAACATAAAAACATTCGCTACTCTGTCTGTTCCACTAAATAAAGGATAGTTTTCACCTTTTCAAGAGTTTTCTTTCGTGTCGACAAGTGTAACAAATTCCATTACCCTGCCCTTCTCTCAAGCTCCAGATAAGACCTGTTACTTGGATACCCCTTTTGGGAAGTAGAGCCAGTGACTTCGGAGATAAAATCCATATGCTACCATTCACACTCACTTTTATACGATATATATTGTCCCTGTTGTAACACTGCCAGCCCTACGTAGCTTCTCAGTATTACTTCCAACAGACGAGTAACCTCATGCAGTGTGGCTTCCAGTTACCACCCGCTATTCCTTCCCGGGATTTCCACAGGTGTACATACCTGCTTTTCCAGACAACATAGAACAAGACACTAACTTACTTAACATGAAGAGTTAAAACATGTAATCAATAACCAATAAATCCTGTCCTATGAAATTACCAATATAATCAATAAAACCATCAATTCAAAATGAGCAAAATTTCACCAACAGTCAAAACCCTTACTATTTTCAACACTTCAAAAATACATCCTAGCACATAACAACATTTCACAACCCTATTGATACTCACACCACTCCAGCAACCACCTTCTTGCATCACCTTTCAGTACTGCTTTGCCAGTCTTCAGGTTCTGAGCATTGGAGTCAGGAATCAGGACTTGGACATTTATCTAACTTGGGCAATCATTTTCTAGAACTAATTTTCACAGATCAACTTTCCTCCTAAGGTCAATGGACCATTAGTCAAATAGTTGATGGTGATATTAATAATCCTTAATCACCAAACTAATTGATAATAACCTTCCTCTTGCTACCAGAAACTGATGCAGTGGTAATTTCACGGTAATTTCTCAATGCAAAACCTCATTTACCTCTATTTACCGCTGTAAAGATGTTGGGCCCTTGACACCATGTATTACCTTCAGGAGACTTTATATAAACTTGAAAAATCAAAAATGCAATTAATATTTAAGCCAATAAAGAGAGTTGTGAGTATTTTAAAGGGTTTTATTTTCTAGTCAAAAGTTAAGGTTCTCTGACTCTTTATTCATTAGTCAAATATCATTCAGGTTACAGAATTGAAAAAATAGGAAAAATACCATTAATACAGAACATATTACAGTCTGCTTACGAGTCATTCCATGTTGGAAGAAAATGTGGAGCAAAATTGTCAGTCAGAAACTCTTAAAGAGTTTCTAAGAAAAGAGTGAGTCTTGCAAGGCTAATCAATAATTTATAATGGCAAAAATCTCCCATAAAGAGAAATAAATGCATAGGACAAATATATATTTTCAAAAGCAGTTAGTCAACGCATTAAATTTAAAGCTTAGCACCTAAAATCTAAACCTATTCTGATCCTCTCAGCTCTCCCTCTCTGCCTCGCTGTGCTGGTCTGTCTCTCTGTCTCAGGAGCTGCAAAATAGCCACCACAGACGCAGCACCTCCTTCTCTCTCCTCCCCGTCTCTGTGTCCAGCACAGAAGCTGGGCCTGGCCCTCAGGAAAAAAGGAGCAAAAAAGCCACCACTCCCACTTGTAAGCCGTATTTCAAGCAAAAGCCCACGTGCTTGGTCCTCATAGCTGGTCCTATCAGAACTCCAAGACACATCGTCTCCCCATGGGCTGACTGGATACGTCATTAATCAGGCGTGTTCCTCATTACATGACTTCACATCCTTTTACATTTTAAAAACAATTACATTTTTCTGTAACAAAAGTATTAATTGTGAGTTTTTCTCTTCACTCCAGGCTACAAAAAAATATGCAACATAGTGAAGGTCGAAGAGACGGAAACAGGAGGGCGTGATTTATTAACAAAGCCCTTTCATTGAAAGTTGGTAGGGAAGAGGAGCACATTCCATTATAATCTTCAAGGGCAAAACTACAGTAAACTGAGTCTACTAAAACAAACTGAAATCATGTGGTTTTCTACACACAAAAAATGCGTGTTAATTCAGCACAAATATGCTAGTTCAAGACACTTTTTCTAAATTAATCTAAATTAAATATATATTTCTATAATGAGGTTAAATCTAAACTACACATTAAAACAACCATGATTAATTAAATGAGCATTGTTTTACATGATTTCATTTGCAGGCCTCTTTCATGTTTTCATTCGCATGCACCAAAATCTGCGTGCCATTTTAGAAATGCGTCTGCAGCTTTTTGTCATATAATAATGCATACATTTTATAGGTGAAATCTGAGCTCCATCAACTGCACACGAGGAGTTGTGCAATCTCCCAGGTCCAGCTGCCAGCATGCATGCCAAGTATCAAGGCATCCCATAAACGGGTATCACGGTGACACTCCTGGTCGTGGGCCAACAGGGGGCGCACACACATGTCAAGATCCAGTTCAGCTACCGTCCTGTTGGACAGGCAGACATCCATGGGCCACTCGAATATGCATGATCGACAATGCAACACAGGCTGAACGCAGGTGACGTTGGCAAGGCGGACGCTTAGCCGGTAACTGATTCGCAGCACTACCAATGGCAGTGCCCCCTGTAAATGCAGCATACGTGCACGGTACAGTTCCACCTGACAGGGGTTGTGCAAGTGTCCGGGATGTTCTGCCATTGCGTCAGTGGCTCTGGTTGAAGAGGCACTGTTCTGGCCTGCGCCAGTTCTGTGGATGAAATGCCACAGCTCGGATCAATGGGTTGTTTTAGTGTGCAACAGTTGTACGCCTGGGATTGTGTGGGAGTAAGTGTGAAGGCCATTCCATGCAAGATAACTTCGAGCAAGGACTTCTGTGTGTGGGGTGTGTATACGTTGGTCTTTCGTCGGGCTGTGCGTAGTGTGGGAGTAGGCATCAGCTGCTCTAGTATCTGTCAGGGGGTGCCGGGCACATGCAATTCCGAGGTCGGGGTGCAGATGTGCTTCCACCTGATAGTCCAGACAAAGGAGCTTTCATCCCTAATGTTAGTTTCTCATCTGCTTGCAGTCAGGAAATGTGAAGTGGCTTGTTGGGGGTGGGGTGGGATGTGTGCGAATTTGGGATTCAAATTTGACATGTCTTGCATGTGGCAAATGAGTGGCACCACTGTGTGTTACGTTGCCTCACAGCTGCTCCTCCCTCCCCCCGAGCCAATTTACCTGTGTGCACTGATCGGTTGCATCACTTGCACTCCTACGGCACACCATTGTCATGCCTGTCTGTGCATGTCCACAAGCCTGACAACGACACTGTGATGTTGGCTGTTGAAGGTGGGCGGCCACGTGAGTGTAGGCCTGTGGGAAGGATAGGGCAGACACAGATGTAGGGTTCATGCCTGGCTGAACTCGCGCTGCGATTGAGGCTAGGCATTTGGCTCATGCTGCGGCAATACAGATGCACACAACACTTGGCATGTATGAGCCAAGACCCCGAGCGGTCTTGTGCTCCTTCATTTCCCCGTTCGTGCGAGCCCGCCCTCCGGGTGCATGCTACATTGCAACATTGTCGATTGCAGACTGGGTGGTGCCGACACTACAACAGTGACACACTCATTAGTTACTTCCTTGTCCAGGCCAGGACTGAACCACGCCAGGGCCCCGGGCAAATCCTTCACACCCCTACGCTGGCTTGGCGTACGCCGGCCCAGCCCACTCCGCTTACGCTTACAGGGGGGGAGGACACAGCTACATGACCGGGGTCTTCCCCACTGCCTGTGGTGGCATGGTTGCGTCCACTGTCCACAACACTACACACACCATCAGTATATGTCCACATGGACATGCCTGTGCTCTGCATACTGAAGTCAGTCCAGCACATCACCACAACACTTGGCATTGTGTACATTCTTATTGATGGGTCACTTGCCTCCTTTGCACATACTTGGTTCCCACCTCTCCCCACATTCTGCAATTGTGTGGCTGAGGGGCCATGCCGTTTTCGGGAGGTCAGCTGTCTTGTTCTGTGCTGCCTCAGTGGTAGTCCGGGGGGGATGCAGGGGGGGGCCTGGGGGTGGTGGCGGTGGGTGTTGTGGCCCTCTTGGGTCTCCGTGCTGCATGGTCAGTGGCTCCATGACATGTGTTGGTCTTCAGATGTGGCTCTGGGCTGGGCTCCCTTTCATGCTGCAGGTTGTTGTCCTGCTTTACACCAGTAAAAGGCAGGTGTTAAGTCCCTGCTGCTAACGTGCCTTATCGCCTGTTTTTGGCTCGCAGCGCAGATCTGGCTGGTCGTTGAGAATATCGCGGAGTGGTGTTTTCATGTGTTTTTGCGCTGGAACGCCTACTCTGCAAATCATTAGTGTTAGTTGTCGCTCTCATCCGTGGCGATGTTTTTAGCGCCAGCTATCGCTGGGTAACTGGCGATGTCGGCAGTTTGCACCAGCTTGAGAATGGGGCGATGGATCTGTCGCCACTTTTGCGAAGCTAAAGTGCCGTTAAATCGGGGATTAGTCCTTGAGAATATGCCCCCAAGATGCTTGTGAACATTAATTATCTCCTCACTCTCTTCCTCATCCCAGTGCTTACTCTGTGAGGTTCGTCCCATATGAGCTTTCTTAGCCTCCAACTTCCCAAGATGTTTACCATATCTGTTACAATTGAGCACTTCCTCCATTAAACCTGAACTTCCCCCCATGTACTTCCTGGGTTTTTTTCATGCCTCTTTCATGAGTCACGACTTCTTCAGATGAGAGTTTCTAGGGTGCTCTTATTTTTCCATCAGGGTGTGCTAAGGCTTTCCTGTTGCCTTTTTTAAAAAAAGAAAAAATGATGGTGCTGTTTTTATAGCACAAAAACCTTTTAAGGAAAAAAACTGTGGGGCATATTCACAAGGAAGTGGCGGTGAGAGGTGTTAGCCTCCTTGGCTTAACTCCTCTCACCGCCACTTCGGAAATGCCAGGCTGCACCCTATTCTCAAGAATGTGGTGCAGGCTGGCGTTTCCCCCTGCGACGGCGCTAAGTCTCACGACTTAACGCCAACGCTGGCACACTTGCACCAGAGTGCAAGGGTGTCTGCGAGCAGGGAGGTTTGTTTATGTACAGGAAGGTGTCCCTTCCTGCACATAAACAAACCTAAAATGCCGTTTAATAACTTACATGTGTGCTTCTTCATGCAGCACACATGTAAGTTACAAAACAGCATTTTTTAAAAGGTTTGTTTATGTACAGGAAGGGACACCTTCCTGTACATAAACAAACCATGGCATTTTGCTATTTCCATGTGTGCTGCACAAGGCAGCACACTTGGAAATAGCAAAAGCGAGGAGAAATTAAGCATTTCTCCTCGTTTCGCCACCTTAAGACCAGGATTTTTCTGGTCTTAAGTTCGGCGCTGCCACCTATTATCGCCGCCCTTGATAATAGGTGGCAGCGTCGAATTCAATGGGTGTTCCGGTGGTACGCCCACCCCAACACCCACTGCACGCCCCCTTTCACGCTAAGTTTAACGTGAAAGGGGCCCTATTCTCAAGGCAGCGTTAAGCCACTTAACGTGGCTTTAAGACACGTTAAGTGGGTTAACGCTGCCTTGAGAATAGGGCGCTGGCCCTATCGCCACGGGAACGTCATAAAAAGTGACGTTCCCGTGGCGATAGGGGCTTGAGAATATGCCCCAGTATTTTTCTTATGATGGTGCTGTGCCTCATCTTCCGATGCCATTTTCAGGTAAAGGAAGAACATGTCTGAGGGTGCTTTGGCCCGCTTTTTCTTTTTTGTTTTTTTTCCTCACGCTCATTACCTGGGAAATTACTGAGGTTTTCTTTTATTGTGCTTTTTGCTTACAAGAGCAGTTATGGAAGTTGGCAGTGTTCTAGTCCACTTCATTCCCTGTTTTTACTTGCAGCATTCTGATGCACAGCCTGTGTATGGTTTAACGTGGCAGCACCATCACTCTACTTAAATGAACATGGGAACCTACTTGCTGAAGTGAAGACACGCTGCTCAATGGGTGTGGTGGCAGTGATATGCCTATCATTTTTTTTATTTGATCTTTTGATCATGGGTAGATTTCTCCTGCGTCTTCCCTGTGATTTTAACGAGTAAAAAATAAATAAGTTGCTGAAAGTATCTGAGCAATACTTCATGGGTGTAACTGTCTTAGGTGACTGCAGACCGGTGAGCCATCTTTTCTCTGTAAGGTGTTTCCTCTGGAAAAAAGTAAGAGGTGTCTATTGCTTTTGCCTATGCCTATTGTTGTTGGAGAGACATATTACTTAGATGGCAATTAGCTTCTATTATACTCAAGAAGGGCATGATTGATGTTAATATCCCCCTTCTTGAATTCCTATTATTTCTTTTCTCAGTTTATGAATTGTACTTTCTTTCGGCAAGGCTCTATGAGTCTTTAATTATAGGACCCCTTTCTCCTATTTAAGGGGTGAATGCTTCTCCCTTTTCTCTTTCTGATTTTCCAGCCTGGTTGTGTGTATGGATACGCATGCTCATTAGAAGAACTATTATTCCCTCTGCAAGGGGGCACTTTCATCATGGTATGAAGAAAATGCTAAGGGAAAATATAATCTTCCCCCACAACTGAGAAGGGTCCACTGGGCATGGCAGGACACTGTCTGAAGCATAAGAAAGACACATATATGCCAGATGGACAGGGACTTAAAAAGAGAGAATGGAAGGATATTGGATATTGGTGCAGAGATTTACTGGTAGATTTAGTGAAAGGAGATATTGGACACTCGCAGTCTTTGATGGTAGGTCCTCTTTTGGATAACTTGGTGGGTCAACCCTCTCTGCTTATATAAGACTTCTCAATTTCTCATCTAGTTGACAAATAGACTGAAGTGTTGTTGAAAAGGGCTTGTGCTTGACTGAGTTTATCAATTAGGGCAGAAATGTAAGCTTTGTATCCAGCCCAATCTCTGGTTAGAGATTTTCAGACTCTCACCACAGAGATTCAGGAAGGTAAAGATTGCTTGCAGATTTTGGGTTGTATGGAGGTCCAAGCTACGTTCCTCTCAGACATAGATTTTGATAATTTCAGAGCTTCTGCTATGGTGTCTGGTCGTAGAGTAGCATTTAGACATCATTTGCACAGGGATTGCAATGTGGATGCTTCGAAAAAGAACTGTTTATGAGGTTTGGCATAAATAATTTAGGAACCAAAAGCCTACACAGCTATTTTGTCACATGCAGAAACACTGAGGAAAGTAACAGGATGTTTTTCTAAAGGCAAAAGTAGTAAACAGGGTTGGTTTTCTAATATGTTCCGAATTCAGATGAATTACAAGACACTTATTTATATGTGCCATTTGCAAAGAGCATCCAGAAATTTCTCAGGTTTGCAGTGGAGAAGGTACTTGCCAGTTCCAGTTCCTTCTGTTTGGCTTGAAAACAGCACTAAAGTTTTGAGAACATTTCTGGCACTGGTCACCTCCCTACTTCATGCTCAGGGGATTCAGCATCCACCATTACCCAGACAACCTCTTAAATCATTCCCCGTCTTCTCATCAGATTCTGACAGATACAGAAATGGTTATCAGGCTCCTATGGATTCTCAGTTCCAGATAAACTAGGAAATGTCCCACTTGCCTCCTTCTCTATCTCTGGACTACACTGTAGCTTGGTTCTGAGGTTGGGAGTTCCGAAAGTAAATCTATTTGTAGACAGCCACAACGGTCACCTCCCTCTATAATTTGCAAGGTTTCAGGATGCCTCAAGTGATAACGGTAGATGATATTTTATCTGCTTGTCCTAATCTTCCACCATGTGCCATTTATCCAACCCATCTCATTGCCAGGACTCTGAGGAAAATACAGAAGGTCAAAGAAGAGGTAATTCTTGGTATTCCTTATTGGCCAAGGATAACATGACTCCCTCTTCTTTGTCAGCTCTCTGTAGCCAAGGAATAGATTTTTCCCTTAAGCCCCCTTCCTCTGAAAACTCTGATTCTTCCTCTAAACTCCTTGAGATGCCTAAATCTGTTTGTATGGAGGTTGAGCAGACAGGTCTCTTGAAGAGAGGCATCTATCTTCCAGATTCTATATCAGTACGAGCTTGTAGAAGACCCTCTACTAATAAATCTTATACCTATTATTGGTCTTCTGTGATCAAAAGGCCTTATTACAGTCCCTGCAGGATATTTTTGACAAGAAGCTTTCTATTTCTACTTTGAGACTCCAGTGGTCAGCTGTTGGAGCCATTAGATCTTCTACAGATAACCTTTTATCAGTGGTATCCAAACTCTTTTTTTTATTTTTGAGAATTAAAACTAGAGACGTATTCCATTTCTCGGATCTTAGTATTATCTTTTTTGGAAGTAGCTCACTTTGAAACTCTTAAGGACGTGTCTTAGAAATTTCTTACCTTAATATATTTTTCTTAGTTGCAAGACAGATTGGGGCATTGGTTTGTCGCAATCCTTACCTGAGGAGTTTTGAGTATATGGTATTCTTGACACTCAGCCTGGGAGCTCTACCAAAAGTCAATTCAGCTTTCCATAGGTATCAGGACATTGTTCGTCCTGCTCTGAAGGACTCTTCCTTCTTCAGGTTCAGACTCCCTGATTCATCTTCTTGATGTAGTAGGGGTGTTGAAAGTTTACTCACAGGGGACAACTTCTTTTAGGCAGTGTTACAACTTTGGTGTTGACTTTGGTCCTGCACAAAAAGGGTTAAACTAAAAGTCATCTAAATCTAATCTTAGTAGGTGGATCAAGTTAAGTTAATTCTAGGTAAGATCCTCTAGGGTCAGTATGTGCTCATTTGACCAGGGTGTGTCAGCCTCTTGGGCAGAATGTGCCAGGGTTTCCATAACAGAGAGTTGTAATGCTACTACTTGGACTACTCCCTCTACCTTTACACCTCACTATAGAATAAATGTAGCCCAGGAATCAAAGCTGTGCTTTTTTAACAAGCTCTTGTTTCAGGCGGCTTCTTTCTGAAGGATGGTCTGTGCATTTGCAGTTTGTTACTGCATTGTCTCACTTGGACTTGGAAATAAAGATTATTAGTTTTACCGTGCTTATGTTACTCTCTTTTATTCATTAAGTTATCTTAAAATATTCATATCATGCAATGATGCAGACTATATGCCTTGGTGTATCTTCATTGATTAAGGAATGTGTTGAGGACGAGGATGAGGGGATGCTTCTTCTTCGTTGTTCCAGTACTTACAAACCTTAGTCTGTCCCTCCCTGATAGCCTTGATCTTGGTTTTAACTAAAGGACTTGTTATCTCAGTAAGTGTGCTAGACATGTCAGCCTTACAGAGATCTTCCCCCAAACTGTTTGCCAACTCCCCACCTGTTTTGCTTAATTTTATTTAATTTGTCTTAGGACTCTGTTCACTTTACCACCGCTAGCCAGTTACATTCCTTTACACTTCTTCCTTTAAACCCCAAACTCTCATCATGCACTTTGTTAAAAATTAGGTAGTTGAGTGAGGGGGGTGGTGATTCCTGTTGAAACAACAGCTGCAATCCTTGTCAGGGTGAATAACAAAAAGTCACTAAATTAATCTGTGCTTAACCCTCAGGTTGTTTGCCACAAAAGCAGTCAGGCTTAACTTAGAGGCAATATGTAAAGTATTCAACCAGCAGTTAAACAGTAGTAAAGTAGAAACACAACACTAGAAAAATCCCACAACAATTTATCAAAATAGAGTATCTTTTAATAAATTATTTGACAACAAAACAACAAAAATCAGTAGAAACCGAGATGTCAACTTTTAAAGTTTAAAATGCAAATAGCGCCTAAAAGATCAAAGCACCACCTATGGGCATCTAGGCACTGGCCATTTGTCCCACACAGCCACCTTGTATTCCATCATATTGACTGTCAACAAAACACCCTGGAGGTTGTGGGTTGGCGATGGCCTCGACTTAAGCGCTCTCTCCATGAGACTATGGAGAGAAGACAGGAGTTGCATGTTCATGGTCACATAGAACATAGGACGCAACAGAGGTAATTCCTGGGTGGATAGTGGGTGGAGGTGAGTCCTGCATAGCTAGGACCTGCAACATTCTCATTGTGTATTGTGCCAGAGAACTTACAATCCAGAAAAGGGAGACTGCTGGCCAGCCGTGAAGTGGCATGTCAGGTGTTATCATTTATGGGGCCAATACTCTCTTTAACCAACAGTATTGAAGGCCACAAGTGTGGCAGCCTGCTGGAGCTGTTTTTTTCCTGTAATTGTATATGGTCTTTCACTCATGGATGGATGAGCATTATTGTCAGACTTGTTGTCCCCAAGTGCTGCAATCGAAAAGAAATAACAGTTGGATATTTTACAGATGAGTGGACGAGGAACCATTCTATCTAAATCTGAAAAACATGATGTAACATAACTTCTATGCACGCATAACACTTTGACATAGACAGATAGGATATCGCATTGCCATATTTGGTTATCTTCTACATGAAATGATCACATGGACATGAGATAGGACTGTATCATATCTTGCAGTACTACATATGCTTGCTCGCTGAATGAACGTTAGGACTACCTACCACTGCTGCCTGTAGATGGATATGGACATGTCTGTTGATGCAACAGCTACAGAAAAGAATAATAGGCACTTCAGATTTATGAAAGTGTGACTAAAGACAGCTGTGATGGGTGTGACAACTTATGTGGATGATAATAATTGTCATTGGGTTTACAACATGTCCCTTATATAGGGATACCTTGGTAGTTAGACAAACCTTTGTTTGAGACGACAAAATGGGTTCACGAGATGCAGCTGGATGAACATTGTAGTTGATTGCCCATGGCCACAGTCTAATTTGAACGCATTTTCCTTGATTTGGACAAATAGTTAGGCTATAGTGTGGACAATAAGGGATATTGGGTCCCTTCAACAGTGGAAAGAAACACATATAAAGCATTGAAGTATCAGCAACCAAACGGTATGTTGATGTGGAAACACTTCAGTGTTACACTGTGAATAAATGTCTACTGGCTGGTGTCTTGGATAACAGCTACATTGACAATGGGGGCAGTGTGCGGTACAAATTCACACATTCATGTTACATGCTACTATTGCGTGTATACGGTGGCGTAAGCCATATCACTATACGATGGGAATATTAGTGCATTGAGTGATTGACAGGATACATATACAGAGACTTACCAATCATGTTGCAAAATTCAAAGGGTGTGAGTTGTACCCTAAGCATGCAATAATTAGGGGCCCGATTTTGATTTTGGCAGACGGAGTAATCTCCATTGTCCTGGCAGAGGACTTAGGGGCCGATTCCGATTCGGGCCGGAAATCTCTCCGACCGAGCCGGACCCGGAGAGATTTCCGACCGAATTGGACCCGAGCAGCCCGACCGAACGAGTACGATGCGTCCGTATGCTACCGTACTCGAGTCGGTCGGACTCCCATTGAAGTCAATGGGAGCCGGTCGTACAACGCGTACGCGGGCTCCCATTGCCTCAATGGGTGCGAGGCGAACAGGGGCGCCCCCTACAGCGGGTACGCGGCGAAGCGACTCGCGCCGTACATGCACAGGTAGGGGGACCCATGGGTCCCCCCTGTGTGCGACTCGTGCGGCTACGCGTACAGGGGGGTCCGACACGGACCCCCGAAGTACAGCTCCGACTGCTCTTTTGAGCCGGATGGCACGTGTCGGTCGGACTGCTCGCGGCGCGCATCGTACTTGCCCGGCCGGGGAACGTCTCAATTGCGCGGTGCGAGTCGTGTCCGAGCGAGTCGGTCGGTGCGGTTCGACCCGGGAACGAGTCGGTCGGAGCGGGTGGGACGCCCGAACGAGTCGGTCGGCGATTTCGCATCGTACTCGCTCGGCCGGACGCGCGTACGAATCGGTCGGGAAATAGGGCTCCGAATCGGATCCGGTTAAGCCGAATCCGATTCGGAGCCCTACCGGCCGAGATCGGAATCGGCCCCTTAATGTCTGCCAGGCCGAGACTACTCCACTCATGAAATTTAGAAATGACTGCCAAGCTGAAAGTCATTTCTAAAACATTGGCAGGACCCGCAGTTATGGCAGTTCCTGTCAATGCTTTTTACAGTTTGGTGCACGACGCCATCAACATGACAGAGCCTTGCACCAAACAGTATTACTTTTTATTTTCAAAGAGGCAATCCTGAAGTGGGATTTTATTTTTGAAAAGAAAAAAGAAAATTCTCCCCTCACCATGAGATCCCCTCTCCCATGGTGACGCGAGCATTTAACGGCTTTCGCTGCCCCTTGCTGCCAAGGTTCTCCTGGTGGTGACAGGCATTAAAAACGGACCTCTAACTCTGCCCATATAAATCAGGTGGGCAGAATTACAGGTCTGCCTCCAACTTCCCTTACTCCAGAGGCTGTTGGATGGGTATAATAATGGTGGAGACAGAGAAGCCTCCGCTGTGATTAATCCTATGATCCATCTGCATGTAAATCAGGCAGGCGGTCATTATCTATTCCATTGCGATGGAGTATGCATACTGCCAAGATATAAATTAAGCCCTGTGTCTGTTATTTTGCCCATTACATACGGTAGTGAGACATGCTGAGCACGGGCTTCTTTGTGGTCAATGGTTCACATTTTCACTGCCCTCAAATTGATGCAGAAACAAACGTGCATAGCCTAACATAGATTCATATGAATGTTGACTTACCAGCCTTTGTCATTCATCTACTATCAGAGGCCTGTCCTTGTAGCTACATAGGCTGTTTAACAGCAATGGAGTTGGTGGCAGAGGAGCTGACAACAAAGGGCCAGCCTAGGTACTTTTATGGCAGTGTTAAGGTAGGATATCCTGGCCCAGATTCACGGAACGCAGGGCAATAGCCAAAAATGATGTGTTGCATTGCGTGACAAGGAGGGAGCAGTAGAGCGCCATATCAACAGAGATATGGCACCCTCCTCTCCGTAGCGCCAGCCCAGCTTTTAGCTGCCATGCACCAGGCACACACCGTAGCGCCATAGTGTAGTGTGCATGCCTGAGTCTGGCATAGGTTTTGTACAGGAAGGATACCCTTCCTGCACAAAATACTATGTCTAGACAACCCTAAAGCTTTTCCTACTTTGTATGTGTGCTACACAGTGCAGCACGCATGCAAAGTCGGAAGATAAAGGAGAAATGAAAACATTTCTCCTTTTAGCGCCTGCTTTCCAGCAGCCTTAATTTTTGGTGCTAAACCCCATCTACTAATGTTAGTAGATAGGCTTTAGGGTCAAAAAGCATGGGTGGTTGCATGGGAGCACCACTGTACCACCCATGTAATGCCCCTTGACGCAAAGTGATGCAAAGTAGCATTTAAGTAACTTTTCCGTACAAACCAACGCTAAAACCAATTAGCATTGGTTTGTTAATCCCCAAAAACATTTAGTCACAGGTTAGCATTAAAAAAGTAATACTAACCCGATGCTAAACCTTTGTGAATCTGGACCCCTGTGTTGCACATTTCAGAAGTCCATGGTTGTACCAGTGATGGCAGTGAATTCTAACGACAGGTACAGCATGAGTGTTACATTCTGCACAACAATTTCTTCACCTTTGTTAGTTTTTCTTTCAATATTTTCCTTTGTATTTAATCGCCATTGATCAATCACACACAATTATTTGTTCTTCAGTGTTTTAGTCATATATCATTTTTAATTTATGATGTGCTATGTTGAAGAAAATAAACGTTTTACTTTATACATACTGTTTATTTCATACTTGTTTTCAATTCCCTCAGTGCATTTCGGGTAGCAACTAACTTTATCAGGATTTTTTTTTCAAAATGGGGAGTAAACAAAAAGCTACCAGTTACTCCAATACCTACCTGGTAAACCAGTACATGACAAACTATTGCAAGCAAGCATTGTAGAATAGTCTGGTGAATTGCCCCAGTTACAACCCATTTTTCATGTCACCGCATACCTTTGCATCCAGACTTTCTTACAAGATAGTGATGTAAATAAAGCATTTCTTATTAATAGAACAAAGGCTCAAGTGAACTTCACTCACAGCTATTTGCGCGGAATCTCAGTGTATCAGTTTGTGATATAATTACCCCTTTCGTTAGGAGAATACTGGAACATGTGGCATAACTTGATAGCTTGAGTCCTTCAGTAAACCACTGTGGAAACTGTCTCCTCTTCACTGAAGTTCCTCTCGAGTGGAATAGTGAGATCTCCATGTTGGATGTAACTGGTATCTGGCTCAACAACATCTTGCAGCCCAGGGAAAAGATTGCAGAACTGTGGCCTGTGCTGTAATTTTGTGATTCCACTTGTAATGATTCTTGTGTGATTTTATTCAGATAATATCAGTTTTTATATTATTTTCAATGTTTAGTTCTACACCTACACTATGAAGAAGTACGTTTAGCAGATTCACATTTATGAATTACCATGTTCAATTTGTCCAGTGAGACGCTCCTTGGTGTGATCTAGTTGACTTGCTGTGTGAACAGTGGATATAAACTGTGACATAGTCAGCCGCGGCCCGCGCAGGTAAGAGCGGTGAGGCGTGGGGCCGGCTGGTGGGATTTCGACTGACGATGACGAGGGAAAATTAGATAAATAATTAATTTTCCCTCATCATCATCCATCGAAATCCCCCTCCACGTGATTTTGTGTAAAAAAACGAGTGCAAACCACATAAAGGGCTCAATTAACAAAGGCATCCTTAGCTGTAAATTTATGTTAATTTCCGAAAATGGCTTGATTTACACTTGTCAGGAATAATCAGAATGATTCCCGATAGGTTGTAGTATGGTTTCACTTGTGCAGTTCTCCACCACAAGTGCATGGAATTACACAATAGCAATCCCATACACGTGGTGGGGAGTGGGCAGAAAAGGTGTGGTTTGCCTTGCAAGTTTGTGACCATCCACAAACTTGTGAGTTTGTTGCCATTTACAAACTCTGAATAGACTCGTTCCAACCTAGGATATGGTTGAAGATTTTCTACAGAAAATGGGTGGAGTAAATCTCCTAGGTGGGAAGGGGAATGGATAACCTCAAATTGCGTAGCAGAGCTGGCAGAAGCGCTTTCGTCTGTGAAGACAAATAAAAAAAATAAAAATGAAACATATCCATTGCTCTTAAGACAACATTTCCTCAGTGTGTAATTAAGCAAGGGGGAAATGAGAGCCAGAGCAATATGCCACATGGCATTCCCTATGGTGGGCACAGAAACCTGCACCTAGCACAGCATTCCAGACATATAACTGGGAATATTTGTGAAATGCAACAAGGTACCTATCTACGTGTATGTCCACATGTACATTTTACACTTTTTTTGTGACTGCAGCCCAAAGGGTTTGTGTTACAATAAATGTTTACAAAAATATTCTGGTCATTAAACCAAATCCCAATAGCTGGCTTTAATACCTTTATATACTTCCAAACACGTAACAAAAAATAGGGCGATGCATTAATAATGCCCCTTTTGTACAGCTCCTGTAGGCTCTGGGTGTTAGTAGCAAAGCCTTTCCACTGGCTTTTTCCCTTCCTTAAAATGCCATTCATCAAACAGGATTCAAGAGTTGTCTCCATAGCAACCCCAATAAACTGCAATTCTAATGTCATGTCTTAGAGCTGAGGAAAATAACACATTATCTGTCACTCTTCCCTGCCAGTGGCAAGTGCTCTCACAGAGCCTCTGTTCTCCTTTACAAACAGAAGCAAAGATGTAAGCCGGTCCTCTAGGTTTCATTACATCCAAAGAAGTTCATAATTTATCTCATCAGCAGCTGACATTCACTTGCTGTTAAGGTTAGCACTTAATGCTGAGTTCTGCATGCAACCTGCAGTACTCAGCTATGAATCACAGCATGGCTGGCCCAGCGTTTCTGCATTCTGGATCTGTTTGATTACGATCAACACTCACCCTATAAAACTGCATCCTTTAATCAAAACTCATTCATACTTGTTTTTATTTGTTGTTTTTTTTAATAATTATCTTAGCTTTGTGTTTCATGGGTTTTGATTTTGCTGCGATGTCACAAAGCACTAAGAAGTAGTGCTAGCTCAGGTAGAAGACATTTTGCGGTGCAGTGTGCCTCATTTTGACCTCTGAGAAATGTCTCAAGATGCCATTTCCTTCTGCATGACATGTTCCTGTAGGTCATGGCATGAGAGATTTCCTCTTCTGTGCAGGAGCTTAAATAAACCTTCAAAAGTAGGACAGATGGCTGCATCCAAAAACATTTGTTTTCGTTTGTGTTGTTAAGTTGATAACAGTGGTTTGCAATTATGTATACCACACGAGTTTATTTTAAATTTGCTTTTCTCATTCTTGAACGATTAGCAAACACATAAAGATGAGAAAGTCTTTCCCTTTAATTGTCAATGCTTTTTGAGTTGTCTAGATTCTAAGGGCCTTATTTATGGCATTTTGGTGTGGGACAGCATAGCAAGGAATCTTGCTGCGCTGCCCTACACCAAAGTAATAGGGCAGGGATGCACAGTATTTAAGCAATACAGTGCATTCCTGGCCTTTCTGCCTGTGCTGGCACCGTTTTTTGGCCATTCAGCATTGCTGGCAGGATTGTTTTTGTGCAGGAAGGGGCACCTTACTGTAAATAAACAATCCAACCAGGCGTTTTCCTCTTTCTATGTATGCTGCAGAATGCACCACACATAGAAAGAGGGAAAAACAAGGATAAATAAACAAATTGTATTTCTCCTCATTACACCTCACCTCGGGAGACATACGGATTTGAGGCTTTCCCAGGTTTGCATCACTTTGTAAATCTGGGGCAGCATCAAATTCCATGGGAGTTGCATGGGAAAACCCACCTCTATGTCCATGGAGTGCCTCCCGGGTGCAGAGGAAGGCAACGCAGCCATTTGTGCAGCGTCTCCTTATTCATGATTTAAGGCCACCTAAAGTCACGCAGGGTGGCTTTGCATGGCTTCAGAAATCTTTATGAGAACCTTGTGTCATATATTTACCTCTTTACGTGGCGTAAAAGTGATGCAGGGCTCTCATAAATAAGCCCTTAAGTGAATTAGCTATTATGGAGGTAAAGTCTTAGTCCCATTTCTAAGTCTGAAGGTTGAGACTGATTCATGCACATTCAGGCATTTATGCAGGGACTGGAATTTCAAGCACCTCTGTAATTTTCCAATAACATATTTTGACATTTTAAACCTGCCAAAATGTATCAGGGGGAAATGTATGGGATATCTCTGTGACTATGCAATACAGTTTTTGTACGATCTTGCTGCAGTTCAGCTCTCTCAATTGGTAGCGTCCCCTATGCATAAAAAAGGGCATCTTTCTGACCCATTTATTACTAATGTTTCTATTATGAGATTGGAAGATCCCCTCCTAATCTGCTGGTCAGATCACTACATTGTCCCATTTCTTCTTCCAAAAAGAGGAAATAATTCTTCTCCTTTCCAGCAGCCAAGGTTTAGTCTGTGCTGGTCTAAATTAAATAAGAGAAGCTGGGAATCCACCTTACTTAATTCCATTCCAGACATACATGGAGAAATCTCCAAAATAAATACTACATTCAATGAATAGATGAAAATTTCACTGGATAAACTAATACCTTTGAGATTGCACAAATCCAGCCGATGGACGGGACAGGAGGCATTGTTCTCGGCAGGGCTAGCAGAATTAAAAAAAGAGTGCAAAGGAATGGAAAGGAAGTGGAGGATAAGCTATGAGACCAGGAGAAAAGTATTGTTAAAAAAAGCTTTAAAAATTATCAATATGCTATGTGAAAATCTCGGATTAATTACTTCAGTTCGAGGATCGACAATTCCTCCAATTCATATAAGGAGGTTTACGATATAGTCAACTCTTTTATGAAACCAGACAACACAGGTTTTGGACCATCTCCATCTGGGTTCTGCTGCAATATGCTTGTTGACTACTTTCTGGGTAAGGTTGGGCCGTGGCAGGGGAGTCAGACCTTAGGGGCACACACAGTGGTGCCGGACAGGTGGCCATGATAAAAGAAGATTTAGCCTTGTTTCCTCCATTAGAGAGGGAAGACATATTTGACCTTGCTAAATATGTTAAATCAGGCTCCATGCTTGACCCAGCACCTCCTGAAGTTCTGTTGAAAGAAGGAGAATTAATGTTTTAAGTGGTGACTGATATTTACAACCAGTCGCTGGAGATTGGATATATTCCGGAGGTCCGGAAACATGCCATTATCAGACCTCTGCAAAAGCAACAATCCAGTAACCCGGGGCTTGCAGAGAGCTACAGGTAAATATCACTACTTCCTGGCATTAACAAATTATTGGAGGAAGTTAATAATAAACATCTCTCCTGCTTTTTAGAAGCCCACAACTTACTGCACCATACTCAAACAGGCTTTCAACTTGAATGCAGCACGGAAACAGCTCTCCTAGCGGCCACAGAAGAGTTAAAAGGGCTCCTCGACCATGTGGGATCAACTGCGATCATTTTGCTAGACCTGAGTGCAGCATTTGATATGGTTTCCCATCCAATTTTGCTTAAAAGTCTGGAAGAAGTGGGGATTATTGGTCTAGCACAAATATGGTTCACCTCCTTCCTAAGAAAGAAGTTTTTAACTCAGTGAAGGACTTTGTTATTCAGCCTCCCATTACCTAAAATGTGGGGTTCCACAGGTATCTTCACTGAGCCCCACATTTTTTAATCTCTATGTCCGCCTACTTGCAGACATTATATGCTCCCATTGTTTCTCAATGGTGTTCTATGAGGATGACACATAGATCATTGTTTCCCTCTCTCCCAGTACCGGAGCAGTATCACACCAACCTAATTCCTGTCAAACTGAAGTTGCAGATTGGATGACAGCCAGTTGCCAAAAACCTAATGGCAACAAGACAGAGATAGTAATAGTTGGTAATAATACCTCCTTATGGGTCAATCTCATTTGGCTCAAGTCCCTAGTAGATCGCCTGTCTTCCAAGTCGAAGTGACAAGTCTCGGCATCATCATTGACAGCACACTTACCATGGAAGCCCAGGTTAGAAAGGTGTAATCAACCTGCTTTGGTCTTCTGAGAACTCTCAAGAAGTTGCTGAGGTAGTTGCCAAGTCCTGTACGAAGAGTGCTTGTTCAGAGCTTGATACTATCACAGCTGGACTATCGATACTCCTTACATTTATGTAGCCCAAAATCTGTGGTCAAGAAACTCCAAGTGATTGAAATGCTGCTCCCCAGATTCTTTTCGGGAATCCCAAAGCATCAGACAGCCTCGCCTGCATTAGCCTCACTACATTGGCTGCTAATACAAAAAAGGATTCGGTTTAAAGCTTTGTGCGAGGCTCATCACACTTTATGTAGAAGAGATTCACAATCCAGGAACCTAAATTTGCTTGTCATCTCAAAGGTGAAAAAGGCCAGGAGTAGGGGGCACCTATTTTCAAACTTAGGGGCTCATTATGATGGCGGAAGGACCGCCACCGCCGGGCCGGCGGTGGCGGTCCTTCCGCCATCATACTGAAAATTCCCACTGCCAAATTAGGATGGCGGTGGGAATCACAATGGTTCCGTGGAGGACAGAAAGTCTGTCCGCCATGGTTCCGCAAGGCGGTCCTTTTCCGCCCGCCTTGCGGAACCCAGAACCAGGGCAACATTGCGGCGGTGCTGTGCAGGCACCGCCGTAGTGATTACGGTATGCCCTTCGGCCTGTCTTTTTGCGGTAGATATCCTGCTGCAAAAAGACAGGCAGAGACTGGCTTTGGGGGCCCGTTGCGGACTCCCTCTGTGTGGGGGGGTGGGGGGTGCACTGGGGGTACCCATGGTACCCCCCTGCAGTTCCATGCACCAAGTGGCAGACACCGCGTGGTGCCTGCCACGTGGTGCAGGGAAATGCTGTGCATGCTCTTTAGACATTGCAGACGGTGCTGCAGCCAGCAGCACAGTCCGCAATGTTAAAAGGCCAGGATGCGCACGCCAGTATGGCGGGCGTATCCTAATTGCACTGGTGGGACGGCCGCACATCTGGCGGGCAGTCCTAAAACCGTTATGATGGCGGGCGGATGTCTGCCTGCCATCATAATGAGCCCCTTAGTTCCCAAATTATGGAATTCCTTTCCTCTATTGCTCAGGCAGAATGATAATTTACTCAGTTTCAGGAAACAGTTTAAAACATACTTGTTTGTGTAATCACAATGTCCTAGGGTCTGGCGGACCTCTCAGTGCTGGGAATCCCGTCGGGGTTGGCATGTGCTTAAGAAATGCTTTAAATTGAGTTGAATTAAATTGAATTGAATATCTGATACAAGCAGAATTCAGTGTGACAAACATTGATGCCAAAAGTAATTCCACATTTTCTGACTGAAAACTCTCAATAATAGTTACTTATTGCAATCAATAAATACCTCCTCCTGGAGTATTAGTATTTTCTGCGTGTGGTAAATACCTTGTCCTTTAACAATCCCATGATAATCACAGCCTCAGATATGAATTATCACAAATCTATTTCTGAACATATGTTGGACTAGAATGTACACTCAAAGTGATTTTTTCATGCATAATCTTAGACATGTATGATTTTGTATTATGTGTGAACTAATGTCCTCCAATGAGCAGTACATAGATGTTCCAGAGCTGTTGAAAACTAGCTGAACCCTCAGATTCCTGCAAGCCTATGGGTAGTCCCAAATTTTGAAATGCACATTTCCTCCCTGGAGAGAGTCACATATTCATTTTACCCAATTGCAGAAGAAAATCTGTATCAATTGAGAAACAGAGAAAGAACACCATCTAAACTGATGGCATTATAGAGAAAATGGCTTACTCTAATGTTTTAGAGAGCAATTGCATCATATAAGCATGCATCCATTCTCTCACAGGAGAGGAACTTGCTATTGAAAACAGGATTCCAGATGAACTCTTCCCAAATCCATTAATTAGTAGGTGGAAAAGATAGGCAGGCATGGACTGGGATGAGACTGCTATGGGTAGGTGATCTGTAGGAATCCAATGTTTTGAATGATGATTAGTTAGAATATCAGAAACAAAAATATCGTGGGACAAAATATCGTGCCAAGAATATCGAGGACAAAAACATTGTGAAGGTAAGTTTCTATAGGCAAGCAAAGTTTTACTGTGTATAACTACAAATATACGTACCTTGATGATATATATAACTTCAAGGTACTTAGATGTGGAGTTATGAATAGTACATCTACACTTACCTATTTGCACTTACCTTCTCAATATTTTCTCGATATTTTTGACATGATATTCTGTTCACATGATATTTTTGTTTCTGATATTCTGTCAGTGATCAATGTTACATACCTTCCATGAAGTTAGGGAAGAATATGGGTTCTACTGTGACCTATTCTTTGCATAGGGGAGTATAGTGAACATGGTAGTGGGCTCATGGTGTCAGATGGCAAAAGAGGCAGAAGTACATGCAATGCCAATATTGATACTTATGTCCCTAGTCATAAAATAGTGGCAAACCTGTACTGTGCACTGCTTGGAAAATTAAAATGAGAACCCATAGTGTGGTGGCTGAAGCACTGAAGACACAGTAGGTTTCTTCCTAATACAAGTTTATTGCCAGTGTTAGCCACAAAGAGCCACTGGTATGCACACATGGCAGCAACTGTCCCAACAGTCACCCCAACACTCGTTAAAGAAACATGAAACCACAAGTGGCACCAGTCCATTTTATAACATTCTACTTAAGCCACTACATGGGTTTTCCCTTTTATAAATAAACTAAGATATAATCTATAATAAAGGAAATCATAACTAATAAATAATATATAACTATTGTCTAAATCGGAAAGCTTCATGCTAACAATTATTTTATGCACAGATACAGAAGACAGTAAATGCAGATACACTACAAATATTAAAGGATGTATTTGAGGAACTCTTCAAGGCGATAGGCACAATACAATGGAAGCACAACCTGAATCACTCTCTAAAATGCAACGGTACATTTTTTACCCTACTGCTACGTCTTGTATTCCCACCAGCACTTGCTCTCTCCAACTCTTCTCCAGCATTACCTTCACATTCCTTGACTGTCACATCTTTCTCCTACATGCTCCTTCTTGACCCCCTGACAGATATTCCACGACTGACCACTTGCAACCCGTACACTGTTGCCTTTTACTTCTAACACACTAACAAGTGGGCCAAACTTAGGTCCTCCCTTCCTCATATGCACAGGTTTCTTTATATGTGCTGTATTACCAATCTAAATTTTGAGATCCTGGACATTGTTTTTCACATCAAAATATCTCTTTTGTTTTTGCTGAACCACTTCAACACATTTTCTTACACGCTCATCCATCCACTTGCCACGCTTGACACATTTGTTCATTCAAGCTCGACTTAAACACATGGTGGCCCTGCATCCATGTAGTAATTCTAATGGTGACACACCTATAGTTTCATATGCAGTCATGTGCTAAAACCACAACGTGGACTTAACCACATTCACAACTTCACATTTGTTAGCCACAACCCACTGCATACACTCTCCCAACACTCTGTTCATCTTCTCAACCAAACCATTTGTTTGAGGGTATTACAGTGAGCTCTTCGAATGTTTCACTTCACTAGGCTGCAAGAACACTCCACCTCTCTGGAAAGAAATTGTGTACCATTATCAGATACTAATGTGACAGGGAAATCTTCTTTCAGGAACACATCCTTAAGAAATTCCACCTCTGCTCCTGATGTTACCTCATTTACAAATTTGATTTCTGGCCACTTAGGGCCAGATGAACAACCAGTTTTTGCGACTCGCTATTAGGAAGGGGCGTTCCCTTCCTAATAGCAAGTCTCTTGCCATATATGAATGTTTTGCAACCGCAATTGCAGTCGCAAAATACTTGCAATTTACCACCCTCTTCAAGAGGGTGGTAATGGAGTCGCAAATGGGAAGGGGTCCCCAGGGGACACCTTCCCCTTTGTGACTGGCTCTAAAAATATTTTTTAAGGGTAGGCAGTGGTCCCAGGGACCACTACCTGCCCTTAAAAAAAGAAACGAAAACGTTTCATTTTTTTTTTTTTTAAATGCATCTCATTTTCCTTTAAGGAAAACGGGCTGCATTTAAAAAAAAATGCTTTATTGACAAGCAGTCCCAGACATGAAGGTCTGTTGAGCCCAGCAGGCCACCATCCCTGGGAGGGCCAGCCATTTCCAATGGGGTCACAAATTGCGAGTGGCTCAATAATATTCATAAGCCTTGCATTTTGCGACCCCATTGGGAATTGCAATCAGTGTCTCTGACACTGTTGTACATTCCAAATTGCGACTCGCAATTTGCGACTCCCAATTGAGCGCAAATTACGAGTTGCAATTTGGAATGGTCGTACAGCTGGTCCTTAGTGTAATAATCCATCATGACCAATGCAAACCTAGATGAACTAGCAAAAGTCTTAAAAGGTCCCACAATATCAATCCCTAATTTCTCTCACTGTGCAGAAGGTAACAATTTGGGACACAAAGGAGGTGTACGTAACTTCACAGTTTTGTCACAACTAGAACAGATAACACACTGTTTCACCACCTGGTCAATCTCACTGTCCATTGAGGGCCACCAAAAAGACAACTTCACATGTCTTTCCGTCATAGTATCCCCTAAATTTCCCTCATGAGCCTGGCTTGTAATGGCATTCCTTAAAGTCCACCATGTGGCACCAACTTGTCCGCGCTTACTACAAACTGAATCACTGACAAAATATCGACCTCAAAAATATCGAGGTACAAAATATCGTGACAAAAATATTGAAGTCAAGAATATCGACATCCTACCTACATCATGGTAAGTACAAAAATATCGAAAATTAAATATCGATGTCAAAAATATTGTTGTAAAAAATATCGTTTTTTTTTAATGTTAAATAAATAATCCAAAATAATACATATAATTAAAAGAAACATAGTTAAAATTATTTAAAAATGTTTAAAATCAAAAACTGATACATATAATGTTAAAATAAATTAAACATATACATATAAAATATAATATATATACTTACTTAATAATATTCATAAATAATTATTTTAATAACTTATACATTGTTAAAAATATTTTATAAATTATAAATACAGACATACACATACAAAAATAATATTATTACAAATGTAAAAAATATATTTAACAAATTAAAAAATATATATATTTTTAATTTTTGTAAAATGAATTATACACAACGTTAGTAAAACAATACAGAAAAATATTGGATAGCGTAGGGGTAAAAATTACTATTCCCACTCCAGAGAGTGCAACAGTAGGGAAAGTGTTGGCTAGCGTAGGGGTTATAATTGCTATTCTAACTCCAGAAAGAGCAACAGTAGAGAAAGTGTTGGATAGAGTAGGGGTAAAAATTACTATTCCAACTCCAGAGAGTGCAACAGTAGGGAAAGTGTTGGATAGCATAGGGGTAAAAATTACTATTCCACTCCAGAGAGTGCAACAGTAGGGAAAGTGCTGGATAGCGTAGGGGTAAAAATTACTATTCCAACTCCAGAGAGTGCAACAGTAGGGAAAGTGTTGGATAGCGTAGGGGTAAAAAATACTATTCCAACTCCATAGAGTGCAACAGTAGGGAAAGTGTTGGATAGCGTAGGGGTAAAAATTACTATTTCAACTCCAGAGAGTGCAACAGTAGGGAAAGTGTTGGATAGCGTAGGGGTACAAATTACTATTCCAACTCCAGGGGTTAAAAATAACATACTTATCAATTAAATAATTGTTTTAATTAAATAATGATTTATTAATAAATTAACAATAAATTATTTATAAATACCAAAAATGAAAATTAATAATTACTTTAATAACATTAAATTTCTTCCCACCCTATTCCCCAATAAACACAAAACGCACTCCACATACAATTTAACACAATTAATATAATTATCAATTAATAAAAATTAATTAACAATTAATAATTAATTAACAATAAAATAATTATCAATACCAATAAATAATAAATAATAAAAATAGTTAATTAATAATTAATTAACAATAAATTAATTATCAATACCAATAAATATGAATGAATAATTACTTAATTATAATAAATTACTTCCCACCCTATTCCCCTATAAACACACAACCCACTCCTAAACAAAATTAACACAATTAATATATTTATCAATTAATTAATTACTTAAAATTAATGACCAATTAATAATTAATAAACAATAAATTAATTATCGATACCAAAAAATAAAAATTATTAATAGCCGATTCCGATTCAGGCCGGAAATCACTCTGACCAAGCCGGACCCGGAGAGATTTCCGACCGAATCGGACTCTAGCAGCCCGACCGAACGAGTATGATGCGTACGCATGCAATCGGACTCGAGTCGGTCGGACTCCCATTGAAGTCAATGGGAGCCAGTCGTACAACGCGTACGCGGGCTCCCATTGACTCAATGGGTGCGAGGCGAACAAGGGCCCCTCTACAGCGGGTACGCATCGATGCGACTCGCGCCGTACATGCACAGGTAGGGGGGACCCATGGGTCCCCCCTGTGTGCGACTCGTGCGGCTACGCATACAGGGGGTCTGACACGGACCCCCAAAGTCCGGCTCCGACTGCCCTTTTGAGCCGGACGGTGCGAGTCGGTCGGACTGCTCGAGGCGCGCATCGTACTTGCCCGGCCGGGGAACGTCTCCATTGCGCGGTGCGAGTCGTGTCCGTGCGAGTCGGTCGGAGCGGTTCGGACCCGCGAACGAGTCGGTCGGCGATTCCGCGTGCGCTCGCATCGTACTCCGCTCGCCCGGACGCACGTTCGAATCGGTCGGGAAAGAGGGCTCCGAATCGGATCCGGTTAGCCGAATCCGATTCGGTGCCCTCCCGGCCGAGATCGGAATCGGCCCCTAAGGGTTTGTGGTCTGTCTAGATTATGAATTTCCTTCCTCACACATACTTCCTGACTTTTATGACCATCCACCTTTTCAGCACCTGTCAAAACAAGTGTGGCAAAACTAATGGCACTAACATTACCACCCTTTTCTTAACTGAGAAGCATACCTAACCCCACATTGCAGGCATCAACAGTTAGCTCACAAGGGTCTCAATTTAATTGCAAAATCTTGTATAAAATGTGAATAGAATTCCCACAAACCAAAAAAGGATTTCAACCCGCTTTTTCCACAGGCCCGTTTAGTTTGACTTATGCTGTCTAATAAACTTGATTTGGGTTCAATGGCATGGCTGGTTATGCCCCAGATACTCAACCTTATCAGTGAAAACACACTTATCTCTCCTACAGATGACTTCCTTGGTCTGGAATCTCTTCAATTATTCCTCAAGGACACCATCAAGTATTTATCTATCAGGTGCAAAAATTAACACATCATCCTGAAATATAGACAACCCCTGAATTCCCCTCAGCATGCTGGACATCATTTTCAGGAAAACTGAGGCAGCAGAGGCCAATTCAAACGGCATACAGCAGTAATAGTGAGTACCAAATGGGGAAACAAAAGATGTCTAGATTCTGGCTCCAATTTGATTTGATGATATGCTGAAGCAATTTCTAACTTTGAAAAAACTCTAGCTTTTTTCAGGGCAGCTAAAAGCTCATTCATGTTGGGCAAAGGATGAGAGTCTACCCAGATTTCTTCCTTCAAGCATCCCTGGTCCGCACAGACCCCCAATTCACCATTTTGTTTGCGAGCTAATTCCAAGGGAGACAACCACAAAGTTGAACCAATGGGTTCAATAATGCCACTCTTGCACAAAGATTCCAGTTCTCTCTCCAGATCCTGACAAAAGCTAAACAGAACATTCCTCAATTTATGTTTTAGTGGTGTTGCCCCCACCTTCACAATTATTTTGTGTTTGTAATCCTAAATCTTCCCCAACTCTCCTGAAAAACCTGTGGATATTTGTTCATAATTGCTTCCACATCCACATTATCCCTCCCAGCTAAGACCTGCTCTTTCGCCCCAGGCCTACAAATCATCCCAAAGAGACCCTGGTGGAATAATCCTAAAATGTTCATCCCCTTGTGTGCTACATAAATCTTCTTGGCTATTCTTCGTCCCTTGAACTTGGGTATATCCTAAATGTACCCACACAGATTAATGTTGTGTCCCTCATAAGACACTGCTTTACGATCAGGCGGTAACAGTGGTTTGTAGGCCAAATACTGTCATATAGATCCTGGGCGATCATGGTGATAATCGGCCCCAGATTTTACCAACAATTTCAACCTTTTGTCCCTCACCATGATCTCAACATATGGATCGACACATAAATCTTGATCACCTACTTTCACCACCTCACTTTTTACTAACAAAATCATATCTCTTAACTTCTTGCTGAAACTTCCATCTTCCCTCCTCCTAACTATATGAATCAGTAACACATTTGGCCAAAGGCTGTATTTTGGATTTTTTTTGATTGGCACACCTTAGCAAAGTGTCCCTCTCTATTGCATAGCCTAGGTTTCTTCCAAATACAAGTTTATTGCCACTGTAAGCTACAACGAGCCACCAGTAGGCACACACGTCTGCAACTGTCCGAACCGTCACCACAACACTCGCTAAAGGAACATGGAATCACAAGTGGCACCATTTCTTTTCATAACATTCTACTTTAGCCACTACACATAGGGGCATATTCTCAAGAACGTGTGATAATCATCGCAAATTTAGCTTAACGCAACTTTGCATATCGCAGTCCATCACGAGAAAATAACACCATCTTAACGTCCAATTCCAAACCCCTCGGCACCATGTGATAGCAGCATGATAACCCGCCAAATGTCCGCGTAAAAACCAACGCGATAAACAAAAAATGCGAAACACGATCGCCAAAAAAGTTGCGATGCCACAAAGCGCGATACCAAAATCAGCGAAAACCAGCGACAGGCCTGCAATACCCACGCGTCATGCGTGCAAATGCACTATAAAAGCAATAAAAAAACAAACCCCAAAACCAATCCGAACTGCGTAGCACCATGGATGCACCCGGACCGAGTGCAGAGGACAAGCCGAACTCCACATGCCCCACAGAGGACCAGCATGGAACCCCCTGTTCGGGGGAGGGCAAGGAGAAGAGGAAGAGGAAGACGGGGTTCAGTCCGCAGGAAGACCAGATCACCGTCACGGAGGTGATAGAACACTACCAACAAGTGTTCGTCACCTCCACTGCGTCATTGGCAACACGAACGGAAATATGGCAGTCCATCATCACCAAAGTGAATGCAGTCGGAGTGTCGAGGAGGTCAATGGAGGATGTCAAGAGGCGCTGGCATGAAGTGCACAGCCAAACTAAACAGAAACTCACTGCCAACATGAAGGCAGCAAAGGCGACTGGAGGTGGGAGTCCTGCGCCACAGGAGGAGCTGGATGAGCTGGAGGAAATGGTTGCCACAGTCATCAGTGTGGAGACGGTGCAAGGAGTTGGAGGTCTGGACACAGCCCGAAATGACCTGACCCAACAGCAACAGGGTGAGTAACGACCAGGGACTGGGGGGACGGGGGCAGTGGGCACAATGGCACACATGCACAATAATGTGCAGCACACTGCACACCCGCAATGAGTGTGGAACATGTCCCTGATACCCTTGGCACACTGCAGCACACATAGAAACACCAAGTAGGCCCCCGTCCACAATGTGAACAAATGGGCCCCCCTCCATATCACCAATGCCACAACCTACCCATGCACATGTGCTGAATCCAGAAAAGCAGCGGCTCTGTGAGCCACACTGACAATGCAAGTGACACTGCATGACAGATAGCATGGCTGAAGTAACAATACATGACATGGTGCACGAGACGACACTGAGGTGGCTGAGTGTGGACCACATCCATAAAGGAGCCGGTCACACTCTGACACATCCACGTGCACCTACGAGCCATGACGTCAAGAACACATCTGCAGACAAACAATGCACAAGAGTACCAAATATCTCCAGTATCACAAATGACCCAAGTCGCAAATATCCCAGCACCCAAAAAGCACACAAGTCAAATGCACACCGACTCAAAGGGATAAGGGTCCACCAATGCAGAGCTACAGGGGCGAATCGCCAACACACACATAGCAATCACAGTACATCAACATTGATGACAATGTGGGACAGAGTGCAACCCCTACACCACAGGACAGAGGACACAACTGGTGCCTCTCGTGCGTAGAAACTGGCCAATCACATCTGGCAATGCATGACACTGTGAGATGATAATGTACGAGTACAACCACACATCCGTCATGTAGTCGAAATGTCCACTGACTCCCATCAAATAGCCAGCTTCACCAAAACAGTCACAATGTACACCGTCATGCAGTCTGAATGTAAACATCCACAATGCGTCAACATACATGGAACACACTGTTAACCTGCCCTTACATTGCAGAGTGACAATCAACACCTCCTGCAGAGCAGACCACACATCTCTTCAGTGATGATGAAGAGGACACCCTGCCCATTTGCCCGACACTGCAACGGCTCGTGGACAGCCTCCTCACCCCACCTCCAGGAGCAGGGCAGCCCAGCTGCATCGCAGTGAGCCCACACCCTGCACAGACCACACAGCAGGAAGCACACACCACCACGGCTGCCTCCCAGGACCCCCACGACCAACACATGGATTTCAAACACCGTGTGTTAGGGTGCCAGGAGAAGATGGCAGATCAGCTGCGGCTGGGTTTCGAGCTCATGGCAGCCAAACTCGATGCCATACGTGGGTGCCTGAGTCCCATCAGGGAGCACCTACAGTCCCTAACGGATACCCACTGTCCGCACCATGCCCACCAACAATCCTTGGCTGACATCGCTGGTTCCATTACTCGGATGCAAGAACTGTCTAGGCAGACAGGCTCCAGCGATGACAGCACAGAGTTGACACAGATGCAGAGGACAATGGAGACCATGGAGCCGATGCAGGCTGGAAGTATGGCTGCCACTGCTGAACACCAGCGAGATGTAGCTGCGATCTTCCATGCCTTGCAGATCCTCATCTTGCCACTGCTGCCACTGAGCCTGTTCCAAATGACTGCTGCAGGAACCTCGACACACACATCTCCGACCCCTGATGTGTCAGTGGCACACAGTGATGCAGCCCCATCACCTTCGCACCCTGATGTGTCAGTGGCACACAGTGATGCAGCCATTACACCGCCACACACACCGGACACACCCGACACAGAAGAAGTATCAGAGGAGTAAGATGTGGATGGTAATTACTGTGTGAGAAGGAGGCAGTAGCATCCATCACCTCCATATGGCTTGCCCTGCCTGGCTCTGCCGCATGCATCATGCCCTGGGACAACACCTTCCACTGACCGCCGGAACACTCTGCGACATTCACCCGGACCCCGACACGGACTGCCATATCTCCACTGCTTGACAATTACACAGCAATCCTGCTGCGGACTGCACTCCCCCTCTTCCAAATCACTTTTCAATCCCCAAAGTACTCTGGTTGGCCCACCACTGGGCTTCCATGTTATGTGGGCTTGGATGGCCATGTACAGCTCCCTCTCCGTCATTCACCAGAATGTGAATAAAACATTCAAAATCATGCAGATGTGTCATGACTATGTTCACTCATGTAAGGAAGTATGGCTGGATGTAGGGACAATGATTGCACAAGAAGGTACACCCTGGTAAATGACATCAATGCGCATGTTCATCCCCGAGACACATGGCCAATTGGATGACTGTGAAGGTGGGTACTAGCTGTGTCCCCATTGCACATTAGCAACAATCTCACAACCCCCCAACATAGGCACAAGTCCATGTATTGAATAGGGCTGTGTGTAGGAATGACCAAATCGGTAGCAGGACAGAAGTGGTGTCTTACATCACATGTGACGACAGAACTTCACGTCACATACCTACTCACACACATCTGTGTGGACACGTTCTGTAATGATTCATAACATTTCTCAACATGGTCAGAGGTTGGACACCATACTCACATTGCTGAAGACACGTAAGAGCACAGGTCTACCAGAAACTATCCCAAAACAATGTCTGGCTCACAGAGGTGGAGCTGTCAGAAGGGACCCACCCCCGTTGTACATCCGTCAGTCAGTTCCTCCCTGTGTAGGGATGATGCTCATTGTGGCACACGAGTGGTCAATCTAATCAACACTCATCACAGTTAGACACCAGTGGTGTTGCGTAGACTTTATTGGCATGTGCGTTGCGTTTCAGTACAGACAAGGCAACGGCCACAACAGGCAGGGACATGCTTAAGACACTTACACGCAGCATGGGAACATGTCGAGGTGCAGGGAATGGGGAGGCAAAAATGAACACCAATCATCACGGATGGCAACAGTCTCAGCCCACCTTGCCTTGCTGGACGAGTCATGTGTTGTTTGGCGTCTGCCCATTGCCCCGTGTGAGGGGGCATGACTCACAGCCCATGGGGTCTGCATAGTGCTCTGCCACCCGACTGCGCCGACTGTCTGCTCTGCTGACAGTGATCAGGCGAAAGGGTCTGACAAGTTCACATGTCGTGCTACATTGCCATGTGTGTACTCTCCCCCCAGCAGTGTGTCCGACTTGGTAACGTTGCCAAACGACGCTCTGCTGCTCCGACCATGGAACTGCATCACCTTGCACAGGTGTGTGTACGCACGCGTAGTTTCACGCACATGCATTCAGAGTCCAGACGAAGGCAGACATGTCCTCTGTTGTGGTGGGATATGTGAGCATTCCCCACGATGCTACAAGGTGTTGGGACCAGTGCTGTGGGTGACAATCCGATGTGGCTGCAGGGAAGTAGTTACTCGTCCATGAATGCCAGCGCAGCTTCATGGGCAATGTGTTCACCAGGGTGAGCCAATCCATTAACTGGTCCGGGCAGATGTGCTCAGTCCACGCCGTTTCCCCAATCCGCAACACAGCCCAATAGGGGAGCGCCTGGATGTGGTCACTGCACACGAGGAGTTGTGCAATCTCCCATGCGCAACTGCCAGCACATACGCCAAGGATCAGTGCATCCCATGCACCGCTATCCAGGTGACACTCCTGTTCGTGGGCCAACAGGGGGCGCACTGTCAGGTCATAATCCAATTCAGCTACCATTGCGTTGGATTGGTAGACCTCCATGGGCCACTCGAATGTGCATGATCGACAGTGGAACCAGGGCTGGACGCAGGTGACGTAGGCAAGACGGAAACTCAGACGGAAACTGATTCGCAACACTGCCATTGGCAGGGATCCCAACAGATGCAGCATTCGTGCACAGTACAGTTCCACGTGACAGGGGTTGTGCATGTGCCCGGGAATGCCGGCCATTGCGTTTGTTGGTCTCGTGGCACCGGCACTCGTCTGACCGGTGGGTGTTGGGTGGACGATATGCCACAGCTCTGGGCAATGAGTCGTATGTGTGTGCAACGTTTGGACATATGGGTAGTTCTTGACAATGTGTCAAGGGCATCCCTTGCAGGTGTAGGTCGTGCAGGGACAAGTGTGTGTGGGGTGTGGGCACGTTGGTGTTTCATTAGCGCAGTTCGTGGTGTGGGAGTTGTCGGACGCTGGTATGGTATCTCACGCAGGGTGTGCCAGCGGCATTCAGGACTAAGGTCGGGGGTTTGGTTGGCCTTCGGCCTTGTGTGTTGAGACAAAGGAGCTTTCATTCCTGATTTTCGTCTGACTACTGCTTGCATGTCTTAATTGTGATGTGGAGTTCACACTGACTTTGATGCCAGGGCTGTGATTTGGGGTGCGCAGATTTCGAGACACACGCAGCTGTTGGCATGTTTGCATGAGCCAAGGGCCTGATTGGCCTTGCGCTTCTTGTTCAGTCTCTCTCTAACTCTCTGTTTCTTTCTCTCTCTCTCTCTTTCACTCTCTCCCTGTCCTTTGATGGGTGCCTGACACACCTTCTTATCTTGGATATTTTCTTGCAGGCTGTGAGTCACAGATTGTCCACGGATGCCCCACCATGACTCCTCAGAATAGTTGTTTGGTGACGAATTAGAATGTGACATTTTGTTTGGTCTTTTAATGGTGTATGTATGAATCAGGATTTCAGTGCTCACATGTATGTTGATTGTTGCAATTGTGTGACATCAGGCGGGTGCTTGTGTTCATGTTTCCGTGCTGTGTCTTGGTCCGGGGGAGGTGGGGGGTGCCCAGGGTGGGGCCGGGGGGGGGTGGTCCTGGGGGTGGTGGCGGTGGGTGTTGTGGCCCTCTTGGGTGTCCGGCACGCATGTTCAGTGGCTCCATGGCATCTGTTGTTCTTCAGGTGTGGCTCGGGGCTTTGCTCTCTTTTGTGGTGAAGGCTGTCTTCCGACTTTGCTCCAGGTCGGAGCAGGTGTTAGTTTCCTGCTGCTAACGCACCTTATCGCATGTTTTGTGATCTTATCGCGGATCTGGCTGGTCGTTGTGAATGTTGAGGAGTGGTGTTGTCGCGGCTTTTTGCACGGGAACACCTTCTCTACATCTCATTAGCGATAGTTGCCGGGGTCATCTGTGGCGATGTTTTTTGCGGCTGCTATCGCGCGTAAACTGGTGTTATGGGCAGTTCACACCAGCTTGTGAATGGGGCGATGTATTTATCGCAACTAAGTGCCGTTAACTCGGCGATAGCTCCTTAAGAATATGCCCCATACTTGTTAGGTGACAATGGGAAACAGACATGGGGGTTGACACTAAATGAGCTAGGGTATTAAGCTATATGGCAACAGTATCATGCAATGTAAAATTAAGGGAAACATCCTTAATCCTGCAGGGACAACCACACCCTGCCTTTACTCCACAGTAACTACCCAGACTGCAATGTTACCACGAGTTCCTTTACCACACAAATCCTTACAACAACTTGCTTTACTGGGTGCATTATTAGACTGGTGTTGGATTTTAAGTCCAACACCTTCCCTACTGATACACTGACTGGATTTGGAATAGTAATTAATACTAACCCAAAGTCCAGCGCCCCTTAAGTCAAGTCGTTGTAACGACTTGTGTGGTAAAGGAACGCATGACAACATCGCAGTCGTGGTAGTGACTACGGAGTAAATGGAATGCGTGGGAAATACATGTGGGGTTCCGTCATGCATCCTAAAATTAAAACTCATGTAGTTTGAGTTGCACCATCAGATCAACCTAACCCCAATGAAGCTCCTCAACGTGACCCCAAATATCGGGAATATCATGGATGAATGCCCCAACTGCAGGAGAGGTGATGCTGGGTTCTACCAGTTGGTCCGGTACTTGCCAATCATCTGAGGGTACTGTCGGACATTGCAGGAAACATAGTCACATTAGTAGATAAGTGCATGGACTTCATGCTGATTGCACGCCTGCTGTGGCTACTAAACAACTCTAAGAAGTCAAAGTATAAATACAGGTTTACTGCCCTAGCTCTGATTGTGATGATGAGCTACATTCCCATATCCTGTACTCCTTCAGGGCACCAGCTAGAGTAGGATGGATGAGGGAAATGCAGTGATGTGTGGATGCACAATATGCAGCGATGAAGCAACTAACTAAGTCGCTGGGGGATTCTGAAACACTGTTACTCTGGAATCCGAGACTATTAGAGTTGGGGAAGCTTATTGCTGATAGTAGGCCACCCAGAGCAAATGAGTGGCAGTGGCTAGTGATTGATTAATGAAACGGCGGGGGAATGACCCACGCTGTGAAATCAAAGCTCACTGCTAGCATTTGGTAGGTTTCCCACATGAAGTTCTCCCTTTACTATACAAACCCCAAGTTGCATCAGTGCAAAATGTTCTTTGATATGAGAAATAATTAATGGTTAGTTTGGACTATCTTTTCTTCCCCAAGTACTCTCACATTTTTCTGTGTTTACTTTTTGTCATCGTTGATAGATTGTCTTTTTTTCTCCACAATATGCGGAGTTGGAATGTCTCATTTAACAATGCACTTGCAGAGGGGAAAAAAGTAAGATTATGAATGATGTGGGCAACTGAGATGATGAGAATGTATGACAAAAACTAATAAAATTATTTTTTTAAACTCATGAAAATCTACAACTGTAAAATGTCTAATGTCTGATTTTTTGTATGAAAAACTGGTCCGTAGATTCAATGGTATATGGGACTAAGTTGAGTCATGAAGAGCACCCAGCCCACTTAGTGACACCAATGAGTAAAACACTTGAGCCTGTTTACACATACTTTGCTATGGTTTACATTTGGAGTTCTCCTGGTTACTACTGAATTCTATGTAATTTTATTTTTCACTTAATATAAAGGAACGCTGTGCAGATGCGGTGGATTTTAAATACATTTCCCCTTTGGTAGAGCAATAGATGTTTCTGGATTTCTAAATTTAGGTCACAGACAGAACACATTCCGTAATCTCTGGAAAACGTATTCCATGCCTCAAGATAGATTTGTTGGTTTGAGTTTAACCTTATTTATTTTTGCCAACAAACTTTTTATACACACATTTAAAAACAAAAGAAAGATGTAAACACATCAGTGACACAACAATTATAATAGTGCTAGCTAAAATAATAGAACATGCCCTTTTGTAAAACAAGTGGATGTGTTCAGACGCCCTGGGAAGAACCAAAAAGTGTGGCATTTACTTTTACAGAAGTAAACAAAACGTGCAAAGGCCAGCTAGAAAGAAAATCGGCGAGGTGAAGTAACACATGTAGGGGTAATCACAAACGTGTAGGGGATCAACATCATTTCAGAAAATCGGACGTAGCATTTTAAGGTCATGGTTTGGAATCTAGAACGATAATCCAACTGGATCCACAATTATGTTCAACTGTGACCGTTTCTTCTTTAGATCCTATTAATCCCTAGGGCTCTTGCGAGATTTGCACCCTGCAAAGATGGAGTCTCAGGCTCTTTAAATATTTCAATTCGAACTCTAGGAACCATGCTCAGTCCAAGATTGGCTGTAAACCGTACAGTTTGTTCATTAGTGTCTCCCAGGGCTCACTTTTTTATGGTTTGTTAAAATGATTCACAATTAACTTATGGTTGTCCATACCAGGTCTGTGATATTCTTGTTTTTTTGGCATCTAGGTGGCATTTCAGTCTAGGCACTTTAATTGTTTGTAACAAGTTGAATGTGAAAAGCACTATCTTTGCATATGACTTACCGTTTTTATTACTTTTTTGTGTATATAGATATGTTGTGTATATATGTGGTATTTGCGGAGCCCAAACCTAGTCAAAAGTAGTTGGGGAGGAAACTGGGAGCTAAGGAGCTTATTTACAAGCCCCTTGCGCCGCCCATGCGTCACGTTGCGTGATGCACCGGCGGCGCAACCGTGATATTTACAAGCACACGTAAAGCCCCCCTGCGAGGTTTTTTGTGTGCTTGTAAATATCGCCCCTTTTCACGCAACACATTGCATGTTAGGGGCGTGACATGGGTGTTGCTGTGTGGTATTTCCACGCAAAACACCCATGCCCACTGATGCATTTCCAGATTTACGAGCAATTGTAAACCTGGAAATGTGCCAGAATGCTACGCCACCCCAGGGGTGGTGTAGCGAGGCACAGCAAGGAGAAATGTTTTAATTTCTCTTCGGTTTTTTCCTCTTTCAATGCATGCTGCATTCTACAGCATGCATTGGGAGAGGAAATCACCTCAAATTATTGTTTTTGTGCAGGAAGGTGGCCCTTCGTGCACAAAAACAATCTCCCCACTACACAGGCATCCTTGCACCATGGTGCAAGGGGGCCTACACCTGTGCATGACAACAGTTTGTGTGCCAGCACAGGGAAGAGCACAGAGATGAAACACATTGTTGTAAATATGTCACATCGCTGTGCTTCGAAACGAACACAACGCTGTGCAGCAAAATGACTTGCGGCACCACGCTGCGTTAGTTTCTCGTAAATAGGGCCCTAAGAACGGAGATGGATGGTTACTTCTGCATGGTGTATTGATCTTTTAACAGATGTCTCCAGATATTTTCTAAATTTGAGCAGTATTCGGATGGTCATAATGAATACATGCATGTCATTCCAGATCCTGGTCGTGGAAAAGTAGAAGGACTTTTTATTTTGCATTTCTTTTCCTGGAAGTCTGATGGTGTCTTGGCTGTCGGTGACCTGAGACCTCTGGGGTGGGTGAGCTTGTCAGGTAGATGGGCTTGTCTGCCTCTATAGAAGATGCACGTGGTTTTGAGGATGTGCAGGTGGACAAGGGGAGCCAGTGGAGTACTATATTCGCTGTACGCTGCACGTGTGTGAGCACCTTACGTTCCCCTCTCTCCAGGAGCGCGCACGTCACCTCAAATACCAAGAGAGAAACTTTGTTAGCTGTTTCTTTAAAATGGGGAAAAAACGGTGCAAATGTCTTCTGTGGTGCGCAGGGAGTCCATTTGAAGATGCGCAACGCTGCAAGCTTGAGGAGCTCATCGTTTCATGCAGAGAGAAATAAACAAGTCACTCCGTGATGTTTGACCACAGTCAAGCATTTCAACTGTTGAATCAGACACCCTCCCTGATTCACGTGTCTACCCCAGATTTTCCTTTGTCTGCTTCTGTCAGTGTGAACTTCAGACAGCTATTTGGTGCAAATCGGCAGTGGTTCTTAAAGGAAGTGGAGAAGTAGGCAGGCAACAACTTAGTCCGTTGACAGGTAATTAGTATTGTCTTTTGACAAGACCTGTATTTTTCCGGTAGGAGGTGTGAGAAATGTGCACAGCTGGGCGTGCTGGAAAGCGTTTCTAAATAGGCCTTCCAGTGAAGCACAGATAAACCCTGCCCAGAAGTGTCCTGTTAAAAACACAAAGGATTTCTGAAGAAAATGTGTCTGAGGACAGAAGAAGACCAACGAGAGAGAGCAGCATTGCTCGCTCCAGGATATGGTGCAACTTCACTATCAGCAAAAGCATAGAAACATATCTACCTATTCAGCACATTGTAATATGATTCTTGGATTCAATGCAATGTAGCTATGCAGCTGTTTGTGTAAGCTCCTACCAAATCGACCATTTATGCAGCACTAACTGCAACATGAGTTTTTTTTTTTGGTTTTTTTTTTGGTTTTTTTTGGTCAAATTACTAGCAAATTGAAGGCGCGCGGCTGCGGCGGAGCAAGATGGCCGCTCCGTGAGACGCTCGGCGGCACCGAGCTCTTTTCGGCACAGGGGGTGACGAATGCAGGATGCGGTGCTGAAATTAAGGCACTGTTCCAGGCGTCGGAAGCTATCGGGCATGTCGAGGCCAAATAACAGACCGAAGTAAGGTCTCTACGATGCTCTTCTCTAGCCCAATCTGATTTCCCTCACAGCGCCCGTTTCGAGCGGCCGCCATTTTGAGTCGCCTTTCAGCGCGGAGCCTGACAGACGGTGGTGACTGATTGTGTGTCAGTCCATCGCACCTCAGCGGTGACGCTACGGAGGGGAACAGTACGCTGCTGGACACCATATCCTTCTACACGAGGAGGTTGGCGGATTGGAGCGTCGAGCGCTTGGCTGTGATGCACTATGATGGTGGATTCCTGAGGTGATGTACAGCCCCTAACTTCATCGCAGCTTTGGTCTTCGGGCGCCTGCTTCTTGGGTCGCAGGCTATAGGGTATGACGAGGCCAGTTGTTTTGGAGTCTTTTTGGCGATTTCTCTATACTCTGGCTGCCCCTCTCACAGTGCTTGTCTTTATGGCCGCCATTTTGTGAATACATGGCCGTCAATTGGTGAAAGAGATTTTTTCTTCTCTTCTTCTGTGGCCCATTTCAGCAAAGGCGTGTTGTGAGCTCCCTCCGGGCCTCTCTACATGGTGCCTTCTCTTCTGTTACTGCTTGTCTTCTGTTACTGCTTGTGTGGATGTCATTAGAAGAACTTTAACTCCACTTTGGTTGCTGAGTATATAATTTTGCAGCTATGTTCCTTCCAAGACTGGTCTGGTATCTAGGTTCAGGTATTTCTCCTCAGAGGCTATACCTTTAGCTGCAGCCATTTTGAGTGACTTTGGTTATTTAAAGCAAACAAAGAGCACTACAGATCATGGTTTATGACAGTCTTATTTAACATCACTCTGCTACGAGGCTACCCTATGCATTCTGGTGGGCTCATTTCTCCTAACCAATGGTCTGGTGTGGGGCACCTCTTCATCTTTCCTCCTGGAAAACGGCGGCTACTTAACTTTCATTGAAATTTTTCTATATGCGCAATATACTCTACCATGGATACTCCACACTCGAATGAGTTGACTGGTGCCTCTGGGTCTGGTGTTGGAGGTCGTAAGGAGCCCGCTGCTTCCACGAACAAGCGCGTCAAGAAGGACCCGTCTTCTCCTTCGAAATCGCCTCTACCTCTGACACTGGAGGATATTATGGAGGAGCTGCGCCATATCAGACCTTTCATGTCAGACACTACTGCTACCCTTCAGAGAATAGAGGAGAAGTGGTCTGGACTTGATTCGAGACTTTCGGATGTGGAACAAAAAATAAGCGATGCTCAGGATGTTGTTGCTAGAGTCGAGTCCCTTAATAAAGAAGTTACTCAATTAAAGAAGACTACAGAGGATTTAGAAAATCGCAATAGGCGCAACAACCTTCGTATTTATGGTATTCCGGAAGGATCTGAAGGCTCAGACATGATCTCCTTTTGAAGTCCCAAGTTCTGCAGATAGTTGGCCTTCCGAAGTCCATGGACTTCAATATTCAAAGGGCACACAGATTGGGTTCTCAGAATGCTTCTTCCTCATCTAGACCTAGAGGCATTATCGCTTACTTCCTCCTTTATTCTGATCTCATTGCCATTCTTAATGCTGCCAGGCGACACAAGCAGATGCTCTGGTCCGGTCACAAAGTCTTTTTTTCCCAGGATGTCTCTAAGCCAACTGCAAGTCGACGCAAGGAATTTCTCGACCTCAGACCTTCTTTGAGGTCCATGAATGCCAGATACGGTCTAATACATCCCTGCTTCTTTAAGGTGACTTACAAGGACAGAACTTTCTCTTTTGACGATCCAGCTGACCTGCGGAAGTTTATTCATGCCCACAAGGGAGAAGATATGGAACTAAGCAAACCTTAAAAGGGAGAGAAAGATTTCTCTGGTTACTCTCTGGTTTCTCCCTTGATGCTTCAGATGCAGGTGTATTTATCTGGTGTCATATAAGTTTCTCTCCGTTAGTTATTCTCCTTGGTGATCTCCTCTGTTGGTTGGTTTATTTCTTATATTTTAGGTCTTCCTTGCGCTGTTCCTGATGCAAGTTTTTCCTTTCCCTCACTCTCTCCGCGTCCTGTCGTGTTTGAAATACTACATAAGTCTCCCTCCACTCTGTTTCATATGTTTGCCAATTTTGTCTTATCTCTTTACTGTTTCCTGGTTGTTCCTATGGTAATCTTTTCCTATCTCGGTGCCCTTCCCTCGTTTCGTGTGGTGGTCGTCTGTTTCCGCCCCCTCTCCCACATTATTGTTCCTCTTGTCTTGTCTTGTTTACCATGACTAAAGCCCGCTGGCTTTTTGTCATCTCCAATGTGCTAATCTTGTTTGGGGTGCTATGCTCCCTTTTCTCTCTTTCCTCCTTTTTCACTCTTCCTCCTTCTCTCCCTCCTTTTATACTTTGTCTCTTGGTTCAATTGTATTTCATATTTCCATATTGTTATTCCTCTTCTACGGTACTTAATTGCTCGTATACTCTCTTTCTTATAAGCCCAACTCACATGATTAATGATATTCCACCTCTTCTATGCCTTCTCTTAATTTTAATGCCTTCCGCAAGTATTTATTTTCCTTTTCTCTGTGTCCTTAACTTTCTTTCATCCATATGTATGTCACTTTCTAGTTTTTGTTGATGACGGGGTTCCGTGTAATTTCATGGAATGTTAAAGGTATTCGAAACCCTGTTAAAAAACAGCGTGTGCTATCTCATCTCGCAAGATTGAAATGTCATATTGCACTGTTACAAGAAATGCACCTCAAACTGCAAGATATATCTTCACTGCGTAAACAGTGGGTAGGAGCAATTTCCTGCTCCCCTGCTGTGAACAATAAGAATGGTGTGATCATTCTGTTTCACAAATCTTTAAATGTTCAGTTACAAAACGAAATTCACGATGCTAATGGTAGATGGTTGCTTTCAATTGTTAAAGTTAATAATATTCAATTTTCCTTTTGCAATGTTTATGGCCCAAATGGCATTGATTTAACTTTTTGGAAGGAATTTTCCACTCTATTATCCTCCCAGGCTGCAGACAATTTGATTGTGGGGGGTGACTGTAATCAACTTATGGATCCCTTCCTTGATCGACGATCCCAAACTAAATACATCCCTAATAAGATGCAGAAAACCTTCCACAAAACCATCACCTCGAGAGGTTTGGTCGACTCATGGAGAATTTCTCATCCTGACACGTTGGAATTTTCTTTCTTTTCCCCTGTACATAAATCTCACTCTCGTATAGATTACATTTTCCTTACTACACACGCTCTTCAATTCATGAGTAATTCAGAAATTGGCTCCATTCTTATTTCAGATCACGCCCCCATCATTCTAGACATGGACTATCCCACTCCTTCCTCTACTTCGTCGCTGGCGTTTTAACAATTCTCTACTCCTGGATCCCCAATTTGTTGAACAATTCACACTTTTCATTCAGGAATTTTACCAGAATAATCTCTCCTCTGATTCTGAAGTTCACTATATTTGGGACGCCTTTAAAGCTACTGCTAGAGGCTTTATTATTGAATTTGTTTCTCGGAGGAAAAAAAGGCCCTTACGGAGTCCTCTCTTGTTTTAAAACAAATAAAAGCTCTTGAACATCAATATTTCACCTCTAATTGCCCTGATGTTTTGTCCTCTCTTATTAAAGCCAAACTGCAATACAACAAACATTCTTGGGATTCCGCCTGCAATAATCTTCTTAAATTTAATGCAAAAATGTATGGTGGATGGAATAAAGCAGGCAAATCACTGGCTAACTATCTTAAAATCAAAAAGCAGAAATCTAAAATCGTCGCTATCACAGATAGTGCCGGAACACGTCGTACTACAGATGCGGAGATTCTTGAGTGTTTTACTCAATATTATGTTACTTTATACACTCCAGAATCCGTCCCTTCGCCTGAACAAATTGACCTCTTCTTTCAAACGATCCCTAAACCCCTTGATAACTCCATAGATTTTTCGTCCTTAGACTCACCTATCTTGGACAGTGAAATTTCTAGTGCCATGAATCTACTACCCAAGGACAAAACGCCTGGCCCGGATGGTTTCACCGTTAGATTTTTTCTACACTTCAAACAGTTTCTAGTCCCCCAATTACTCTCATTGATTAATCACTTCCTAACTATTGGAGAGTCGACAGGATCATTTACTCAAGCTATGTTGTGTCTGATTCCTAAAAAGGATAAAGATCCCTCCCTTTGTAAGAACTACAGGCCCATTTCCCTCATCAACACAGACTGTAAAATATTTGCTAAATTACTAGCCATTCGTCTTAATAAGGTAATCCCTGATCTCATTAACGTTCATCAATCTGGGTTTGTTAAAGGCAGATCTATTACGGACAACTCCAGAACTTTCCTCAATGTTATTCACCTTGCTTCCAAGATGGACTCTCCAGTCGCTGCCATCACATTAGATGCTGAGAAAGCATTTGATAGGGTCAACTGGGACTTTATTTTTGGTGCGTTGAGATGGCATGGCTTTAGCCCCTCTATTATTAAGTATATCCAACTGTTATATTCTGCTCCCTCTACTTCTATATGGATTAATGGTTGTCAGTCTAAATATTTTCCACTTCTAAGGGGCACTAGACAAGGATGTCCCCTTTCCCCACTTCTATTTATCCTTGCACTGGAACCCTTTTTGGAGAAGATTAGACGATCTTCACAGTACACTGGCTTTCAATTTAAAAATATTGATATTAAATTTACCGCCTATGCGGATGACATTTTATTATATATTTCCAATCCGTCTACCTCTTTGCCTGCTCTTTTTCTTTATTACAGGAATATTCAATAGTGTCCGGGTATAGATTGAACATCGAAAAGTCTGAAGTTTTGCCCTTAAACAAGTTCTGCTTTTCTCATATGTTCCATGGATCTGGTTTTGAATGGAATCCCAAGAGCATCAAATGCTTGGGTATTTTATATGCTAACAACATCAAAGAGACTATTAAAATTAACCTTGAGGAAATACTCAAAAAACTTTCCAACCTTATTGAAAGCTGGTCTCCTCTTTTCATATCCTGGTGGGGCAGATTGGCTTCAATTAAAATGATGCTCCTACCCATTATAAATTTCTATCTCTCAATGCTCCCGGTTTCTCTTCCGCTCTCCTTTTTTACCAAGATCAATCGCTCCTTAACCAAATTTCTTTGGAACAATCGTAAAGCCAGAATTTCACTTTCTCGCCTTCAACAACCCAAGGCATGTGGCGGAGTTAACTTCCCTAACCTCAGATGCTATCACTCCTCATTTACCTTGAAGCAAATCTGGACTTTTTTAAAGGATTCGCCTCTCACTCCTATAACGGCTTGGAGCTCATTAGAACAAGCTCAAATCAAGCCTTTTACACTCTGTTCGGCTTTTTGCTTATCTCAACCTCCGAAGCGCTTTTCCTCTCCTATTTTTTCCCACTCTAAAGCCCTTGCATCTTCTCTGTTTCGAAATCACTTACCCCTCGAGGATCAAATTTCTCATACTCCTATTTGGTATAATACATTTTTGAAGATCAATAACAGAGCGTTATTCTGGAAGGAATGGATTGATAAAGGTATTACCACTTTAGACCAGTTGTTGAAGGACGGATCCCCTAGGGACTTCACTGATATCTGCACATCTTTTGATATCACTTTCACGCATGCCTCTCAGTATCCCCTACTGAAGGCTTCACTGACTCACTTCCTCTCTCAGATCACTTCCCTGGGATACCTGAACAAGTTTCCTCCTCCCCACCTGATTTTTGGTCCCGTCCAAAGCAGCGACTATATACAAACTATTATCCAGCTCTATGGATGTTAGAACAAAATCTAAACTGGAACTTATATGGGAGAAAGACTTGGCTCAGGAATTTTCCTTTCAAACTTGGGATTCTATTTGGTCAAAAATACACAATTCTTCTCGCTCGGCCAGTACCACACAAACTCTATTTTTCTTTTATAACAGACTTTTCTTCACTCCCTCTGATATGTACAAATTTAATCTGTTAGAATCCAAGAAATGTTGGTCCTGCCCGTGTGAGAATAGTGATTTTATCCATATGTTTTTCCAATGTCCTTTAGTTAAATCCTTTTGGTCCTGTATCTGGTTAAAGCTTAATGAAATTTTATCTACAAATTTTCCTTTTGATATTGTTCATGTGTTTTTGGGCAGTTTTTCGCCCCTATGGGAAGTGCAAAGCAATGTTGGTAAATTTATAGACTTGTACTTAGCTATTTCCTTTCAGATCATTACCACCAACTGGAAAGATACCTCACAAATTTCCTATCAGGCCTGGTGGAACTTGCTATGTCATCACCACAGGTTGGACCGTGCTTTTGCAAATTCAGTACCTCTGTTAATCAAAAAAGACTTGTTGTGGTCACCATTAACCTCTTTTCTCTCTAAAATTAACTCCTGATTGTATTCAGATTTAAAGTACCACAGTTGTTACTGTCATCTTAAACAGAGTCAGTTGTTCTTTAGACTTTTCTCTAATTAATGTTTTTTACTCAGCATTTTCCTACATCTTACTTTTCCCCCTTCTCTCTTTCTTCTCCTTCTTCCCCTCTTTCTTTCTCAAAATACGAAAAATGCATTTTTCTTTTAGGTATATATATTCCCTTTCGGGGGTTAAGGATTTTATTTTGTCATGCGTACTTCTATTGTTAATTTTTCCTTCTCTGTACCCACAACATGACCTTGTATTGATGTTTTACTTTGTTGTATTATCTTAATAAAAGCATTATAAACAAAACAAAAAAAAAATTACTAGCAAATTGAGTGGCTTAGAAATGCTAGCTTGCCAATGTTGTATGGTGAACTAACTCGCCTGTAGGTCACAGATCTGAATCATGTAGAGGTCAACTTTGGATTTTGCTTAAATCAAAGATGGCAACCATATGAACACATCTTTTTTGAGTTAATGACAGTAAGCAAAGATGCCCAGGTTTTCAAACATTGCAGGAATAATCTGTTGAAAGTCCCTTTTCCCTGAACACCCTGCCCCTGCAACTCAGGCAATCCCCGTCGCTGACCCAATTCAGGAAGTGTCTAAAGACCTGGCTCTTCAACTGAACCCCAGCACCCAGACGGATCGGCAGCCCCCCGGCTCCCCCTCTGCACCTTGAGACTCTCAAGGGTGAGTAGCCGTGCTTTACAAACCCCTAATTGATTGATTACTTGATTGAAGTCCAAATAACATACAACTATTGGAAAAGCTATGAGAGAAGAATAACTATGCTGTTTTCTCCTGACGAGATGCATTTTATGCCATGTCATAAACAGCAGCAGGAGATTGTTTTATAACATTTGTTGAGCACCTTGCTTGGTAGAGGTAGTTGGGTCAGTTGTGATGTCTTGGGTGAAGACAATATAAAATGCCAATAAAGGGTTAGAGACTCGACAAGACTAGCAATATCTCAGGGTATCAAGAGAGTGCATGGACCTACCGAAGGAGGTGAAAGACTCCTGCAGCAGTGGTGGGTATGTGCAGTTTCACTGGTGGTTGCATGGCCTTAGAAATTAAATAAAAACTGGTTTAGAGCACACTGTACGGTGACAATTACTGGGTGCTTTGCCACTTTCCACATAGACCAATCTGCGAAAACTTGACTCCATCCTTCATTTCTTGCTTGTCTTTGGACTGTGATTAGGGTCAAGAATCTCTCTGGCACGTACTGTTCTCCTTAACTCTATGTAAATGTAAATGCACTGCTGAAAAGAGAGTGGGCATGCTTGGGCCACCCAATGATGATAGCCAAGATTCAAATAAAACTGAAATATGATTGTAGGAATTATATGGAATTGATGGTTAGTTGCAGGCTACACAGACTGTAGGCAGCACACTCAAAGCCCCCCTGGAACGGTGGTTTCTCTGTGACCATGTATGGCACTAAACATACAGAGACAGAGACTTTGGTATTCGGTTATTTAAACAGATGAGAAACATGAAAACAAGTTTAGTAATTTAATTTAATTTTTAATTTAAAAAGGTTTTACATAGCGCGAACATGCCCACAGGGGTATCAGAGCGCTTTACAATTTAGCAATCGCGAAAGGTATAAGAGGAAGTAACAGAAAGCCAACAGAACAACCTACAATCATCACAGTCTCATAGACACTAGGGTGTCCTCGAGGGCCTTGGAAGCTAGGGTTCTAAGGTAGAAATTTCTTCATCAATATCGCTTTAACGTCCTCTTTGAAAAGGCAATAGAGGGATTCAGTCGGACTTCAGAGGGCGGGGAGTTCCATATTCTCGGGGCGATACCCGAGAAGGCTCGATTGTAAGTTTTCTTTTTATGAAATTTCTGTGGTTTGAGCATCTATCTATCTATCTATCTATCTATCTATATAGCTCGGTCTAGCTATCTATGTATCTATCTCTCTCTCTAGCTATCTATGTATCTATATCTATCTCTCTAGCTATCTATGTATCTATATCTCTCTCTCTAGCTATCTATGTATCTATCTATTTCTCTCTCTCTAGCTATCTATGTATCTGTCTGTCTGTCCAGTAGCGGCAGATACATACTGACAGTGGTGGGCGGGTGGAGGGAGCGCAGGGGTGTGTGTGCGGGGAGGGGCGTGGAGGGGGGAAAAATAAAATGAAACATACCTCATGCTGCTTCTGCCGCCTCGCGCCTTGGAGCTCCTCTGCTTCCTGGTCACAACATACACTGGGACAGCAGCAGACTCCCCATCCAATCCCTTGCTGCTCTTATGCTGCATGAGAGCAGCATGGGGATTGGCCTGAGCGGGCCTCCATGATGCTCCACTCAGGGTGTGCTGTGCTGTTACTATAACCTGGCTGTGCAATACAGCCAGGTTGAAGAAACCTACCTGGGCAGACCTGCACAGTTAGAAGCGCACATCACCCCCCCTCCCATTGCCTAGCCCCACCCCACCCATCCCCACATACGCTGGCTTAGCCAGCAGCCCTAAAACAAAACAATATAGTTTTATTTTTTGGCTGCTGGCTGAGGCAGTGGGGCGACGCTCCTCCGTCATTGCGAAGGAGCCGTCCCTGGGTCTGTCTGTCTGTCTGTCTGTCAGACAAGCGTTAAAGTGACATTGTAATTAGGTTTCAAAATTAGATAAATGAAACATTTTGAAAACAAAAAAGGATAGAAATTTGCCAGTTTTAGTTTAGCAAACTAACTCTAACTTGCACCCCCATCATGCACTGCTTATGAACTCACATATCACATCACTCAGAACATGTTAAATGGCATCATCAAAGACATCACTGATGACATCTCAAATTGCATTCATGACATCACTGATGACATCACACAATCATTGTGACAGCAATGGGTTTGTGTTTGTGGACTTGAATTAGTTCAAAAACTAGACCTGTGTACAGTGTTCTATCACCAATCAACCAATAGCCTTGACCACAACCTTTGACCATATTTTGCACAAATAGCATATCTGGCAAGTCACCCACATTTATGGATGTTGCCCTCATAACATAACAGGCCTGAGAAGGGGGGCCACGCGGTCCCCCTCCACATAATAAAAAAAAAAAAACAAGGCTGCCAGGCCCCGGGGGATGGGGTCCCCGGGTGCCAAAAGTGGCCCAGGGAAGGGGGGCCCTGCAGCCCCCCTCCCAAAATTTTGCAGTGTGGTGTAAAAAGGGGCGTGGCCTAGGAACACCTCTCTGCAACGCAGCTCTGTGGCACTTACTGGAGTTACCTGGTGGGCTACTTGGCCACCAGGGACCTTTAGGATTCAAGGGGACTTAATAGGGATGTTATAATTAGAAATTAGCATTTATAAAACCTTAGAAATTAACTAAAAAAAAATAGGATTGAGGCACATTATAATTAGAAATTTTCGTTTAAAAACCATTGAAATTCACTGAAAAACCATAGGTTTCAGGGACGTTATAGTTAGAAATTAGCATTTTAAAAAACCATTGAAATTCACTGAAAAAACCATAGGTTTCAGGCACGTTATAGTTAGAAATTAGCATTTAAAAACCTTAGAAATTCACTGAAAAACCATAGGTTTCAGGGACGTTATAGTTAGTTGGACATTTCACTCTTACAAAACCATAGAAATTCCACCGTTATAGTTAGTTCTGAGCTGATACGGACGGATGAGCACGTCTTTTTCAATAATTTGATTGCATCGGCGGCTCCTCATTAATTACTTCCACCGGCTGGTGAAGAAAGATTTAAAGTTTCTATACAGACCACAATCCACAGATGTGAGTCGGAGGTGTTGGCTGACACCTCTCCGAATATTGCTTCAAGTTGGATGCCCATGTATTAGGACCCGAAGTCATCGGCTGTCACCTTCTGTCCCCCCTCTGTCCTGATGAAGACCCGCCTCTGATGCCTAATAAGCTGCACATTTGTTAAGGGTCGAAACGTCGACGTTACTGTCTCAATTCAGTCCACGCAAATTCCCGGACTTGAACAGAAAATCATAACTACTGTTCGGATTTATGCATTGAGACTTGGACTTGAAAGATAAATATCTCCCTGTGTTATGTATATGTCATTTATGTCACTCTTGCACAGCACTATGTCACATATCACTACCAGTAGCTAATTGTACACCGTAGCCATTTGTTTCCTCGCCGTATGTGTTTTATGTCACAGACAGCCATTTCATTGATTTTCATATATATGAATACAAAGTAAAGAAATTCATTTTTTTACATAAACAAGTTGTTCTTCTTGGTGTGTTACTTGGATATATGACTAGGACATATTTTCTTTAATGTATCTAATACCTTGTGCAAATCAGTTGAGCTACCCGACAGAACCACTTTTTCTCTAGTTATAGTTAGTTCAGCTAACTATAACTCGCGCCCCCGCAATGCACTGCTGATGACGTCATATATTACATCATTCATGACATGGTCAGTGACATCACTGATGACATCTCAAATGACATCACTGATGACATCATCCACATGAAAATCTGATGCACCTCCTCACACCCTAATATAACCTTTGATACACCCACTGTAAAATACAGACTACCATTTTCGAAACCATCGACACACCAATACCAGTTACTACATACGCACTCACTGATTGCTAGGTCTACACACACATCCACTCATTCACCCATACAATCACTCATACATACAGTCACTCATCAATACAACTATCATATGCACTCATACACCTATACAGACACTCACACACCACCACTCATCCATGGAGTTACTCACACACCTAGTCAGTCATGCAAAGAATCAATCGCACTCCCATTTACTCACCTATACAGATATACACACACCACCTCACTTATTCATACAGATACTAACGCATACTTACTCTCTTATACAATCACTGATACAAGTACACACTCATCCATACAGCCACTCTCACAATCACTGAGTCATTTATATACTCCAACTCTCACATACACTGCCTTTTACATATGTAGTTACTTGGACATGTACCACTGAGACATCCATTCCCTCACCAACACACCCATACACACACTCACCCACCCATACAGCTGTTTCCACATGCACTCTTGAACCCATACACCCAGTGAATCAACCACTCACACATCTAGGCGCAGAGTCACACACCTCCCACCCACCCACACACACACTCAGTCTCCCATACAAATACTCAGGCAACCAATCAATAACCCATATAGACACTCATGTAGCTACTGACCAACCCATGCAGCAGCTTACACAACAACAGACAGACTGATACAGACATTCACACAGTTTAGTCACTAACCCATGCATTCAGTAAGTCACATTTAATCACTCACTTATACAGTCAGTCACGCACCTACTAAGTCCTCCATCCAGACACTTATACACCCACTCATTCTTCAATACACCTTGGCATATATATAAAACATATTTAAACTTTACAGAAACACACAGTCACTGGATGATGTCATCAGTGATGTCATTTGAGATGTCATCAGTGATGTCATCAGTGATGTCACTGACCATGTCATGAATGATGTAATATATGACGTCATCAGCAGTGCATTGCGGGGGCGCGAGTTATAGTTAGCTGAACTAACTATAACGGCGGAATTTCTATGGTTTTGTAAGAGTTAAATGTCCAACTAACTATAACGTCCCTGAAACCTATGGGTTTTTTCAGTGAATATATATATATATCTATATACAACACAACCCCTACTCCACAAGGAAGAGAGCACGCACATGAGGGCTGCTGTAATAAGGCTTTTTTATTGCAGTGGGCCTCCTCCGACCCAGCACACAGGAGAGACGCGTTTCGGCTGACACAGCAGCCTTTCTCAATCTAGTGAGCGCCATTTTACTTCGACATATATACCCTGTCCCAAGCATAGACATAGAAAAAAATCTATCACACGAGTTACAATACATTGACATCTGTAGAAAAATACATTATAAAAATACATTCTGGTGCATTACATTGGATATACATGTAGTGAGTGTTGCTATGATTAAAAATTGAAATGTAAATGCATAGTGCAACAAAAAATGTGGCCAATAAGTGCATAATACATGAACAATCCACTAAAACATTATATAAAATATATGAAATTTACTTAAGCAAACGAAAATGTATCACCATTGCTTTCATCAGGTTAGGACCCCTTCTATTGTTGTATCGTATCAAATATGAACAGCGTAAACCCCCTCAGGTAGCACATTCAAAAATAAAAATAAATAAGAAAATAAATCATGCTGCATGAATTCATGACAAACGGGAGACTTGGTTGTAATGCCTCCTGACTCTAACATTGGAGCCTCATTTAAAACTGTTGAGTGAAGATAACACTGCCGAATTCCAAACTGAATTAAACTGACAGACGCAACTTGCATTGGTATAATTTTGTACTTGCAGTGCATGTATACATATTAATATGCATAGTGTGTATTTTAAACTGTTGAAACAGCCTGAAAATTATATCTGTATATCTCTCTCTCAAACAAACGGGGACTACTAGTCCTATAATGCCGCATAAAGGTAACATACAAAATACAGGAAGGCATCGATCATTAATATCAATCAATGCATTTGTAGAGCGCGCTACTTACCCGTGAGGGTCTCAAGGCGCTGGGGGGGAGGTGCTGCTACTGCTCGAACAGCCAGGTCTTGAGGAGTCTCCTGAAGGTCAGCAGGTCCTGGGTCTGCCGCAGGTGGATGGGGAGGGCGTTCCATGTCTTGGCGGCGAGGTGGGAGAATGATCTGCCACCGGCGGTCGCTCGTCGGATGCGGGGGATGGTGGCGAGGGCGAGGTCAGCGGAGCGAAGCTGGCGGTTCGGGGTGTAGAAGGTAAGTCGCTCGTTGAGGTATGCTGGTCCGGTCTTGTGGAGTGCTTTGTGAGCGTGGGTGAGGAGCTTGAAGGTGATCCTCTTGTTGATGGGGAGCCAGTGCAGGTCTCGCAGGTGGGGTGTGATGTGGCTGTGGCAGGGGATGTCGATGATGAGGCGTGCAGAGGCATTCTGTATGCGTTGTAGTCGTTTCTGGAGTTTGGCCGAGGTTCCCGCGTAGAGGGCGTTGCCGTAGTCCAGTCTGCTGCTGACGAGGGCCTGGGTGACCGTCCTTCTGGTTGTGGTGGGGATCCATCTGTAGATCTTGCGGAGCATGCAGAGGGTGTTGAAGCAGGAGGAGGAGACAGCGTTGACTTGCTGGGTCATTGACAGCGATGAGTCCAGGATGAAACCCAGGTTCCGTGCATGGTTGGTGGGCGTTGGTGCAGCTCCCAGCGTGGCCGGCCACCAGGAGTCGTCCCAGGCGGAGGGGGTGGAGCCGAGGATGAGGACCTCCGTCTTGTCCGAGTTCAGTTTGAGGTGGCTGTTCTTCATCCATTCGGCGACGGCCTTCATTCCTTCGTGGAGGTTGGTTTTGGCGGTGGTGGGGGCTTTGGTGAGAGAGAGGATCAGCTGTGTGTCGTCGGTGTATGAGATGATGTTGAGGTTGTGCGATCAGACGATGTTGGCAGCGGGGCCATGTAGACGTTGAAGAGTGTTGGGCTGAGGGACGATCCTTGGGGTACGCCGCAGATGATCTTGGTGTCTTTAGATCGGAATGGAGGGAGGCGGACACTCTGGGTTCTGCCGGTGAGGAAGGAGGTGGTCCAGTCCAGGGCTTTGTCGCGGATCCCTGCGTTGTGGAGGCGTGTGCGAAGGGTGTGGTGGCAGACGGTGTCGAAGGCGGCCAAAAGTTCCAGGAGGATGAGGGCCGCGGTTTCTCCGTTGGCACACAAACAGTCACTGATGGCGTTGTTTATAATTAAGCTCAAAGGAGTCCGATAGCGTTTGAAAATAATGTCACTTTGAATTCACACAGCTTCACAACTTAACTCCGAACGTGTGCTCTGTGTGAGCTAACATCACCGGTTAGAGGCAAACCAATCACGGCGTTTATGTCAGGAAGTCTCCACTGCTGAAACAACACAAATTGAACAATTGCGCAGGGTTGGGGGAGATCTTAGCACAAAAATCAATAAGCCACACAGTCCTCACCGTATACAGCCGTTGCTTGCACGGTGCCCAGTCACCAGAGGTCAGTCGGCCTGCTGAGTGAGGTTAGTCTGGACATGGAGAAGCACGGACCCCATGCTGAAAGTCGGCAGACTTCCTCACGACAAAATCAGCGCCTCCCGCGATGCCAACGCCTCTATTCCTCTTCCCAGCGGAAAACTCTGGGGGCTTGTCAGTAAAGCACTTACATGCTGCTCCATCCAGATTGTGGTTAGATCTGATAGCCACAAGAGACTGGTGGTGCATGAAAAGCATCTACCGCCGATGCTGAGTAATATCCAACACAACCCCTACTCCACAAGGAAGAGAGCGAGCACACGAGGGCTGCTGGAATAAGGCTTTTTTATTGCAGTGGGCCTATATATATATATATATATATATATATATACACACACACACACACATACACACACAGACACCACAGAATCATCCGCAGCCAGGCTGGTGATGCAAGGTGATTATAATTTATTAAGTGAACACCAGTATTCACCAAAAGTGCAAAACAACAATTAAAAATTGATATGGTTGATGCGTTTTGGCTAAATGCCTTCATATAAATTAACTACTGGCTGCCACCAATAGGTTGTTATGGTTAAGACCATGTTTCCATAGGAAAAGCGCTTTTTACTTGCCTATAACTTTGGTGCCGTTTGACGAATCTTCACTAAATGTTCCCAAAAAAAGGTGCCCCAGTGGTTCTAGTTGTGCATGGAAAGGTTCAGGGCGATTCATCAAGTGGGAGACAAGAAAAAGTGGGGTTCAAAAAATTATGTTTCCCATATTAATTTCCATAGATTCTTTAGACACACCTGCAGCTCGAACTGTTAGATCGAATTACACCAAATTTGGCAGAAAGCAAGCTTTTGGTCCGAAGATTGTGCTTTTTGTTATTTGGAGTTGGAGTATTAAAGGAAATCCACATTTGTATATCTGGGCGGAGCCTAAGCACATATCTCATGGTGAGATCTGATTGGCTGTCACCACTTCAACCAGAATGTGATGGCAGCCATCTTGAGACCAATATACATGATAGCACCCCATTGAAATGCATTGTAGTGAATGGTAGGTTTTGAGGGTCACAAAAAGGAGGAAGTATAAAAGGTGATAACAGATTTTAGTTACAATGGAAATCGTTTATTGCTAAGGTGTTTTTACCCTGTGAAAAAGCTTTCTGCTGGGATTTCCTGAATCGTGTTTGAGAGAAAACTGTTTTCTCATGATTTTTCTATAGAGGTTATGGAAGGTGCTCCAGAAGCTAAAATGAGAGCATATTTTCTGTAAATTCACACTATCTTTCTCAGCCATATGAGAATGAAGTCTGATATTCTCAGTAAATCATGTACTTCCAACAGGAGCAGCCTGTCAGTTTATTCCCTTGTGTTCTAATGCAGCCTCTTAGAGTGTTCTAAAGAACAACTGAAGCACTAACAGTCTTACTTATTACAGAAGTGCGGGACACCTGAAGCCATCTTGATTGAATCAAACAGGTAAAACTTAAAACATTTAATTTAGAAAGGAATAAAATGAGGGGGTTAATTTTGTCATAGAAATTATGTTTAGTGCTGTAGAAAGAAAAATTAGGACACGATTTAAGTGAGTTCTCAAATATCTTCCTCTTCAATTTCATTAAAACATTCTTTCATGAAGGCTGAAACATGCACTTTCAACACCAGCAGCAGACCGCCAGTTAACCCTGGTGATCAGCAGTTTAGTACAGTGTTCTAATGAGCAACTAGACATTCTGAATTTATGCCAAAAGTGTGGCACATCTGACCGCCATCTTGATGGAATTTAACTGGAAAACTGAAGGCATTTTCTACTGACGATACTGCAGTAAATGAGGAGAATAGGGAGCTTCATAACAAACAAGTCTCACAAGATGGCCACCAGAGAGAAAAGAGCCCAACTGTAGAAGTACATCACCCAAATGTAGCCCTCGTATAGCCCACTGACAGAAGTGTGCAAAACACCTATTTTTTGTTTGTTTTATATAGCGCAGACTGGTCCTGAAGGTATTGGAGTGCTTTACATGAGCATCAGTTATATTACACAAGGATACATTCCTTTTTGACTTTAGGCATGGGGAGATTAAGAGCTTTGCCCAGAATCACAGGATTTTGGGCTGACGCTGAAACTCGAACCTGGTTCCCCAGTTGCAAAGTCTGCAGCTCTGGCCATATCGCCACATTCTCTCCCCTAAGGGCAACATATAATCAAGTGATGAACTGGATAAAAAACCATCAAGATACCAAATAATTTAAAAGTGCTTTGTCGCTATTAGAGAACTTAGAAAATATGTCCTCTTTTTTGTTTTTTAGAGCACTAAACATTATTTCTATGGGAAAAAGATCCTCTCATTTTTATAATTTCTAAAGGAAAGGCGTTAGGAATTACAGTTTTGATTACATTAAGATGACATCAGGCGTGCCACACCTTTGTCATAAATATAGATTGTTAGCAATCTAGTTGTTCATTAGAAGACTGTGGGGAGGCAGATGTCAGGGTCACAAACTTGGATAATTGAGAACAGGGAGGAGTGTGCAGAGGCAACAAGTTGACCACACTGGGCAAGCGGGAATGGTAGTGGCAGCACAACTGATGATGTAGGGCAGGGGAAATGGAGGTAGGGGCAACAAACCAACCATGCAGGACAGCCAAAAGAGGCTGTGGCAATATAACAGACCTCTGACGGCAGATAGAAGAGGCCGTGGCAGTACATGCCAAAAGACTCAATTCAGGCATGAGACTCTCAATGTTTTAAGCCCAAAAGGGATTTATTTTATCTGTCTCCTGCCTGAAATCTTTTCTTTTTCAATGAGGGAGGGGACAGGACCATGCACATGGACAACAGAGAGGCAAGAGAGGCAAGGGCAGCAAGCTGGCCATACTGGACAGACAGAAGGGACAGTTGCAGCATAACAGACCATGAAGGGCAGAAGGGAGGGGGCAGGGGCATGACAACAGACCAGACAGGGCAGGAGGCAGGGGATAGGGGCCTGCACATGGAAAACGGAGGGCGGGGGCAAGGGGCAGGGCTAGAGCAGCAAGCTGACCATAGAGGGCAGGCGGAATGGGCACTGGAAGCACAACACACCATGGAGGGCAACAGTGAAACTATAATGGCATACACACAGACAACAGAGGGAAGCAGGGAGGGTGGGAGTGGGTCAGGGGCAACAGGACAGGTGGGATGGGCTGTGGTAGCACAGAAGGCCATGCATGGCAAACAGGAGGGTTAATGGTAGTTCAACGGCCACGGTGAGCAAGGGGGGGCCATGAGCATGCACAAAGTGAATTGGAGGACAGAAGGGCAGGGGCTGGACACAGGCAAGAGAGGCAGGAGACAGGGAAATGGGCTTCACAACAGACTCGTGGGGTAGGTAGGGGGAGCAGTTGCAGCAAAACAGAGCACAGAGAGCAGAAGGGAGTGGAATCAAAATCAACCATGGAGGACAGGAGAAAGGAGATAGGGGTAAGGAACATGGACAGGGTGGGTAGAGGTGGAAGGGACAGGTGACAGTCATCTGACCATGCTAGGCAGGTGGGAGGGGCATTGGCAGCTCAACAGAATACTCAGAGTTGATGGGAGGGGCAGTGGCTGGTCCATGGAACATGGTGAGCTAAAAGAAGGGAGCAGGGGCAAGCACTCAGATATTGGAGGATTGGGGAAGGAGGGTAGGGGCAACAAGCTATGATATGACATCACTCATGACATCTTCTATGACATAATTGATAATATCACTGTAACATTTGCAGTAAAATTATTGATGAGAAAACTGTGCATGGCAAGGGTGCGAGTTATGGTGACCTTAGGGCCTGTGATCAAAGTCCAGGGGGACCGAAATGTGTTGGGAGCATTTGAGAGGAATGTAACTGCTGCAGACCGTAATTGACAAATAGATAAGGCAACCGCAAACTAACCCGCAAGTGAGACTTTGTTTCTTCTTGAAGTAATGATTCCCTATATATATATATATATATATATATATATATATATATATATATATATATCTACTGGCGTTCGCCAGTAGATAGTTATAGTTACAACCTATTATCCATAGGAAATCCGCGACATTCTATTTGAAATAACTCTCTTGCCGGTTGACGTATCTTCGCAAAATTTTCAAACTTTGTGGCCCGCTCCGGTCCGCTCCTACCCTGAAAGTCTCGGGGGATTCGTCAAGCGGGGGCCGAGAAAAAGGGGGTCCCAAAACACGTTTTCCCCATGCAATTTTCCATAGGAAACTTTAGACACGGCTACAGCCCGAACTGCTGAACGGAATTACACCAAATTTGGCAAAGAGGTAGTTCTTGGTTCAGAAAGAACCCTTTTGTTAAATGGTGTAAATCCGTTCAGTAGTTGCTGAGAAAATCAAAAGTAAAAAGATAGTGATATCTATGGCCGAGTAGGGTCCGCGTACCCTCCCGATCACGAGCTGCATGTTAATTGGCTGTCAGCTGGCTGTCAACATTCCGATTCAGGAAATGTTGGCAGCCATTTTGTCCCCCGGTAGAACCGAGGGACAGAAACAAGTGCGCAAAGCGCACAAAGGGGGCAGGGTAGAAACACCCTGACCCCCTAGGTTTGCTCAGGGGGTCCCACAAGGACCCCCTGGGCAAAAAAAAAAAAAATTTTTAAAATCGGCAGGATGCGCTCAGGGTGCGCGAATCCTGCCGAGAAATCGAAGCGCGGTCTCCCACGCTTCGATGTTAATTGGCCCCCGGGTGGGCCAAGTCCCGGGGGCATGCTGGGGGGTTAATTTTATGTGTGGGGGCCTCTAAGGGCCCCCAAGCCCCGGGGACCACCACCCCCCGGGGCTTTATGTATAATGGTGCGGGAGGGCTCTGAGCCCTCCTGCAGCCCCGGGACCACCACCTCCCCGGGGCTTCTTTTTTAAAATTAAAAACCTGTGTGGGGGCTCCAGCCCCCACACGCCCGGGGACCACCACCTCCCCGGGGCACTAAGAACAATTAAAATGGGGGTCCGTTTTGGACCCCCAAGCCCCAGGGACCACCACCTCCCCGGGGCTTTCAAAATGTAGGGAGGGGCCGCGCGGCGCCCTCCTGGAGCCTGTGGTGGCCCTGGGGACCGCCACCCCCAGGGCCGGCTCCTGCAGTGTCCCGGGTGCCTACCCCCGGGACACTGCTGTTTGCAATGACAGGACGGGAGCCTCGCAGCTCCCGTCCTGTCATTGCAAACTTGCTTTGGATATTGGAAGAGAGAGCAGGGAAACCTGCTCTCTCTTCCAATATCCAAAGCCGATAGCTTTCCACATGGGGAGCAGCATGTTAGCTGCTCCCCATGTGTAAGCAATGCCGGCTCCCGTAGGACACGGGGAGCCGGCGGGACTGTGGGGGCTTGGGGACCCCCCACAGTCCCCAACGAGAGACCTGGCCCCGGGGGATGGGGTCCCCGGGGCCATAAGTGGCCACGGAGGGGGCCACGCAGCCCCCTCCCCAAAGTAAAAAAGGAAAAAAATTAAAAAAAAAGTGCAAGGCCGGCCCGGGGGATGGGGTCCCCGGGGCCTTAAATGGCCTGAGGAGGGGGCCACGCAGCCCCCCTCCAAATAAAAAAAGAGGCCATGCCCCGGGGGATGGGGTCCCCGGGGCCAATACAGGCCCAGGGAAGGGGGCCACGCGGCCCCCTTCCCGTTTTTTTTAATTTATTTTAATTTTAAAAAAAGAGGTAAGGCCCTGGGGGATGGGGTCCCCAGGGCCTAAAAATAGGAAAAAGGAAGGGGGCCACACAGCCCCCCTTCAGGAGGAAAAAAAAACAAAAAAACAAAAACGATCGGGCCCGTAGGCCCCGCCCCTTCCTTCACCACTCTGCAAACGCGCCCCTGGCGCGTTTGCAGAGAGGGAACGATCCCCTTGAATACTGGGGTCCCTGGGGCCAACTAGCCCACCAGGAACCTCCAGTATGCACCAGGGGCTGCCTTGCAGAGAGGTGTACAGAGGCCACGCCCCTTTTACACCTCTCTGCAACGCAGCTCTATGGCGCTTTGGAGGTATATGGTGGGCTAGTTGCACCCCAGGGACCCTCAGGATTCAAGGGGAGTTAATCCCCCGACTTAAAACGCGCCACGGGCGCGTTTGCACAGTGGTGAAGGGAGGGGCGGGGCTTCAGGTGACATGTGTGCAAACAGGCCCCGTGGCGCGTTTTAAGATGGGGAATTAAATCCTCTTCAATCCTGAGGGTCCCTGGGGGCCAACTAGCCCAACAGGTACGTCCAGAAAGCGCCACAGAGCTGCGTTGCAGAGAGGTGTAAAAAGGGGTGTGGCCTCTGTACATGTCTCTGCAACGCAGCCCCCTGGCGCATACTGGAGGTTCCTGGTGGGCTAGTTGGCCCGTAGGGACCCTCATGATTCAAGGGGACTTAATCCCCCAACTTAAAACGCGCCACGGGGCGCGTTTGCACAGATGTCACCTCAGCCCCCGCCCCCTCCCTTCACCATTGTGCAAATATTCCTCTAAAATCAGCCGAAATACGAATTCTGATTTACTCACCTGTTATCAGGAGAGACCTCAGTGCTGCATCTTTCAGCCCAGTACTAATCCTGAAAAGTAATTTTAACCGTACTTACCAGTAACTTGAATTTTCTTCCATAGGCTAACATTGACTGGTTTCACTTGGAAATTCTTCTAAGTGTGGAGTTTTGGAACTTTAAAATATTCCTCTAAAATCAGCCGAAATACGAATTCCGATTTACTCACCTGCTATCAGGAGAGACCTCAGTGCTGCATCTTTCAGCCCAGTACTGGTCCTGAAAAGTAATTTTAACCGTACTTACCGGTAACTTGAATTTCCTTCATAGGCTAACATTGACTGGTTTCACTTGGAAATTCTTCTAAGTGTGGAGTTTTGGAACTTTAAAATCTTCCTCTAAATCAGCCGAAATACGAATTCCGATTTACTCACCTGTTATCAGGAGAGACCTCAGTGCTGCATCTTTCAGCCCAGTCCTGATACTCAAAAGTAATTTTAACCGTACTTACCGGTAACTTGAATTTCCTTCATAGGCTAACATTGACTGGTTTCACTTGGAAATTCTTCTAAGTGTGGAGTTTTGGAACTTTAAAATATTCCTCTAAAATCAGCCGAAATACGAATTCCGATTTACTCACCTGTTATCAGGAGAGACCTCAGTGCTGCATCTTTCAGCCCAGTACTGATCCTCAAAAGTAATTTTAACCGTACTTACCGGTAACTTGAATTTCCTTCATAGGCTAACATTGACTGGTTTCACTTGGAAATTCTTCTAAGTGTGGAGTTTTGGAACTTTAAAATATTCCTCTAAAATCAGCCGAAATACGAATTCCGATTTACTCACCTGTTATCAGGAGAGACCTCAGTGCTGCATCTTTCAGCCCAGTACTGATCCTGAAAAGTAATTTTAACCGTACTTACCGGTAACTTGAATTTCCTTCATAGGCTAACATTGACTGGTTTCACTTGGAAATTCTTCTAAGTGTGGAGTTTTGGAACTTTAAAATATTCCTCTAAAATCAGACGAAATACGAATTCCGATTTACTCACCTGTTATCAGGAGAGACCTCAGTGCTGCATCTTTCAGCCCAGTACTGATCCTCAAAAGTAATTTTAACCGTACTTACCAGTAACTTGAATTTCCTTCCATAGGATATCATTGCCTGCTTTTTGCTGAAAAAGTTTCTAAGTGTTGATTTTTGAAACATACAAATATTCCTCTAAAATCAGCCGAAATACGAATTCCGATTTACTCACCTGTTATCAGGAGAGACCTCAGTGCTGTATCTTTCAGCCCAGTACTGGTCCTGAAAAGTAATTTTAACCGTACTTACCGGTAACTTGAATTTCCTTCCATAGGCTAACATTGACTGGTTTCACTTGGAAATTCTTCTGTGTGTGGAGTTTTGGAACTTTAAAATATTCATCTAAAATCAGCCGAAATACGAATTCTGATTTACTCATCTGTTATCAGGAGAGACCTCAGTGCTGCATCTTTCAGCCCAGTACTGATCCTCAAAAGTAATTTTAACCGTACTTACCAGTAACTTGAATTTCCTTCCATAGGATATCATTGCCTGCTTTTTGCTGAAAAAGTTTCTAAGTGTTGATTTTTGAAACATACAAATATTCCTCTAAAATCAGCCGAAATACGAATTCCGATTTATTCACCTGTTATAAGGAGAGACCTCAGTGCTGTATCTTTCAGCCCAGTACTGGTCCTGAAAAGTAATTTTAACCGTACTTACCAGTAACTTATATTTTCTTCCATAGGAATCCATTGTCTGGTTTTCAGCAGAAAAGTTTCAAAGTGTCGATTTTCACAAACTACAAATATTCCTTAAAAATCGCCTGTATGACTTAAACGCATTCTTTCAACTGTTTACAGGAGATGCACCAGTGCTGGATCCAGGATCCAACACTGAGTAAGAAAAAGTAACGATAACAGTTTTTACCTGCTAAGTAAATTTCCTTCCATAGGATAACATTGTTGATTCTATGAGAAAAAGTTTCTAAGTGTCAACTTTTAAAATACAATAATATTCCTTAAAAATCACGACTGTAACCAAAACGCTTTTACTCAACTGTTTACAGGAGATGTACCAGGACTGAATCTAGGATCCAGTCCTGTGGTTAGAAAAGTAATCCATAAAGTAACTAATTGCATTTAACTAGAAATTCACATTGAGCTGAATGTTGCATTGTGTATGAAAATGTGTTGCCCATTGCAACAACTGTAACTACTGTACTTAAAAGTCTATTGCCTATGTGCAAAGTATTTAAACTAAAGTAATTCATTCTGAGAAAGTATTTTTGTAATGTAATGTATAATGTAATTACAATGTAATTTAAAAAATAAAATATGTAAAAGAAATTGTTTCTAAAAATGTAGTAAATCAGTGTGAAAAAAATTAATATAAAAATTAATACATTTAAAAATTGTCATTTAAAAAACCTTTGAAATTCACTGAAAAAACCGTAGGTTTCAGGCACGTTATAGTTACAAATTAGCATTTTAAAAACCTTTGAAATTCACTGAAAAAACCATAGGTTTTAGGGACAGTTATAGTTAGTTGGACATTTCACTCGTACAAAACCCGTGAAATTCCCCGTTATAGTTAGTTCAGCTAACTATAACTCGCGCCCCGCAATGCACTGCTGATGACGTCACATATTACATCACTCATGACATGGTCAGTGACATCACTGATGACATCACTGATGACATCTCAAATGACATCACTGATGACATCATCCACGTGATAATCTGATGCAGCTCCTCACACCCTAATATAACCTTTGATACACCCAATCTAAATTACAGAGTGCCATTCGCAAAACCATAGACACTCCAACACCAATAACTACATACCCACTCACTGATTCTTAGGTCTACACACACACATCCACTCACTCACCCGTACAGTCACTCATACTTATGGTCACTCAGTACAGGACTATCATATGCACTCTTACTCCTATATAGACACTCAAACACCGCCACTCATCCATAGAGGTACTCACACACCTAGTCAGTCATGCAAATAATTAAACACACTGCCATTTACTCACCTATACAGTTATACACACACCAGCTCACTTAATCATACAAATACTAGCACATTGTTACGCTCTTATACAATCACTGATACAAGCACACACTCATCCATACAGCCACTATCACAATCACTCACTCTCGCTTATAGCTATTTATATACTCCAATACACATATATACTGCCTTTCTCATATGTAGTTACTCACACATGTACCACTGGGACATACATTCACTCACTAACACACTCTTACACACACTTACCCACCCATACAGTCTATCACAGATGCACTCTTGAAACCATCCACCCAGTGAATCACCCACTCACACATCTATGCACAGTCGCACACACCCCATCCACACAAACACTCAGGCACCCATACAGATACTCATAGAACCAATCAATAACCCATATAGACACTCATGTAGCTATTCGCAAATCCATGCATCCACTTACACACCAACAGACGGATACAGACATTCACACAGTTTAGTCACTAACCCATGCATTCAGTAAGATACGTTTAATCACTCACTTGTAGAGTCAGTCACGCACGTACTAAATCATCCATTCAGACACTTATACACCCACTCATTCTTCAATACGCCTTTCCCTATATATATTAAACATATTTAAACTTTACAGAAACACACAGTCACTGGATGATGTCATCAGTGATGTCATTTGAGATGTCATCAGTGATGTCATCAGTGATGTCACTGACCATGTCATGAGTGATGTAATATGTGACGTCATCAGCAGTGCATTGCGGGGCGCGAGTTATAGTTAGCTGAACTAACTATAACGGGGAATTTCACGGGTTTTGTACGAGTGAAATGTCCAACTAACTATAACTGTCCCTAAAACCTATGGTTTTTTCAGTGAATTTCAAAGGTTTTTTAAATGCTAATTTCTAACTATAACGTGTCTGAAACCTATGGTTTTTTCAGTGAATATATATATATATATATATATATATATAATATATATATATATATATTACCTACTGGCGGTCGCCAGTAGGTAGTTATAGTTAGAACCTAGTTTCCATAGGAAAAGCATTTTTTGATTTGCTAATAACTTTGGCGTCGTTTGACGAATCTTCTTGAAATTCTCCCAAACAAAAGTCTATCTAGGCCAGCTCCTATCCTGAAAGTTTGGGGGTGATTCGTCAAGCGGGGGCTGAGAAAAAAGGGAGGTCCCAAAACTCGTTTTCTCCATGTTAATTTCCATATGAAATTTTGCGACGAGCTACAGCCCGAACTGCTGAACGGAATTACCCCAAATTTGGCAATAAGGTACAGCTTGGTTCAGAAAGCGACCTTTTTTTTAAATGGTGTAAATCCATTCATTAGTTTTTGAGAAATTCAAAAAATAAGAGTCAAAAAATCAATTTCCCATAGGAAAATTTGTGCAAGGCTACAGCCGAAACTACTGAACGGAATTACTCCAAATTTGGCAGAAAGGTAGTGCTTGGGTCAGAAAGTGACCTTTTTAAAAATGGTGTAAATCCGTGCAGTAGTTGCTGAGAAATTAGAAAAAAAAAAGTTTCGATATCTGGGCGGAGCCTAAGTTGCGTGCGCGAGCTTCACTGTGATTGGCTGCTAGTAGTCCAAACCAGGAAGTGTTGGCAGCCATCTTGTGGCTCGGTAGAAGCGAGTCACCCGAAAACGGAGAAACAAAGGTATAAAACAACAGAAGGGGGCAGGGTAGAAAAACCCTGACCCCCTAGGCCTGCTCAGGGGGTCCCAGAAGGACCCCCAGGGCCCAAAAAATTATTTAAAAAAAAAAAAAAAATCGGCACAAATTCGCGCTGGGGTCGCGGGTTCTCGCGTTTCATTTTAATGAGGCCCTTGGGTGGTCTAGGTTCCGGGGGTATTTCTTAAAAAATAATAGCAGGGGCTCGCAGGGGTTGCGGGGGTGCGCTGGGGTCTGCGCAGCCCCGGGGCTTCACTCATGTTGGGAGGGGGGTTGCGCGGCCCCCCTTCTGGAGCCTTCTATGTGCTTGTAACTTTGGCGTCGTTTGACGAATCTTTATGAAATTATCCCAAAAATTTCTCTTTTTTTGATTAGCTCTTATATTGAAGGTTTGGGGGTGAATGGTGTAGGAGGGGCTGAGAAAAAAGAGGGTCCTAAAACGTGTGTTCTCCATGCAATTTCCATACGAAACTTTACAGAAGACTACAGGTGAAACTGCTGAACGGAATTACGCCAAATTTGGCAGGGAGAAAGGTGATGGTCCAGAAAGCACACTTTTGTTTAAATGGTGTAAATCCATTCAGTAGTTTTTGAGAAATATCAAATTTTACAGATATCGATATTTGAGAATTCTGACATGTGATTGGCTGAGGGGTTACAAGCACCAGCTTGCGGCTTATTGGCTGTGAATGGTTGAAACCAGGAAGTGTTGGCAGCCATTTTGTGATTTACTCCGTCAGCTCGCATCTCTCCGTGTAGAAGCCATCGGGTTCATAGTTTTACCTCTGCGAGGCAACACTGGCATCTGTGTCTGTGTGAGATATGCCTTTCACGCTGCCTCTCTTCATATCACCAGGTCGCGGCTATGCCTTTAGAAGCCCGTCCGTCGGCTCGGAGCTATGTGAGTCAGTCTGTCGGTACGATCCCATACACTACCCAAAGACTACCCAAACACCACTGCACTGTCGTAAACTCTAAAACACTACCCCCAGCACGATCCCCTACACTACCCAAACACCACTGCACTACCCTAAACCCTAAATCTACCCCCAGCACAACCCCCTACACTACCCAAACACTACTGCATTGTCGTAAACCCTAAAACACTACCCTTAGCAGGAGCCCCTACACTATGCAAACACCACTGCTGTACCCTAAATCCTAAAACACTACCCTCAGCATGACCCCCTACATTACCCAAACACCACTGTTCTACCCTAAACCCTAAAAGACTACCCCAGCACGACCCCCTACAGTACACAAACACCACTGCAGTACCGTAAACACTAAAACACTACTCCCAGCATGACCCCTTACACTACCCAAACACCACTGCATTTTCATAAACTCTAAAACACTACCTCCAGCACGATTCTTACACTACCCAAACACCACTGCACTACCTTAAACCCTAAAACGCTACCCCAGCATGAACCCCCAAACAGAACACAAACACCACTGCACTACTCTAAATCCTAAAACAGTACTCGCTGCATGACTTCCCACACTACCCAAACACCACTGTGCTACCCTAAATCCTAAAACACTACTCTCAGCACGACCCCCTACACTACACAAACACCACTGCACTGCCGTAAACCCTAAAACACTACTCCCAGCATAACCCCCTACACTACCCAAACACCACTGCACTGCCGTAAACCCTAAAACACTACTCCCAGCATGACCCCCTACACTACACAAACACCACTGCACTACCCTAAACCCCAAACAGTACTCCCAGCATGACCCCTTACACTACCCAAACATTACTGCATTGTCATAAACTCTAAAACACTAACTCCAGCACGATTCTAACACTACCCAAACACCACTGCACTACCTTAAACCCTAAAACGCTACCTCCAGCACGAACCCCCTACAGTACACAAACACCACTGTACTACCCTAAAGCATAAAACAGTACCAGTCCGTCGGTTCGCAGGTCTGCGTCTGCGAGCCGTCGTGTCCCTAGCTGTACATGTGCGAGCCCGTCTGTTAGGTGATAGGTGTGTCTCTGCTAGCAGTGCCGTTGGCCTGTTGGTGTCCCCTTGCGAGTTAGACCCGAGCTCTCCCTCTGCGAGCCAGCACGCTGGTGTGCGTTTGCGAGCCAACGGCCTGTAGCGCTCCCTGTGTGAGCCGAGCCGACGGGCCGCAGCTCTGCCTCTGCGAGCCTGCCCGACGGCCCGCAGGTCTCCCTGTGCTAGCCGGATCGCAGCTGTCACTCTGCAAACCGATATTGGGAATATAAAGCGGCTCTAAAAAGAGCCCTTGTGTTTATTAGTTGGAGCTACATATAAGTGCGGATGCACAGCTTCAGGTTATTCAGAAAAACTCGATTTCCCTGATCTGTGAAGTGTACTCCATCACTTCTGTAGATATCAGCCATATCAAAACGTATGTTGTTGTTGTAGATCGACCCCATTCTATGGTCTCTGAGGTATGCAGACACAGCTTTGTTGACATTCTTCCTAGATTTTTCAATCTGAGGACAAAATTGGTTTGACCATTTCCACTTCTGTCTTTGACATATATTGGAATATACAAAGACAGTTTGAGGCAAAAGCAACATCAATTGTCGAAAGGTGTCTTTCATTAGCATTTCCAAACCTACACCAGTCAATGTGCCTAGGTTGTTTCCACCACAGTGCACAATCATGAGGTCAGGGTGTTGGAGATGCAAACAGGTTTTAACCAAAGGCAACAATTGGTGCCACTTCAATCCTCTCTGTCCAAACCATTTAATGTCCACATTTTGTAAACCTAGGTCTAAGTCAATACGTCTCTGTTCTGCATACCTCTTGCACCAGAAAACATAGCTAAGTCCTACGATCCACACTAGCATTTTGAAGGTATGGCTGGGAAGTATGGATAGATGTCTGTAGCTCATGCAGTCCATTCGTAGAATAAGAGATATGTTTAAAGGTGGGGAACTACTTTTTTTCTCATTCAAAACGATAACTGATTGGGAGATGAAAAGCATTGTTTTTTAAAAGTAGGGTGCACATTCGTTTTGTGGAAAAGCATCTTTGTGATTGGTTAAGAAAAAGCAGTTTAAACTTGGAGTACATATGATAGGATAAAATTTGGTCAACTCAACCACACCTGCTACTTGCATTTGGAAGGCACTGTTCGAACTTAAAACAATCGTGAACTTTTAACCTGCACGTGCTGTTAAATGTTCGAGAAAATGTTGCAAAAAAATATCGTTAGGTTTAAAAAAATTGATGAACTTTTAACCTGCACGTGTTGTAGAATGTTCTAGAAAGTGTGTTGATAGAATACGTTGCACTTCTGACTTCTATGTGTCCTTGAATATTAAAAAAACAGTTTATATGGAAAATTCAAAAATAACCAATAGAGAGAAGTTTTGAAATCTAAAAGAATAAAGGAACTATTCTAATTTGTTCTTTACATGTATTTATGTGTGGAGTAACAAAATTACAGACACAACAGCACCAGGAAGAGGAAGAAGCAGGGAGTGGGGGGACAGGGGGAGATGGGCACAATGGCACACATGCACAATTAAGTACAGCACAACTACAGACAAACCATGGCTAAAATGAAACACACCAACAAGGAGCACAAGTCACACAACCCGCCAACATCACACCACTGAACAAGCACAGAAGTGAAAACCACACTGCCTGAAAGGGAGAAGGGTGAACAAAACCTCACATGAAGGGACATCTCCACAGAATGCAGTACACACACATAGGAAGCAGAGCACACCAACATCCAACACAATGTTGTCCAAACACAAACATTCGCACAATCGAACACAGGACACAAATGCACTCGCCTGTGGCGGATAAACGTCCAAAAGCGTCAGTACGAAACAGGCACATGAGAACGCATAAGTACAAACCCACAGTCCGGATGGGGTAGCAATTCACGTATGGCAGGCAGCCAGAGAGTCCGTGACACACACATTGGCATACAAATGAAGACACAACACATTTGGAGACAAGTGAAAATGTGGAAACTTTATAAAAAAGAAGTGCGTGTCAGTACGGCCAAGAGTAGTGCCACAATATGCAGACAAATGCAGCAGCATGCCTGAATAAGGAACGTAGGAAAACGTCCATGTTCACCTCGGGGTAGTCCATCACCAACACACGTCAGTGTCAAGCAGCGTTGGTTGTCCGCACCTCGGACATGAGTCGACACCAATGCAGCCATGTCCACTGTCGTCTTGGGACATGTGACCAGATGCACAACGTGCAATGATGCGGCGGGACACGTGCAATGTGGCACATCGAGTCGTGGTTGCAGGTTCCTTGTCACTCGTCCATTAACGCAAGTGCAGCTGAGTAAGCCACTATCTCTAATGAGTGATGGTTGGCCACAATATTTGACATGTCGTCGACGTAATCCATCAGCTGACCGGGACAGATGTGCTGACTCCAACCACTGTACCCAATGTGCACCAAAGTAGAATCGGGAAGTGGGTCAATTTGCTGACTGCATACTACGACACGTGCAGTCTCCCAGGCCCAGTTCCCAACATGCATGCCAAACATCCATGCATGCCATAAACGGGCATCACCATGACACTCCTGGTCATGGGCCAACAGGGGGCGCACACACCCGTCGTAATCCATGTCAGCTACGCACACGTTGGAGAGGCACACGTCCATGCACCACTCGGATAGGCACGTGCGACATTGCAATACAGGTTGAACGCAGGTGACGTCCGCAATGCGGAAGCTCAGCCGGTAAGTGATCCGCAGCACTGCCAAAGGCAGTGCACCCAGGACATGCAGCAGACGTGCAAGGTATAGGTGGACGTGAATGGAGTCAACCATGTGTTCGGGATGCCGTGCCATTGCGTCAGTGGCTCTGCTTGTAGCAGCACTGGCTTGCCGTGTGCCAGTCTTGTGGATGAAATGGCACAGCTTGGTGCAATGAGCCGGGTCTGTGTGCAATGGGTGCAGGGCAGGGGTGTGGTGGGAGTACGTGTGAAGGCCATTTCACGTACACTAACTACGACGAAGGACTTTTGAGTGTGGGATGTGTACTCGTTGTTCTCAAATCGGGCAGTGCGTAGTGTGGGAGATGGATGCAAATATTATCGTATCTGTCAGGGGGGGCTGGCCACTTGCAAGTTCCTTCTTGGAGCAGCAGATGTGTTAGCACAAGATAGCTCAGACAAAGAACCTTTCATCCCTACAGTAACTTCTCCAGCTGCATTCATACAGGATGTGTACAAAGGCCGGTCGTGGGTGTTGTGGGATGTCTGCGACCCTGGTCATCATGGGTGAGATGCCCAGCACGTGGCAAATGGGCGGGTTCACTGTGTGTTACGTTGCCAAACAGCTGCTCCTCCCTCCCACGAGCCCCCACACTTTTGTGTGCTGTGCTGTTGTATCCCGTGCACTCCTATGGCACACCATTGTAATGCCTATTCGCGCATGTCCTGCGGCATTCCAATCACACCGTGACACTGCCGTTTGGAGGTGGTGCATGCCACTTTACAACATCGACTGCTGCGGCCCTTGTGGCGACCACACCAGAACACAGAGACACACTTACCGCACTTCTTGCACACGGACATGTCCGAGACACCCCGTTCCCCTTGCCGGATAGGCACACCCCTGCGCTGACCTGTGTACACCGGACCAGCACACGCCGCTTGTGCATGCAGGAGGATGTGTGCGTAGCTACATGTCCAGGCTCACTGCCAACGCTGAAGTGACATGGTAACGTCTGCTGAAGACAGCACACTGTGATGTTGCAGGGCCCGTGCCCATCATGCTAACCCAATGACCACATGGACACACTTGCTCAGATGCGGGTTCGGGGGGCGTTGGCGGTCCTGGGGTTGTTGCGATGAGTGTTGTGGCCCTCATGGGTATCCGTGTATCATGCTCATTGACTCTATGGCACCTGTGGTTGTTCCGGTGTGGCTCTTGGCTGTGTTCCCTTTCATGCTGCAGGTAGTCGTCCTGCTTAACACCAGCAGAAAGCAGGTGTAAAATCCCTGGTGCTAACGCGGCTTATCACCGGAATTTGTTTCGCATCGCAGTTTTTGCCTTTCGTTGTGAAAGTTGTGATGTGGTTTTTGTGTACAGAAAAATAAACGAACTGGGCAGTGTATCCCGTCAAGATTCAGCACCTGACCCACCATTCCCAATCAATATAATTACAATGAGATTTCTTCATTGATTTTGTGTGTACACTGTAAATGCACCCACTACCACAGTGCAATTCAATACAGGATTTTAGTATTTAGAATAAATCGCAAAGGTGCACCTCGTGTGTTTTTGCACGGGAACGCCTACTCTGCATCTCATTATCAGCACTTTAATGCAACTAAAGTTGAGATAAATCTAACACACTATTCAGAAGCTGGTGCAAACTGCAGACATCACCAGTATTCCCGCGATAACTGCCCCAAAATTTAACACCATGGTGGACACCACCAAATAAGAGTAATAAGAACGAGAAAGAGTCACACAGCACTTAAGTAACAACCAAAAACATTATTGAATTATTTTATTTTTTTTCCAAACTTTATTTTTCCGTTTACGTACATATAGAGGATAAACTAAATTTAACAAACACAAAACAACAAGGCGGAAGACTCCTGTCGGGTCCATCAATGTCGACGACAGCCTGAAAAATAAAGCACAAAATAAGGACGTGTGTAATGCGCATATCAAAGGAGTGAGACACAGAGAAAGAGAGAAGGAAAAAAAAGCCAGAGAGAAAAAGAGAGGGAAGGAAAGAAAGGGAGTGAGAAAGGGAGAAGGGAGAGAGAGTGCGAGAGATAGAAGGAAAGGAAGGAAGAGAGTGAGAGGGAGAGTAAAGAGAGGGAAGTGAGAGAGAGAGAGATAGAGAGACACTGCTGCCCCTGCACATCCATGACCAAATAATTACCTGCTGCCACCGGAGTGTCTACCAGTGGGCACTCCACGTGCCTGTGAAAGCTCCAGGGCCCGGTCCCGCCACCATGGCTTGGTGCACATTATGTGGACCCGCTCCGCGGCCCAGCAGATCCCACACATGTCGCTGAGTCCTGAGTCATCAATGGCGGAGACCACATCAGCTTTTGGTGCCGCTAACCCTGTGCAACGCAAGTCAGCGCCACGTGGTGGTAGGCCGCTGACGGCCATACAACTTAGGGTGCGACTAACCCTGTGCAACTCAAGTCTCCGCCACGTGGTGGTAGGCCCCTGACGGCCACATCAGATTCGGGTGGCACTAACCCTGTGCAACTCAAGTCCGCACCACGTGGTAGTAGGCCCCTGACGGCCATACAGCTCAGGGTGCAAATAACCCTCTGCGCAACTTTTCATGGACTCTTTATGATTGAGACGCGTGGAGCGTCCGCCATCCAGTCACCACCGGCAATAAAGGATGTGACGTTGTCGATCCATTATATTTGCGTGGTCACATGCCTGTGACGCATGTGCCGGATGGGTGTGGTGTGTGTGCAAACCTACCCTCAGGGAGTGGCCGTGACATGTTGACAACTAGACCATTGACCTGCACACCAACAGCGAGTACGCCTGCGACAGGTAGCTATGTGGGGGGGGTGAAAACGTGTTTTCTCAATAGATTTTCCATAGGAAACTTTAGACAAGGCTACAGGTCATACTGCTGAACGGAATTACGCCAAATTTGGTAGGGAGAAAGGTCTTGGTCCAGAAAGCGCGCTTTCTCACATCGAGTGAAAATATAAAAGAAAGGTCCCGGGGACAATTTAATATACTGGAGCTCTGTCTGTGTGAGATAACCCTTTCACGCTCCCTCTGCCCAACATCACCACTTCGCAGCTATGCCGTTAGAAGCCAGTCCGTTGGCTAGGAGCTCTCTAACTTTGCGAGCTAGTACGCTGCTGTGCCTGTACCTCTGCGAGCTACTATGCTGCTGTTCCTTTGGGAGCGGACGGCTCGTAGGACTGCGTCTGTGAGTCGAGCGGACTTTCTGAAAACATACCGGAGTTCTTTCTGTGAGAGATACCCCTTTCACGCAGCCTCTCCCCACATCAGCAGGTAACGCACCCTCTTCCCACCTTACCAACATACCCCCAACAACCTTCTTGGGCCCGGAATTGTCCCTGTGCGGTTGGACAAACAAGAATCTTAGTCATGTATAGATTTACATATAAAACATTTTATTTAAACAAAACAATAACAAATAAAACTGAAGGGAGTCTGGTGCTGTGGTCGCTGCCACGAAGTTCGGGTCACTGCCATTCAGGACTCAGGACACAGTTCCACATGTGGGATCGGCTTGTATTGAACAGGGTTAGTGGCACCACGTGTCGCGCCTTGTGTTGTACAGGGTTAGTGGCACCACGTGTCGCCGGCGTTGCATATGGAAATATGCCTCACTGATCGAAGGGAGTCTGGTGCTGTGGTCGCTGCCACGGACTTGGGGTCACTGCCATTCAGGACTCAGGACACAGTTCCACATGTGGGATCGGCTTGTGTTGAACAGGGTTAGTGGCACCACGTGTCGCCGGCTTGTGTTGAACAGGGTTAGTGGCACCACGTGTCGCGGCTTGTGTTGAACAGGGTTAGTGGTACCACGTGTCCAAAATTTGAATTGCGAGCTCTGCTGCCCACAGTGTAGACTGCTAATGAGTGTTCGTTTGCACTTGAAGATGAATTTGGTGATTGTACTAAAGCTATAACTGATATAAAAAAAGTTCTCGAAGCAAGGATACTAAAAGGATATTATGTAGGTTTTAGGCCTGTAATAATTACTTGCCTACTGGACTCTGTAATTAATGAATCAAGACTTAATTTTAATTGTGAGCCCTGATGACCGCAGTGTAGGCCAGAGGTAGCGGTCAGCAAGGGCCCATAGCCACGTGGCGTTGAGTTGAGGTGCACAGTTAGTGGCACCAGAAGCATTGAGAATGTATGAGCCTGTGATGCTGCTTGGTGCGGACGGGCCGCACTGGGAGCAATGTCTCTTGCCTACTGGACTGCGTCATCTGCAATCACGACTGTATCTGAATTGTGAGCCCTGCTGACTGTAGTGTAGGCCAGAGGTAGCGGTGAGCAAGGGCCCACAGCCACGTGCATAGGTTGGTGGCCCCACCGGCCTGCGTAGTTCAGGTTCAGTGGCACCACGTGTCGCCGGCCTTGCATATGGAAATATGCCTCACTGATCGAAGGGAGTCTGGTGCTGTGGTCGCTGCCACGGACTTGGGGTCACTGCCATTCAGGACTCAGGACACAGTTCCACATGTGGGATCGGCTTGTGTTGAACAGGGTTAGTGGCACCACGTGTCGCCGGCTTGTGTTGAACAGGGTTAGTGGCACCACGTGTCGCGGCTTGTGTTGAACAGGGTTAGTGTCACCACGTGTCCAAAATTCGAATTGCGAGCTCTGCTGCCCACAGTGTAGACTGCTAATGAATGTTCGTTTGCACTTGAAGATGAATTTGGTGATTGTACTAAAGCTATAACTGATATAAAAAAGTTCTTGAAGCAAGGATACTAAAAGGATATTATGTAGGTTTTAGGCCTGTGATAGTTACTTGCCTACTGGACTCTGTAATTAATGAATCAAGACTTAATTTTAATTGTGAGCCCTGATGACCGCAGTGTAGGCCAGAGGTAGCGGTCAGCAAGGGCCCATAGCCACGTGGCGTTGAGTTGAGGTGCACAGTTAGTGGCACCAGAAGCATTGAGAATGTATGAGCCTGTGATGCTGCTTGGTGCGGACGGGCCGCACTGGGAGCAATGTCTCTTGCCTACTGGACTGCGTCATCTGCATTTGTGACTGTATCTGAATTGTGAGCCCTGCTGACCGCAGTGTAGGCCAGAGGTAGCGGTGAGCAAGGGCCCACAGCCACGTGCATAGGTTGATGGCCCCACCGGCCTACGTAGTTCAGGTTCAGTGGCACCACGTGTCGCCGGCCTTGCATATGGAAATATGCCTCACTAATCGAAGGGAGTCTGGTGCTGTGGTCGCTGCCACGGACTTGGGGTCACTGCCATTCAGGAGTCAGGACACAGTTCCACATGTGGGATCGGCTTGTGTTGAACAGGGTTAGTGGCACCACGTGTCGCCGGCCTTGCATATGGAAATATGCCTCATTGATCAAAGTGAGTCTGGTGCTGTGGTCGCTGCCACGGACTTGGGGTCACTGCCATTCAGGACTCAGGACACAGTTCCACATGTGGGATCGGATTATGTTGAACAGGGTTAGTGGCACCACGTGTCGCGGCTTGTGTTGAACAGGGTTAGTGGCACCACTTGTCGCCGGCTTGTGTTGAACAGGGTTAGTGGCACCACGTGTCGCCGGCTTGTGTTGAACAGGGTTAGTGGCACCACGTGTCGCCGGTCTTCCACAGTGTAGGCCGGAGGCAGCGGTCAGCAAGGCCCACAGCCACGTGACGTTGACTTGAGCTGCACAGATTGGGAGCATACAGTCTTCTTAACCGATTATACTCTCTTACACAATTTGCATCGGCACTAATCTTGAATTGTTAGCCCTGCTAACCGCATTGTAGGCCGGAGGCAGCGGTCATCAAAGGCCCACAGCCATGTGGCGTTGACTTGAGCTGCACAGAGTTAGTGGTACTTGAAGCACTTAGCGTGTGCACAGTCGGCGATGATGCGTGGTCCGCGCTGGCCGCACTGGTAGCAATGTCTGTTGCCTACTGGACTGCGTCATCTGCAATCGCGAGTCGCTCTGAATTGTGAGCCCTACTCACTGTAGTGGAGGCAGGAGGCAGCGGTGAGGAAGGGCCCACAGGCACGTGTTGTTGACTTGAGCAATGTCTGTTGCCAACTGGACTGGGTCATCTGCAATCTCGACTCCATCTGAATTGTGAGCCCTACTGACCGCAGTGTAGGCCGGAGGCAGCGGTCAGGAAGGGCCCACAGCCACGTGTTGTTGACTTGAGCAATGTCTCTTGCCTACTGGACTGCGTCATCTGCAATCGCGACTCGATCTGAATTGTGAGCCTTGCTGTCCGCAGTGTATATCGAAGGCAGTAGTTTGTACACACATAAGTCGGCGGTGCTGTGCCGCTGGGGGCCTGTGTTGCGGAAGCCTGCGATCGGCTGAGGAGGCTGGAGGTCACGTCGGCGGCCTCGTGGCAGGGTGAGGGGCGTCGCCCTGGCAGACGCTTTGGCCTTCCCACAAGTGAACCACGCCCAGAGCTCCGGTCTATTTATTCACACTCCTACGCTGAAGTGGCGTACGTCGGACCAGCCCACTCCGGTTATGCTTATGCTTACAGGGGGGGATGACACAGGTACATGACTGAGATCTTCCCTAGTGTTTGACGTAACATGGTTGGGTCCACTGTCCACAACACTACAAGCACCAGTAGTATTTGTGCACATGGAGAGGTGTGTGTTCTGCATACTGAGATGTGTCCAGCACATCACCGCTACACTTTGCATTGTGTGCATTGTTAAACATGGGTGAATCGCTTCCTTCACATATAGTTTGTTCACACCTGTCCCAATAATCAGCTATTGTGTGGCTGAGGGGCCATGCCGTTTTCGGAAAGTTTGCTGTCTTGTTCTGCGCTGCCTCGGTGGTAGAGGGGGTCCTGGTGGTGGTGGTGGGTGTTGTGGCGTTCTTGGGTGTCGGAGCTGCTTGATCAGTAGGTCTATGACATGTGTTGGTCTTCAGATGTGGCTCTGGGCTGGGCTCCCTTTCATACTGTATGTAGTTGTTTAATATTTAAAAAACAAGAAGACATTATATAGTTTAAATAACAAATAAAAAAATTACAGTAGGGAGAGGGGTGGTACGGGGGAGGTCCTGAGGGTTGTGGCAGTGGGTGTTGTGTCCTTCTTGGGTGTCGGAAAAACTATAGGTTAAATGAAATTATATTAGAAGTTAGCATTAAAAAAACATTGAAATTCACTGAAAAACCATAGGTTTCAGGGACGTTATAGATAGAAATTAGTGTTTAAAAAACCTTTGAAATTCACTGAAAAAACCATAGGTTTCAGGCACGTTATAGTTAGAAATGAGCATTTAAAAAACCTTAGAAATTCACTGAAAAAACCATAGGTTTCAGGGAAGTTACAGTTAGTTGGACATTTCACTCATACAAAACCATAGAAATTCTACTGTTATAGTTAGTTCAGCTAACTATAACTCGCGCCCCCGCAATGCACTGCTGATGACGTCACATATTACATCATTCATGACATGGTCAGTGACATCACTGATGACATCTCAAATGACATCACTGATGACATCACTGATGACATCATCCACGTGACAATCTGATGCACCTCCTCACACACTAATATAACCTTTGATACACTCACTGTAAAATACAGACTACCATTTTCGATACCATTGACACACTAATACCAGTTACTACATACCCACTCAGTGATTCCTAGGTCTACACACACATCTATCCATTCACCCATACAATCACTCATACATGCAGTCACTGATCCATAGAACACTATCAAATGCACTCATACACCTAAATAGACATTGAAACACCAGCACTCATCCTAGTCAGTTATGAACTCATCCTAGTCACTCATGTAAAGAATCAATCACAGTTCCATTTACTCACCTACACAGTTATACACACACCACCTCATTTATTCATACAGATAGTAACGCATACTTAGGGGTCGATTCCGATTCGGGCCGGAAAAAGCACCGACCCACTCGGATCCGGAAAAAATACCGACCGACACGTACCCGTGGCGCACGACACGCCAAGTACGATGCAAGCCGCGAAAAATCCGACCGACACGTACGGAAACAAAGTCGACCGACCGAGCCGCACGGAAAGCAGCAATCCAGCCGGAAAAACACGCGAATCCAACCGACCGACACGCACCCGGAACAAATCCGACCGAAACGTACACGCGAACTCCAAACCGCAAAGTACGATGCAAGGCGCGAAAACCACGACCGAGTCGGACGGAGGACAAGCCGTACGACCGACACGCATACAAAACCAAGCCGAAGCAACACAATACACCGCGACTGACGCGTACGCAGGATAGAAAGCTGCACAAACACAGCGTGAACGAAACAGAGAACACCGTACGAGACCAATGCAGGGTCCGACTCGGTCACAAGAACGTTTCCAACATACACAAACAGCACAAAGGAAAAATCACCCAAAATAAGGCCAAACAAGCAATTACCAAGCCAATAAATACTGGGGGGTTGGGGACAGAGAACAAAGACACACCCACAACTCCACCTATATAAAGGACACAAATCACTACCATGAGCCTTTGCAAATGCCATTCCACTGCCAGCACCCAAGAGAAAGCAACCACACACCCACAGCTCATCCCTCACACAAGCCACACACCATCAGCACACCAACAAATACCTACCTCACATACACCCAGCAAAACACACACTCACACACCCTCACCTGCACACCAACACACACATCACCCACCATCACCACCCATCACCATGCCCCCAAGAAGAATCCCAAGTTCCTAGATAGTGAATTGGAAGTCATGGTAGACGATATCCTCAGGGTGGAGCCACAGCTGTTTGGCACACTGGTCCAACAGACCCCCATGTCACAGAAAACCAAGATGTGGGAGAGGATCATCAACAGGGTGAACGCACAATCACCATGTCGGCGCACAAAGACCGACATCCAGAACAGGTGGTATGACGTGCGCAGGAGGGTACGGGACATGCTGAAGAAAGACTACATCAACAGCCAATACACCGGCAGTGGCCCTCCTGCCAAGCCAATATACCTCAGGCCCTGGGAGGAGAAGGTGCGGGCCATCCTTCCGCCAGTGAGCGTATATGGACTAGAGGACATCCCAGAGCCTGATGAGTACACAACAAATGTACACAATATTCTGCCACAAAACACACACATCACTGTCAAGGGGAGAGTCAAACCATGCACTCTTAGCAATTACACAGCAACCAGAACAGAATCATCCCAAAATGTGTATGTTAGTCAGATAAACACAACACATGCCATCAAAAAGTCACATCCAACTGTGCCAACACATGTACAAACACAACCACAACTACAGCTAGGCAGTGGCACAAATAGAACTAACAAACACATCCAGACATGTAGCCACCACAACAACACCAACACACAGTGAAGGCCACTCAAAGGAAGGAATTCTGTGTATGCTGGCCAAGTCAGTGAAGCCAATAGCATCATGGGAGTCGCAGTCACACATATTGCCCCCACAACTGTCCCATCAACACCACCATGAACCATGCTCACATCACAGAGAGTGGAGAAGGACTCACAAGATGGCTGACACTGGCTACTGCTGTGGGGAGCACAAGGCCCTGCTGGCAACTGTGCACCAACAAACAGCAGGACACCACTGACTGACATCCTGAGAGACAACTTACACTCCCTGCAATGCAAGCACGTTCCATGGTGGGATATCTGGCTAGCTGGGTGGGAAGGGGGACTTGCAGCACTGACCATAGTCACAAGCACCTCCCTCACACCCCCCCAACACAAACTCCACAGAACCCACCTGGTAGAATGCAATGCCCCCCATCCTAACACAAGATCCCACAAAGAACCACCACCCTGGGTCATGTTGTGTGAAGCACAGGGACACTCTTGGGACTCTTATCCAAACAACTGCCAGGACAATACTCCCAGCCATCCTGTCAGCACAGCCAGCCCACCCCACTGGGAAGCAGAGTCAAAAGGAAGGAAGCATGGGCATGCTGGGAAGGGGGAGGAGGCAATGGCATGATGGGAGTCGTAGTCACAGACATAGCTCACCCCCACAACTGTCCCATCAACACCACCCTGAACCATGCTCACATCACAGGAAGTGGAGAAGGACTCACAAGATGGCTGACACTGGCTACTGCTGTGGGGAGCACAAGGCCCTGCTGGCAAATGTGCACCAATAAACAGCAGGACACCACTGACTGACATCCTGAGAGACAACTTACACTCCCTGCAATGCAAGCACGTTCCATGGTGGGATAACTGACTGGCTGGGTGGGTGGGAAGGAGGGCCGGCTGTCAACCAAACACAACCAATGCAGACCATGTTCACACCCCAGAAAATACATAGAAATGCCCAAATAATGCAGGACAATGTGCCACACCAATATCAACCCCTGACTGTGACGACTCAGGACAATGCAATGTATAGGCCCGCACCCAGAGGCACAGTCACAACTGTAATGTGTGTCAAACATTGATGCCTGCAGAAACATGACATACATTGTTTGTGTCTCCCAAAAACAGGTGATGATGGGGACACAGCAGCAGACGCTGAGGAGTCCCAGTCCCAGGCTCAAGAGGATGCCGAGCTCACTGGCGTCGTACAGCCTCTGTCCTCCTCGGACGATGAAGAACAACCTGGCACATCCGGTGCAAGTCAACATGCAGCACCAGCAGGACCACCAGCTGCAGCACCAGCAGGACCACCAGCTGCACCCCCTGCACCCACCCCTACAACGACTGTCACCACGAATACCATCCCTGCCGACATGGACAGAATAAGGAGCAACACCAGCACAGTGACCCTGGACCAACCTGGGGCCATGGACACCACCACCACCACCAACCCCCAAGGTGGACCAGGGTTATCTGTGCGTGCCACTGCACACACTGCACATGTCAGCAGGGGTGGTGGGAGGGGTGGGAGACAGAGGTCGCTGCTTGCAGACGTTGCTGGTGTGCATGATGACCCACAACTGGTACGCATAGCTGATGCGTACCAGTCCAGCACCGGAGAGCTCAGCCAGGTAGTGGGGCTCCTCAGAGACATTAAACAGCAGCAGGCTGCCCATCATGCCCGCTTGGACTCCCACATGTCCCACGTGGAGTCACACATGTCCCGTGTGGACTCACACATGTCCCGCGTGGAGTCCAAGTGGTATGCACTGCATGAGATGACGGCGGTGCACAGGGACATTTTACAATGCCTCCGCCAGATGAACAGCAACCAGTCCACACCTCCCTGTGTGCCAACAACATCTGGTGCCGAACAAACTGCAACTGCCACAGGGAGGGAGGAGGACTCTGGCGGAGAGTCCCCTGCACCGCAGCAGCCTGCACTTGAGGGCCCCCCAAGAAGAGGGGTCATCCGAGGAGGGAAAAGTGAGAGGCCAATGGCCAAGCGCAACTCCCAGGAAGCCTGAACCTGTTCTGGATGTTCGCCTTTGTGCACAGACTGTTCACCCTGTTGACGGCAACACTACTCCCACACATTGCATGGGGAGTACAAGTTGGACCAATGTGTCAGACAACTGTGGCCCCGATACTGGGGATCCTGTCTACCCGGACTTTCAATTCACCTAGGAACTTGGGATTGCAAGATTCATGTACAGCACAACCCATCCTATGCACTATTAACACAAATGTATCACAATAAACACACTAATACACCATACTTGCCTCTGTCGTGATTCCAACGTGGGTGCTGTTATGGGGATGATGTACTGCAAAATTACACTGTGTATGCGAACTGCAACAGCAAGGACAACACAGGCATGTGAGTACAGGAAACGTGACACACATGAGGGAGACACACCACCAGGGCTACACGACACATACACACCTAGGCCATCTGACTCATTGCCTACACTGATGTTGCCAGGGAAGACGGTGCAATGCACAGACACCACACCCATTCCCAGTTGTAGTCAAGTAGCCCACAGGTGCAGTAAGCAAATGGCAGTCAAATGTGTGACCACAGACAACGCACATCAGAAAGTGAAGCACAGGTTTATTACACAGTTGCAACATGCCGTAACCACTACAGATGCAAGGTAACCCCACCTGGCAGCGGGCACACAGTCAACAACTGTAGACGGAAGGAAGTCCATGGGTGTGGCGCACATCACCTGTAGGGACACAACAGCTACCAGCCTGGATGTGCAATCACGTCATCGGTGGACACAGTTGACCAAACGAATCTGAAAGTACCCTGTGAAGGACAGAAATGACACACAGTCAAAAGCAATGGAGTACAGGACAGAACAGCAAAACACATGCACAATACATGTTACAAGATACCCACCCAGAACCAAGTTAGCATGTCAACACTGTTGGGGAGTACAGCCCACCTGTCACCACACATCGCAACACACATCCAGTCAAGTGGCCCATGGACACACTCCAACAGCACCAGAGCACCACCCACACATCATGCCAACTCACATCATTGACATGACACCTCAGGATACTCACATTCAGCTAAAGAAGTTGGTGATGAGCTGTGTGCGGACATCACCATCACCATCATCATCATCATCGTCACTGGCATCGTGGTCCAGGCCAGGATCCTCCACAGGTGGCGGATGTTGGTCATTGTCATCCTGGATGAGAGGCAACTCCTTCCGCACTGCCAGGTTGTGGAGCATGCAGCAGACGATGATAATCTTGCACACTTTCGCAGGGGCATATGGGAGGGACCCTCCGGTCTTGTCCAGGCAGCGGAAGCGGCTCTTCAGGAGACCAAAGGTCCGCTCAATCACTCTCCTGGTCCGACCATGTGCCTCATTGTAGCGCATCTGGGCAGGTGTCACAGGGTTCCTGAGGGGTGTCAGCAACCACGGCATGTTGGGGTATCCCGAGTCACCTACGGACAGACAAGTGCACATTAGCTGACTTGGAAAAGTGGGCGGAATACCACAGATCAGATCACACACAATGGCACAAAGTCAGTACACACCGACAAGCCAGGCACGCTGGTTCTGCATCTGTGCCATCATCCAGGGGATGCGACTACTCCTCATCACAAAGGCAGCGTGTGCTGAACCAGGGAAACGGGCACACACGTGTGTGATGGTCATGTCTGCAAGACACACCACCAGTGCATTGACCGAGTGGTAGTGCTTGCGGTTCCTGTAGGCCTGCTCCTGGGCCTGTGGTGGTACCAAAGCCACATGTGTCCCATCAATGGAGCCAATGACATGCGGCATCCTCCCCAGGGCATAAAAGTCACTCTTCACGTCAGTGAGTCGTCGCAGTCTAGGGAAATAGATGTACCGGTTCAGGAAGAGCAACATTGCCGCCAAAACATCGCGGAGCACACGGCTGAACATGGTCTGTGACATCCCACCAGCAGTCGCCACAGTATGTTGGAAGGTACCAGTGGCAAAGAAGTGTAGGGCTGCCATCACCTTCACCTTGGGGGTCAGCGCTGTAGGATACGGCCGGCCAGGCTGCAAATGTGGGGACAACTGCACTGCCAAATCCTCAATCAGCTGCCTGGTGAAGCGGTACCGTCGGATGCTGTCCCGTTCCACCATCGTTGCCAGGTCTGGGAATGGCCGATGTACAGCAGGAGCCCTGCAGTGCAGAGGAGAAGTAAGCAAGATTGTCAGTCACCCCACATATGCGGCATTGAACACACTCAAGATCCCAACATACATCATTATGAGGCACAACTACATGAAGTGTGCAGTACCGGAAGGACATGTATGGTACATACATGGCCAACATCTGTCAACACAGTCCAACAGGTGGCATCAATTAGTCCCAGGTTGGCCCATTGGATATCATGAGGCCGTGTCACAGTTCCCATCTCCTGCTGCCGTGTCACAATAACCCCCACAGGGACATGTGAGGACAGATGTGCCCCAGGCACCACAGCTCAACGACAGGTACATTCCCAGGGACCCTGTAATGCCACATGGACACTGGCATTACATGGAGTATCATGTATACACCACAGCAAAACAACCATGACCCCCACAGGTAGTGGCCCCACTTGCCACGGCAGGACAGACATGGACGTCTGTGACACACACGCACAACATCAGAGTCCATGCACACACAACGTGGATGTGGAGACTGTCTCCCATTGTGCACATGAAATCAGAGACATTGTAAACACCACATGCACAAAGACTGTGGAGGACCATCACTATTGTGGCACTGGGACACCCTGGCTCAAACATACCGTCCCACATGGGACTCACGGGGTATGTGACATGACATACACATACACCACTGTGAAATGTGACCATGGCACATGCACAGATATGAACAGTTGCACATCACAGTGGTCACGTACACGTAACACCCAGGATCCTGTCCCCATGAACACGTGCACAGCCTGGGGGTGGCTGCCCACAGGTGACACCCACAGGACAACATGTACACCAACATACACACAATAGGAAATGCAGCCTTACATGCCTTATGATAAAGTTTGGACAGGCTGTCGTGATGTAGGTGTGCCCCTCACTCCCTGGGAGCTATCTGTGGCTGGCATATGTCCATCTGAGACAGGCATGCTGACATATGCCAGTCACATGTACAGTGATGCATTGAACAGCAATGGACCGATCGGTGCCTCCGGCCGGCCCATTGCTTTCAATGTGTGCGGGTACGCGTTGTACCCCTGTGCGCGTTGTACCGCAATGGACCGATCGGTGCGCACCCATTGACAATGGGCTTGCCTGGCAACGGACGCGTTTTCGAATTTCGAACGAGTCGGTTGCTGGAAAATCAGTTGGTCACCCACAACAATGTTGCAAAATCATGTATGTCATGAAGTTGAAGATTTGAAGGATGCTGTGGGCGTGTTTTGGTGCTGCTATTCCATGGATTGGCCAGATTCAGAAGATGCAAACGACTTGGACCTATCACTTTGGACACAAGGGACAGTATCTGCCTCTCCAGCACATATATATTGCTGGCTGTTCCCCTGAGAGCCCACTTGCCTGCACTACATGCTCCAGGACGACATCTGCCACTGCACTGCTGCTGTCTCTGCCCCTCTGGACCCTGCAATGGCACGTACTGTGGAGAGAGCCCCAGCCTTCAGCCTTGAAGAGAACCAGGCCCTGCTGGACAGCCTACTTCCACAGTACAGCAAGCTGTATGGGACACCAGGGGAGCAGGTGAGTGTTCTGTGCACTGCCTTTCTGAATGTGGATTTTGTGTGACTAGCAAGGCTGAGAGTCTGCACGCCACTGGCTAGCAGGCTCACTGAGTAGTTGTCACCCCCATAGTGTGTAGTGACTTGCACTGGACAGGTATGGTGCAGTGACAGTGCATTTGAACATGGTTTTACTTCCCATGCAATGATACCATGTAGTGACGTCTGGCAAACTGTCCATGGTCAGCTTTGCACTGCCTGTGTACATCATGTGCCCCTGTGATTGAAATATGTATATACAACTGTGTCATGCACGGATATGTTGCATGTGTGGTAATGGCCTTTTCACTTTGTCATCCTGACAGGTTAATGCCCATCGGAAGCAGGAAATCTGGAAGGACATCGTCCGGGCTGTCCGGTCCGTGGGGGTCTACAAGCGCCGGATCCGCAACTGCCAGAAGAGGTGGCAGGACCTTCGGGGCTGGACCCGGAGGATTGCACGGGTCCAGCTGAAGCTGTCGCCTCCTCGCAGGAGGGGCGGAACACGGACCCTGACCCCCCACATGCTCCAGATCCTGGCGGTGGTCTTTCCAGACCTGGATGGGCAGCTGAAGGCCAGACAGCAGCAAGGAGGGGGTGAGTCAAAGACTGCACTGTGAACTCTGTATTACATGCTTTGTGCCCTCCTCTGGCCTGGTTCAACTGCCACAGTGCAGCAGTCATGTTGTCCAGGAGCCATGTCCCTCTATTGTGCACTGCCCACTGCTCATCTGATACCCAGGTGTGGCCCTTACAGTCAGGGAATTGTGTCACTTGGGACTGTGTCCTTGCAGTTTGCTTCACTAAAGGTGGGGGACAGCATCTGTTTCCCTAACTCTGTTGTGGGCATCATGGGTGGGTCCATTGTTCACACAACGCCTGGGTTTGGACATGTGATCTGCGTGTTGCTTTGATATGCGGTCCACTTGCTGAGCTGAGCCACCACATGTGCCTGGGGTATGTGGCACACGCCCATGCAGCGGGTGGGAACAATGTTTGGGCCCCAGGAGTGTGCAGATTACGTGTGTCACACATACATAGCCAGCTATCCACTGTCCAGGGCACATCCCTCATTCATGTGGAGCAGGACAGTCATGCCTACTCCAGGCCATGCAATGCACTCTGTACTCCCACTCCCGTGTATCAGCTGACACATTGTGCACAGTGATTTGACCCCTCCGGTGTCTGCCTCTGTGTCAGTGTGCTGTGGATTAGTTGCCAGGACTGCTGGGGTGTTTCTTGGTAGGGGCTCAGCATGCCCCTGGAGATGTGACCATAGGAGACGGTACTTGTGTGTCACATAGGTGTTTGATCAGCTGCCCGTGCAGACTGGGGTATGCGAATGTGATGTTCAGGCAGCTGTTCCCCATTCACAGCAAATTGTGAGGGGCTCAGGTTCAGAGGGTAGTGTCACAGGTCTCCCATATGTCCAATAGGTGTGACCTGGACAGATGAGGTTTGAGATGATGTGTTGTGTGGGGGATGTACATGTGCACTTGTGCAGCTCCAGGACTTGCATTCCCCATGACCTACTATTGTGACACAGTGCATAGTGTTGTTGTCTGGCTGCCAAGTCATACATCACTGAGACAGTGATGTATGACTTAGCAGTCATGCCTCTGCCATGGCCTGTGTCAACTTATTTGTGGTCCTGCAGGGGAGTGACATGTGCTACATGCACCCCATAGTGGTGCTGGCTATCAGGACATGGGTGCATCATGGTGTCTGTCGCTGGTATGCATCACATGCATTTCCTATTTGACTCTGGGCATCCCTTTCATCCGGAAACCTGTACTCACTCAGTGGCAAGAGCTGTGATGTGTCCACACCGTGTCCTCTGCACTGTCCAACTACTGTGTACTTGGTGCATGTGTCCACACTGGGGTGTTGCAATCCAACAGACACCAGACAGATGGGTGCAAGGCCATGTGGGATGTGAGTGCCATGCTTGGCATCAGACTGACAATTGGCTTCTCCTGTTCAGTTAGGGCACTTTTAGCAATGTACAACTAATGATGCCAGGGCTTGCTCTGTGATGTGCTGTGCTCACAGTGGTGTGTGCGTTTGGTGCAGGTGACTGATGTCTGTCTGTTTCCCCATTGTTTGCAGATACATCCACGGCCACAGAAGGGGACAGCTCCACGGACCAGGAGGAGCCAGAGAGCCAGACTGGGTCAGCAGCCGAGGAGTGGTCGGAGGGACCCAGTGTCACGGAGGGCGAGGGGAGCCACACCGAGGAATCCTCAGCACCATCCACCTCAGCTGAGGACCAGAGCAACTCGGAGGATGACTCCCTTGTGGAGGCGGGTGTCAGCAGCCACCACACCCCAGCTAGTGTTGCTGTCCCCGCCACCACCAGCACCACCACCGCCCTCCCATCGGCTCCCATTCCCAAGGTCCGTGGAGGCTCCCATGTTCGGGAGCGTGTCTCCTTTGGCCCAGGCACCGCACCCCTGCCCCTGTGTCCCCTGCTGCCCTGAGTGAGGAGTCTGTGTACCTCCTTCGCCAGCTCCATGTAGGGCAGACAGCCATGCTGAGTGTCCTCCATGCGCACACCGCACTGTTGACTCAGCTGGTGTCGTTCATGGAGGGCATCTCATCGGGCATGTCTGACCTACAGAGGGGCAACAGGTCCATGGACTCCTCCCTGACGGCAGCAGTGTCCCTCCTCAGACAGTCCCTCACCCCTCCTGCCTCTGCTCCATCCACACTCCCCAGCACCTTGCCCGTCCCAAGCACACACACACCGGCACAGGCACACACCAGCACACACACATCCAGCACACAGACACACACGCCACAAACTAAACGCACACGCACGCACGCACAGTCAGGGGACTGAAACCAGACTCACAGGGGATGGGGCCCTGGTACACACACACGCATCCACGGGCACTGCACAGTCCTCAGTTGCCTCTCCCTCCAAAGCACCCTCCCTTGCCTCACCTGCAACCCCAAAGACCCAGCGCCTCTTCCTCAGTGACCTCGGCCTCTTCCCCTCCGATCCAGCTGCCCCAGCATCCAGGGGGAAGAGGAAGCCCCCACACGGAGCAGAGTGCCCTCGCCCCCGGACACCCTCCCCAGGCGCAGACAGACTGAGGCCCCCACCCGCAAGTCCCCCGGAGTGGTAAGAGCAAGACCCCGCCGCCGCCCTGCAGCTCAAGCACCAGGTCACCTTCCTCCATCCCTCAGGCCCCCACCCCACAGGTGCCCCCGCCACACCCTGCCCCAGGTTCCCCCACCCACAGATATACCATCCCCAAGAGGCTCCGGCCTTCTCCCCCTGCCACTTGCTCTCCCGGCACCACACCCCCGCTGCGCTTGTCTGTGCCACTGATGTGGTGAGGGTGTCCTCCCCTCTGTCCAGCCCACCTTGCCTGTTCCCCATTCTCCTCCCCTGGTGGTAGGCACTGCAGTGGAGTCCACTACCACCCTGTCTGACTTGGGCACTGCAGTGGCGGACCTGTCCACTCCATCTGCGGGGTCCACTGCAGTCGTGCCGGCACCCACAACATCTGAGCCATGCCCCCCAGTTGTGCCGGCACACACCATGTCAGACACCTCCACTGCAGTTGTCAGTGGCTCTCCAGCACCCACCACCCCTTCCCTGCTTCCTCCTGGTGAGCCCTGATCCTGTCCCTGCGGTGCCTGGCCTACCCCCCGGTTGCCCCTCCTAGTGGATTGTCCCTGGTTTTGTGCAGGCATGTGTAGGGTGGCATCTGCCACTGTCACCCACTTGTGACTTTGTTGATGGACTGGCCATTGGCCTTTGTTTATGTTCTACCGGACTTCTACTTTTAATGCCACATATGCTGAATAAAGCAACTTTCTGTTCTCTAGTGCTTTTGCTTCTGATGTACATGATGTTGATGATGCTAACAATGCCCTTGCTGCAGTGATGGTGATATTTGGTCTCATGATTATGAAGTGTTACTGTGCAGGAACCCATGTGGTCCAGGGGTTATGTGTCCTATCCTGTGGTGTATCCATGTCATCCATAGCAGCATCTGAGGGTGTCATGTGTTCAGTATTTGGCAATGAGATTTCCTACTTAGATTGGCAACTTCACATCTGTGGCTTCCACCCCTGCACATCTGTTGTGCCTGCCATTGTTCTATTCGTCTACTTCCCTGACCGTGTGGCCATCTCCAGTGAACATGCAGGTTTGGGCATCAATGGGGAAGGACTCATCTGTGTTGTCAGTGCAACATTGCTATACAAGTGTGTTGGATCTGTGCTGATGATTCCGTTGGCACTTCCATGACCAGGCTGATGTTACGGGAGCCCTCATTTGTTGCTAATTGTTGATTGTGTGTCCCATTGCTGCCATGGTATGGTATCTGTTCGCCTCACATCTGCAGTCTCCACAGGGTATCTGCATGTGTGTGCCCATTGGTGCAAATATGTGGGTCTGCATTCGGATGGTCACTTCTGTCATTGTGTCATTGATGATTGTTGACGGTGTCAGCCCCCATGGGTGTTGTTTGTCTGCAAACACAAAAAGGCTGCCCCTCACGTGGGTTCCTACAATTTCCTACAGACTACTGTTGAGATGCAACATCAGTGGGGGCATCTCATAAAAAGTTTCGGACTGGCCTCACACACCGCCCGGTGTCATGCTTCATCATAGGCTGTCCTCGCCCTCTAAAAACTTCGTTTGATAGAGGGCGGGCATACACCTGTTGTTTGTCTGCACATGGCCAAAGTTATGTCTTATTTGCACTGCAGGATTTGGCTCCCCCAATTTATGTTGCAATGGGACACATACACTACTTTGCCACTGATGTGTTTGTTGTTCTGTGACCAGGAATCATCCATGCAGTTTGGCAGTTGCACCTCTTACTTTGTCAACACTTGCCTTTTGGTCACTGTGATGATGGGGGTTTGGACCCCATTGCCACAATGTTCAAGATGTGCTGCAGCTATGGACCCCACACTTGCCTTTTGGTCACTGTGATGATGGGGGTTTGGACCCCATTGCCACAATGTTCAAAATGTGCTGCAGCTATGGACCCCACACTTGCCTTTTGGTCACTGTGATGATGGGGGTTTGGACCCCATTGCCACAATGGTCATGGCCTGCTTGCGTTGTGTGTGCCACACACATATTTGTGTGGCACATGTGCTAGGGGGTCACATTGTATGTTAGAAGTCATGTTCGGTGTTGTAGGCATTTGACACAGTCTACACACACTTGTCATGGTGTTGGGGGATGTCTTCTTCTTGCATTCCCTAGGTTGTGGTGTGCTGGTTGTGTCATGCATTGTCCATCCTATGGGTGGGGGTGGTAGTGGTGGTAGGCATCCTGCCCCCCTGGGTGAGGGTGATAGTAGTGGTAAGCATCCTGCCCCCTGGCTAAGGGTGGTAGTAGTGGTAGGCATCCTGCCCCCTGGCTAAGGGTGGTAGTAGTGGTAGGCATCCTGCCCCCTGGCTAAGGGTGGTAGTAGTGGTAGGCATCCTGCCCCCCTGGCTAAGGGTGGTAGTAGTGGTAGGCATCCTGCCCCCCTGGGTGAGGGTGGTAGTAGTGGTGGGCATCCTGCCCCCCTGGGTGAGGGTGGTAGTAGTGGTGGGCATCCTGCCCCCCTGGCTGAGGGTGGTAGTAGTGGTAGGCATCCTGCCCCCCTGGGTGAGGGTGGTAGTAGTGGTGGGCATCCTGCCCCCTGGGTGAGGGTGATAGTAGTGGTGGGCATCCTGCCCCCCTGGCTGAGGGTGGTAGTAGTGGTAGGCATCCTGCCCCCTGGCTAAGGGTGGTAGTAGTGGTAGGCATCCTGCCCCCCTGGCTAAGGGTGGTAGTAGTGGTAGGCATCCTGCCCCCTGGGTGAGGGTGGTAGTAGTGGTGGGCATCCTGCCCCCCCTGGGTGAGGGTGATAGTAGTGGTAGGCATCCAGCCCCCCCTGGCTAACGGTGGTAGTAGTGGTAAGCATCCTGCCCCCTGGCTAAGGGTGGTAGTAGTGGTGGGCATCCTGCCCCCTGGGTGAGGGTGGTAGTAGTGGTAGGCATCCTGCCCCCTGGGTGAGGGTGGTAGTAGTGGTAGGCATCCTGCCCCCCTGGCTAAGGGTGGTAGTAGTGGTAGGCATCCTGCCCCCTGCCTAAGGGTGGTAGTAGTGGTAGGCATCCTGCCCCCTGGGTGAGGGTGGTAGTAGTGGTAGGCATCCTGCCCCCCTGGGTGAGGGTGGTAGTAGTGGTGGGCATCCTGCCCCCCTGGGTGAGGGTGATAGTAGTGGTGGGCATCCTGCCCCCCTGGCTAAGGGTGGTAGTAGTGGTAGGCATCCTGCCCCCCTGGCTAAGGGTGGTAGTAGTGGTAAGCATCCTGCCCCCTGGCTAAGGGTGGTAGTAGTGGTGGGCATCCTGCCCCCTGGGTGAGGGTGGTAGTAGTGGTAGGCATCCTGCCCCCTGGCTAAGGGTGGTAGTAGTGGTAGGCACCCTGCCCCCCCTGGCTAAGGGTGGTAGTAGTGGTAGGCATCCTGCCCCCCCTGGGTGAGGGTGGTAGTGGTGGTAGGCATCATGCCACCCCTGGGTAGGGGTGGTGGTGTGCATTCAGGCCCCTGTGTGCATATGTGGCATTGGTGATGGGCATCCCGCCCCTATGGTGCTGCTGTTGCTGGTGTAAGTATATTCTGCATCCCTGTGTGTGTGTGTGATGTGTCGTGTATGTGTTGTATGTGTTTTGTGGTTGGTGTCTGGCTTACCTTCTGCGCCGTACACGTCCGTGCCTGTTCCGGTAGTAAATGTAGAATATTGGTATGATCGGGATGAAGGGATTCATGATTGGTTCGTGTCGTTCGTCCTTCTCGTTGCTTCGCGTCGTCCTCGTCGCTTCGCCTCGTCCTCGTCGCTTTGCGTCGTCCTCGTCGCTGCCGTGTTCGTCTCGTAGCCGTGGATCGTGTTGTGGCGCGAATCGGAGCTTATGTGCGCCTCTCCCGGATGCTTTGACGTGCTGTGCGTAGCGATGGGTTCGGCGCGTACGGAAAGCGCATCGTACTTGTCCGGCCGGACGGGGCTGCATTTTTCCTTCCGTGCGACTAGATTCGGCGTTTCCGGATTCGCCTCGGTCAGAGAACAGGACCTGGTTTGGGTGAGTACGGCTCGGCCGGATTCTTTGCTGTTGTGCGCATCGTTCTTGCTCGTTCGGTGTGCTGTACGGATCGGTCGGGAAACAGGCTTTCGCATGGCTTTTTTCCCGACCGAATGGTATTGGGTGCGCCTCCGACCGAGATCGGAATCGGCCCCTTAGTCTCTTATATAATCACTAATACAAGTATACACTCATACATACAGCCACTTTCACAATCACTGACTCTCACGTATAGTCATTTCTATACACCAACTCTCACATACACTGCCTTTTATATATGTACTTAGCTGGACATGTGCACTGAGACATCGATTCACTCACCAAGACGCCCATACACACACTTACCCACCCATACAACTGTTTCCACATGCACTCTTAAACTCATAGACCCTGTCAATCAACCACTCACACATCTATGCACAGAGTCACACCCCCCCACCCAACCACATACACGCTCAGTCTCCTATACAAATATGCAGGCAACTAATCAATAACCCATATAGACATTCACGTAGCTACTGACCAACCGATGCAGCAGCTTACACAACAACAGACAGAGTGATACAGACATTCACACACTTTAGACACTAACCCATGTATTCAGTAAGACACATGTAATCACTCACTTAAACAGTCAGTCACTCACCTACTAAATCCTCCATCCAGACAGTTATACACCCACTCATTCTTCAATACACCTTGGCATATATATATAATACATATTTAAACTTTAAACAAAAACACAGTCACTGGATGATGTCATCAGTGATGTCATTTGAGATGTCATCAGTGATGTCATCAGTGATGTCACTGACCATGTCATGAATGATGTAATATGTGACGTCATCAGCAGTGCATTACGGGGGTGCGAGTTATAGTTAGCTGAACTAACTATAACTGTGGAATTTCTATGGTTTTGTATGAGTGTAATGTCCAACTAACTATAACGTCCCTGAAACCTATGGTTTTTTTCAGTGAATATATATATATATATTACCTACTGGCTGTCGCCAGTAGGTAGTTATAGTTAGGACCTTATTTCTATTCAAAAAGCGTTTTTTCTTTTGCCAATATCTTTGGCGCCGTTTGACAAATCTTCGTGAAATTTTCAAAACTAATGTCCCGCTCCGGTCAGCTCTTGTCTTGAAAGTTTCGGGGTGATTCGTCAAGCGGGGTTCACAAAATGCGTTTTCCCCATGTTAATTTCCATAGGAAAAAATGGAACGGGCTACAGCCCGAACTGCTGAACGGAATTACACCAAATTTGTCAAAAGGTAGCTCTTGGTTCAGAAAGAGACCTTTTTTTGAATGGTGTAAATCCGGTCAGTAGTTCCTGAGAAATTCAAAAAATAAAAATATCGATATCTGAGCACCGAGGAGGGTTCGCGAACCCTCCCGGGCACGAGCTTCACTCTGATTGGCTGTCAACACTCCAAACCAGAAAGTATTGGCAGCCATCTTGTGACTCGGTAACCGAGTCAAAAGAAATCAGTAGAAAAAAAGGGGAAAAACACGAAAAGGGGGCAGGGTAAAAACACCCTGACCCCCTAGGCCTTCTCAGGGGAATTAAAAAAAAAACAATCGGCAGAATTTGCGCTGGGCCAGGTCCCGGGGGCAATGCCAAATTATATAGCGGGGGCCCGCGGGGGCCCCCGCAGCCCCAGGACCGCCACCTCTCCGGGGCTATACTAATTATATGCGGGGTGGCATGTGGCCCCCCAAGCCCCAGGGACCGCCACCTCCCCGGGGCTTTATTTAAATATGCGCGGGGGCACGCCCCCCCATTCTGCCCCGGGGACCCCTACCTCTCCGGCGCTTAAATGTATTTTTTTTTAAATGTGGGTGGGAGGCCACATGGACCCCCCCAAGCCCTGGGGACCGCCACCTCTCCGGGGCTTTCTTCAATTATTTTCAGGGGGGCCTCATGGGCCCCCCCAAGCCCCGGGGACCACCACCTCCCCGGGGCTATGTTAAATGTTGGGAGGGGGCTGCCCTCCTGGAGCCCTTGATGGCCCTCGGGACCGCCACCCCCCAGGGCTGGCTCCTGCAATGTCCTGGGGTGCCCACCCCCGGGACATTGCTGTTTGCTATGACATAGCAAACTCCTGCTTTGCTTCGTTGAAGCGAGAGCAGGAAACCTGCTCTCGCTTCAACAAAGCAAAGCAGGATTGCTTTTGAGCAAGGGGAGCTGCATGTTAGCAGCTCCCCTTGCTCAAAAGCAATGCTGGCTCCCGCAGGAGGCGGGAAGCCGGCTGGGACCGTGGGGGCATTGGGGCTCCCCCCACGGTCCCCAACTTGAGGGCCGGCCCGGGGGATGGGGTCCCCAGGGCCAGAAGTGGCCGGGGAGGGGGCCACTCAGCCCCCCCTCCAATTTAATTTAAAAAAAACAAAACAGTAGGCCGACCCCTGGGGATGGGGTCCCCGGGGCCAATAGTGGCCTAGGGAAGGGGGGCCACGCAGTCCCCCTTCCCAATAAATAAATTTTAAAAAGGAGGCCATGCCCCGGGGGATGGAGTCATTTGAGATGCCATCAGTGATGTCATCAGTGATGTCACTGATCATGTCATGAATGATGTAATATGTGACGTCATCAGCAGTGCATTGCGGGGGCGCGAGTTATAGTTAGCTTAACTAACTATAACAGCTGAATTTCTCTGGTTTTGTCCAACTAACTATAACGTCCCTGAAACCTGTGGTTTTTTCAGTGAATTTCTCAGGTTTTTAAATGCTAATTTCCAACTATAACGTCCCTGAAACCTGTGGTTTTTTCAGTGAATATATATATATATATATATATATATATATATATATTCCATATGAAGCTACTCGCTTATTGAAAACACCTCACACAACGTTGTACTTCACCTTGATTTATTGGCAGGCAGCAGCAAACTTGAACGAACCCTCACAACATAACAGAACAACATACCTGTTGGTGAGGCGCAAGTCAAGCAGCAAGCTGGCCTTGCTTGAATCAGGGACCCGATGGGATTTAATCTGCGGAGGTGAAGGCAAAGCGGCATCCACGAAGGATTTAACAATTTTTGGACTTCCATAACCAGAATGCACAGCGAACTCACGCCCAGGTGGGCGGGGATTAACTATTTAAGAACACCTGAGAAACAACGCACGCTGTTGCCTTCCCCCAAATGCCAAGCCAATGATTAAGGAAAGCTGTTTCCGAAACGCGTATGGCAAGAAAGGCGCAAAACTTCATTGTGAGGGCTCATTCAAGTTTGCTGCTGCCTGCCAATAAATCAAGGTGAAGTACAATGTTGTGTGAGGTGTTTTCAATAAGCGAGTAGCTTCATATGGAATATATATATATCTCAACAGCCTTGAGAATAGGACTGCTACGGAGCAACGGTGAACAGGAATTACAAACTTAAACTGAAGAAACCACCCCAAATTTTTTTAACAGCAATAATATTGGCATCACCCACTGGAGGGATATATAATGGATACTGGGTATAGAACCGCAAGTAACAGCATGCAACACAAAAGACCCACTGGGGTGTCCACCAGGGGGCAAAAACTATAAATAGATGCAATTGCCTTGTGGTTCGTAATCAGTTACAATGGTGCCAAGGTTTACCTTTGAGAAAGGTCAGTTTGACCGAAACGCGTCAGGACTGCCGATGCTGTGTATTATTAAAATTGCGGACTGCCATCTTTGCGAGTGCGGCTTCTTCTCTCCGAAGGGGGAGAAGTTGTTTGATATATATGTATATATATATATATATGCATACATACATATATTTAGTATGCAGTTATAATTAGGTCCAAAGTTTCCACAGGAAAAGAATCTTTTGTTTTGCCAATAACTTTGGTGCCGCATGACGAATCTTCACGAAATTTTCAAAAACTACCCCTTTTTGGTTCATCTTGCTGTGTTGAATGTTTTGCAGTCATCTGTCAAGCGCGGGCCAAGAAAACATAGTGGTCCCAAAACACATTTTTCCCATGTTATGTCTATGGGGATTTTTCATTTTTTGAACACGAATACAACCCGAACTGCTGAACTGAATTACACCAAATTTGGCAGAACGCTAGATGTTGGTCCAGAAAGCGTGTTTTTAGTGATTTAGTGTAAATCCATTCAGGAGTTTCAGAGACATTTAAGTTAGAAAAATATAGATATCTGGGAGCTCAATAGCCTACTGAAACCCTACTGAAATTTGATTGGGTGCCAACACTTCAACCAGGAAGTGTTGGTAGCCATCTTGGGACTCATTTGAACCGAGTCCCACAAAAAATAGAAAAATAGAAAAAAAGGGGACAGTGTAGAAACACCCTGACCCTCTATGCCTCTTAGGGGGTCCCACTGGGACACCCCAGGGCCCAAAAAATAATTTAAAACAAATTTCAGTAGGATTCGCAGATCTGGCTGAAAATAAAAAAAAAACAAAGCAGGAGCTACAGCGCTTTGTTCATTATCCACCCCTGGCTTGGTCAGGTTTTGGGGCATTGTTTTAATAATAGAGGGGGACGCACAGGCCCTCTCCTTGGGCTCATTATTCCCCGGGGACCACCACCTCCCCAGGGCTTCTTAAAATAATAATGCAGGAGAGGCCCGTATGGCCTCCCCTGCTGCCCTGGGGACAACCATCTCCCCAGGGCTTATTTTCTTTTAAATGAGGGGCCTCTCAGACCCCCCCAGCCCTGGGGAATGCCACCTCCCTGGGGCTCTATTGTAAATTATTTGTGGGAGCTGCATGGACCCATCACAATCCCGGGACTGCCACCACCACTGGGATTTTTTTTAAATTTAGTGTGGGAGGCTGTGAGGCCCCCAGCAGCCCCAAGGACTACTACCTCCCCAGGGCAAATTCAAACAAAGGAGGGGGCCCCCCTCCTGGAGCCCTAGATGGCCCTGGGGACTGCCACCCCCAGGGCTGGCTCCAGCAATTTCCTGGGGTGCCCCCCCCCCCCGGAAATTGGAGGGAGCCGGCAGGGACCGCGGGCCTTAAGGCTCCCTCCGTGGTCCTCAACAAAAATGACTGAGTGCCCTAAGTGGGACCAGGGTTCCCAGTATTGTGGCTAGGCCCTGGGGGATGGGGTCCCCGGGGCCAAAATCAGTCCAGGAAGGGGGCCCGCAGCTCCTCTCCCTTGTTTTATAAATAAAAAAAATAAAAAATAAGTGACAGGCCTCGGGGAATAGGGTCCCCGGGGCCAAAACTGGCCTGGGAAAGGGGCCATGGGGCCCCCTTACTTTGATTTAAAAAAAGTAAAAAATAAAAAGAAATGTCGGGCTTCAGGAATGGGGTCCCTGGAGCCAAATACTGCCCAGGGAAGGGGGTGGGCTTACGGCCCCCCTTCCTTTATAATAAAAAAAAGAAAATGCTACCGGCAATACGCCGGAGGTCCCCCCTTTCTGTATCACTCTGCAATCTCATCTTCTGGCACACTGCTGGTTGGGGGATGAAGTTCCCTTGACTACTGAGGGTCCTTAAGGGCCAACAAGACCTCCTATTACCTCCAGTAAGTCCCATACAGCTGTATTGCTGAGAGGTGGTCGGAGGCCATGCCCCCTTTCTCCACCACTTTGCAAATGCACCTCTCAGTGCACTGCTGGTGGGGGGATTAGGTCCCCATGCCTCCTGAGGGCCTCAGGACTAAAGTGGACTTCTTCCGCCAAACAGTAGTGCATCAGGAGGCATGTTTGCAGAGTGGTGGAGAAAGCAATCCAGCTGTGTGGGTCTTACTGCAGGTAATATGAGGGGTAGTTGGCCCCCAAGGACCCTCAAGAGCCAAGGGGACTTCATTCCCCAACTAGTAGTGCTCCAGGAGGTGCGTTTGCAAAGCGGTGGAGAAAGGGGGTGTAGTCACTGAAAACCTCCCAGCAAACCAACTGTGTGGGACTTACTGAAGGTAACAGGAGGGGTAGCTGGCCAATTTTCACTGGTTTGTATAAGTAAAACCTGACCCTAACCATAACTTCCCTGTAACCTTTGTTTTTTTTCAATGAATATATATATATATATTGCCAACTGGTGGTTGCCAGTAGATAGCTGTAGTTAGGACCTACTCTCCATAGAAAAGGTGTTTTTTCACATGTCTATCTCTTTGGTGCTGGTTGACGAATCTTCACAGAATTTTCCCAAAAAGTACACTGGTAATTCTAGTTGTGCTTGGGAATGTTCTGGGGCATCCATCAAGCAGTGGACGAGAAAAATGGGGGCGCCAAAAAAAGTATGTTTGCCATTTCAATTCCCATAGGGATTTTGAACACGACTACAGCCCGAACTGGACAGAATTTCACCAAATTTAACAGAAAGCTATCTCTTGGTCCAGAAAGCATTCTTTTAGTTATTTAATTTAAATCTGTTCTGTAGTTTTTGAAAACTTAAGGGAAAAACAAATTTGTAAATATAGGGACGTGGATCCTCCAAGGATCCAACAGTCCCCGTGCTGATATCTGATTGGCTGACAACACGTTAGGCAGGAAGTGTCGGCAGCCATCTTGGTACTCGGCTGAAGCTGAGTCCCAAAAAAGTTTAAAAAAAAGAGAAGGAGGCAGGGTCGGAATAACTGACACCCTGACCCTGGGACACCACCACGGCAAAAAAGCATTTTTGAAAAATTTTCAGCTGGAGTTACGCCCGGATCCATGACTCCGGCGGATAATAAAAAAAAAGCAACTGCAGGTTACCACGCTTGCTTATTTTTTACTCTTGGGTGGGCCAGATCCCAGGGGCATTCTCATTTACTTGTAATTTTGTAACATGCAGCACTCCTCCTAAAGATAGTTTAATACCGGGGACCACCACCTCCCCTGGGTTTATTATTATAGTAGGTCTTTAGAAGCACCGGGGCCACCACCTTCCTGGGGCTTTGGTATTAAAGAAAGAGGGGAGCTCCCCGACCCCACTCCTATTTTCTAATTTCCCCAAGGACCGCCTCCTTCCTGGGGCACAAAAGAACTGTCAGAAATGGAGGGGGCTGCACAGCCCCCCTCCTGGGCTAAAATTTGGCCGGGGTCACCACCTCCCCAAGACCATGCAAATGAAGGGAGGGAGCTATGCAGCCCCCCTCCTGAAGCTATTAATGGCACTGGAGCTGCCACCCCCAGGGCCGGCTCCCGTAATCTCCTGAGATTCCTACCCTCGGAAATAGCTGTTTGCTTTTGCTTGGCGGGAGCTGTGACGGTTCCCTCCAAGCGAGAGCAAACACTAACTGCACGCAAGCAAGCGGAAGTTCCCTGTGTGCAGGAGCAATGACAGGGACCGCAGGGGCATTCAGGCTCCACCTGCTTTCTCTAACACTGCACACTGGGTGCCTCAGGTGGGCTTCAGGGCACCCATGAACAGCAGCCCCCAGGGCCAAAATCGGCCCAGGGAGGCAGACCTCATGGCTCCCCTCCCCCATTGAATTTTTGCCAGGCCTGGGGGATGGAGACCCCGGGCTCAAATTAGGCCACACCACCCACCCCCCCAAATGGGAAGTACTTACATACATAAACATAGCAGGTTCCCCAATTGAAGCTCCACTTCTGCAAAGAACAAATCATCCTGACCGCCTGGGCTTGACAAAGGCTGAGCAAGTGTGTTTTCTTGGCAATTCCACATTGGAAGACAATCTGAAATGCTTTGTGGAGGTGAATGCGTTGTTGATCTATCAGAGCACAATCTGTAGTGACTGTAACGAGTGAGATATATGTTGTTTTTCCCTGTGAAAGCAGAGTCCATAGTTCTCCCTTTAAATTACTACAAGTATTTAAATGTCCACATTACTTGGAAGCTTTGTCCATTTGACCCCACACACCTTAGTAGTATGCAAAGGTCTTCCCACCTTTTGCTAGAATGACTAACAGCTTAACAAGAGGCCCCCAGTGCATTTCTCACCATCTTCAGTGATGCGTTCTTGATATCGAGGAATATGAGAACATTTCCACCAAAGAAAGAAGCAATTACTTCATATAGTTTAGAAGAAGGGCCCTTGTTTGTTAGAGATTTACCTCTATGCACTCTCGTCCTCATCACTATAGGAAGATTCATGTTATCACACATTTCTAAATATAGGCACACTAGGAACAATGACATTACCAAAATGAGACATTACGCAGCTGTAGTATAGAATACGCACTGGACATTTACGCAAGGAGGTAGAACTTAGTAATTAACCAGTATAACGTACTTCACTATTTTGGGCAAAACTATGGACTCTTTTTGGATAAAGGGGCAGGTGCAGTTCCGTTGTGGCCCAATCATTGACACAGCTACTGACACAACCCACATTAAAGGGTCAGGTGCGGTTTCATTGTGGCCCAATCACTGACACAGCTACTGACACACCCCACACTGATACTTAGACAGCCACTCACACACTCAGGCACCCACACACCCACTGATAGACCCAATCAGATACTGATACACCCACTCTCAGACCCACTCAGACTCTCACATACCCATTGATAGACCCACTCATACACCCACTCACAGATGCACTCAGACACTCTCACACCCGCTCACAGACCCATTCAGACATGTACAACTGCTCACAGACCAAATCACTCGTACACCCACTTACAGAATTACTGATACTACCACACATATCCACCATCACCTACAAACAGTACACAACCCTATCCTATACCACTAACCAATACACTCATCACTAACACAACGCCAATCGACACCATACATAACTACAAACCATCCAGACACACGCTCCCTGCTGTAATTACACCTAACATACCACCTTTTATCACTAACAAACATATAATCATCCTTCCATCATTTGTCCAACAAACACCCTCCTCTCCCTTCTACCATAATAACACTAACGTACAACACACACACTGCAGACCACCACACTTTTTAACTCTTGCAACAAACCAGTCTAAGACAAACACTCTTACCTCTACTTCATTCCCACCTACACACATCATACACTCTACTCATAAACACATCACCACCCCTCTACCGTACAACCTCCTCTCACGTACGACCTCCTCTCACAAACAATACTATACAACCAAATCCATTGTATGAAACATATACATCAGCACCCCTTTTCACTACTCCTCAAAAACAAAACATATCACACACCAGCACAAGATCTTCAAAGCACAACACCCCATAATACTTACCATCACAAAATACAAACATACACCCACCTTTCAAACAACACAAAGGAACCAACTCCAATGCCAAGCTTTCTCTTCCACCACACCTAACACAGATACAGCAACACAGCAACTCTCTTCTAACCGCCTCTCATCCATTGGACAATTTAGAACCTTACTACATGACCCACATGCTGCACCACCACCCCTGACTCATACACCTTCCGCATTAAACACACGCAAACAATATAAGCAACATGCCATACCTCACAACTTCGCTTCCCATGTCTACTTCACAACAATGTTACACCACGAAAACAACACAGCACTTCAACTCACTCTCAAACACCATCTCCACCACATACACACGCAGACCCATCAAAATGCCTTCTTAGCATGCTGGATGAGGAACATGATACAGAACAGCTACACGATTGCTATCCTAATACAGCTAATGCCAGCTCAAAAAACACACCTGCTACAAACCCACACAATACTGACCACTCTTCTACAAAACAAAGTCTCACTATCACCAAAAGCCACTCTCTAAACTGTCTACTAATAAATGCTCGATCCCTTTCTAAAAACAAGCATCACATCTACGACCTTCTCACAGATGCAAAACCAGACATACTATTCATAACCGAATCATGGTTGGGAGAGGATATGGCCCCAGTCCTGCATGAAGCCATTCCTCTAGGCTATCAAACAATCACCCAAAATCGTATAGCCAAAAAGGAGGTGGTCTAGCTGTTGTATTCAGGCAAACAATACATATCACTAACATTGACAACATCTCCATAAAAAATTGTGAGGCTCTTCTAACAAGATGCAATCCTACACCGTCTTCCTCCTGTAACTTCCTGCTCCTTTACAGACCTCCACCTAGTAAGGCGACATTCCCAGACGCACTTCTAGACACAGTTTCAAACCTGATAACAATACACTTCAACCTATGCGTTCTGGGTGACCTCAACATTTGGTTTGACAAACCCAATATGACCCATCCAAAAACAATAATCACTGGCCTACACGCACTGAACCTCCATCAGATTGTCCACAAACCGACACACACCGCTGGACATATCCTAGATGTCATTTTTGCTAATACTGAACTAGTTACCTTTCAAACTATAACTCCAGTCACATGGTCAGACCACCACTTGCTTGCTTTCCAACATAAAACAACACTAAGCGACTCACCTAAAACTACCTTACATCCATCCACCTATTGGCCGTGGAACAAACTCAGTTTGGAACATTTAGAAACACAACTAACATCAAGTACAAATCTGGAAACAATAAATTCTGTTCAAAAACTATATGAGTGGCTACAAGAAGCTTTTGACATCCTGATACCACTCAAAACCACACAACAGAACAAAAGAAAAAAAGCACCTTGGAGAAACATAGAAATAAAAGACATAAAACAACAAATTAGAAAGCTGCAACGTACCTGGCTCAAAACAAATGCCAAACAAGAAAAACTTCACCTACAAAAATTTACAGATTATACAAGTCGGCTATCAAAAAAGCTAAGAAAAGGTACTATTCAGACAGAATTCAAAACGCTAAATGTGCAAATAAAGAATTCTATAAAATACTCAATGAATTTCGCAAACCAAATTGCCTAGAAGGAACTCATCCTGTTACTCAAGATTTCACAGACAAACTGGCAAATCATTACACGGACAAAGCAGACACGTTGGACTCGTACTTAAAACAGAAACAAAGCACCAGCACTAACCCTTGTACAAAACAACAATCAAGAATACTCTAACCAAGCCTCTCCGTTCCTTCCAACACATCTCACACGATGAATTTATGGACCTGGTCAGCAAGCACCTGCCGGCAGCCCTTCTGACCCCTGTCCACCACAAACTTCCAAGACAATTCTTTTAACAACCTCTGCTGCCACTCCAGTAAGAAGAATCATCAACGATTCCTTCACTACCGGAATATTTCCAGAAGAACTCAAAAAATCACACATACGCCCTTTACTGAATAAAACAAACTTGGACCCCCTGAACCCTGACAACTACAGACCCATTACAAATGGACCTTTCCTGGGCAAACTGATAGAAAGAGCAGCGTACGCCCAGATGTCACAATTCATTGAAGAGAATGACATACTTTCAGACTTCCAAACTTGATTCCGTCCGGGAAGAGGCACTGAATCTGCCCTCCTTGCCATCTGGGATGACCTGAAAAATACAGTTGACCGCAACGGAGTTGCTGCGCTACTCCTCTTGGACCTCTCGGCTGCCTTTGACACGGTTGACCATGACACTCTGAAACAAAGACTCTATGAAGCCGGCATAGAGGGAACTGCTCTAGACTGGATCGCGTCCTACCTTCGAAACAGAACTAATGTCATCCATACCCCACCTTTCTCGTCCAAACCGTACTCCACAAAAGCAGGGGTCCCTCAAGGTTCTATCATCTCGCCCATGCTTTTCAACATTTACATGAAGTCATTACCAGTACTGATCAATCAATTTAACCTCACGTGCTATAACTATGCAGATGACACGCAAATACTCCTTCAACTGGAATGCCCCAAAGACATTGGAAAATCACCAATTTTCAGCTGTCTCAGAGCCGTGGATCAGTGGATGACTTGGAGCCATCTCAAATTGAATACTTCAAAACGGAAATACTCACATGTGGCGATTGGAAACATTACAACCCGCTTGCCGCATGGCCTAATGAACTGGGATCACCACCTAAAGTATCAAAGGAAGTAAGAAACCTCGGAATGACCATGGACTCCAAGCTGTCGATGAATGCCCAAGTGGACAAACTAGCAAGATCAAGCTTTGTCACTATAAAAACGCTCGACAAATTTTCCCTTATTTGGGATTTCCGCACAAGGTCCAAGCTACCATCTCCCTTGTTCTGTCCAAACTCGATTACACCAATAGCCTCTACCACGGATCACCTTTAACAACCATGAAAAGACTACAACGGATTCAGAACTCGGCTGCGAGACTACTCTTGCATATCAAACCGCGAGACCACATCTCCCCTGCCTTGAAAGCCCTGCATTGGTTACCGGTTGCCAGAAGATCCACGTTCAAGCTACTTTGCATCACCCACAAAGCAATACATGGAATGGGACCGCTCTTCATCAGGAATAAAATCACCAAACACATTCAACAGAGGAACCTCGGCTCTAAAGGAGCATCTCGCCTCAAAATCCCAAGATACAAGAAAAAAACCATGGGTGACACATCCTTCTCTGTTCAAGCAGCCAAACTATGGAACTCTTTACCCCCCCAACATAAGATCCATGGACAACCACCTTATCTTCAGAAAACTACTCAAGAATTGGCTCTTCCCCACATAAGCATCATGCGCAAACAGAAATTTACAGCATATCCCTCTGTATATAAGCATTTGTTTTCACTATAGACATGTACCTATCTTTGTGTATTGCTTTGTATAAACATGTAGAATAATTATGTTGTTGAGAGGGAAAAAAAATAAAATAAAAAATAAATAATAAATAAATAAATAAATAAAAATCATCTTTGGTCTACATGTACTTACTTCCATTGTGCACCTATGTACCTTCCATGTACTTGGATCTGTGTCTCTGTTACTTTTCTCCTGAAAAAGCATATCCAATGCACTACCCTATTTCTCATCCTGTGCCTCTATCAATATATTTAATCTACATATACTTACCTCCTTTATGTATCTATATACTTTCAATGTACTTATGGATCTATATATTATCACTTTCTTCTAATTTAGCATTTCCAAGGCACTACCCTATTTCTCAGCCTATATTTCTCTCAATATATCATCTAGCCCAACCTTCTGACTCATCTCAAACTTCTCTCTACTACTCTTTCCAATGCACTACCCTATCTCTCATCCTATACATTTATCAATATATCCTCTACATCCACACTCTCATTTATCCCAAACCCCATACCACTACTATTATCCCCAAAATAACCCTTTCTAGACTCTCTCCTACTCTACCCCTCCTTGCATCATCTGACACCTCTTTACTATACCGATCCCCTAAAACAAACCTTTCTAAACTCTTCCCTCTGACTCCTCCCTCCAAAACTCCCTTTTACTCATCCAAAAGCCTCCTCCTACTGCTAAGACCTAAAAAAATAAAAAATAAAAATCATTCACTCTTTTATCCCTCCACTATCCTTTTCAATCAAAATTAACAGACTAACATGTTCAATTCTCAAATTCCATATTCAACTATACTAATTCACCACTAATCCTTTATGGGTTCCAGAGTAGCGTGCTACTCGCCAATAAAGCATCTCAACACCCCATCAGAGTTACAAGCGCTATATAAATGCAAACCTTTTCCCTTTTCTACCCTCCCCAACCCTTCTCAATCCAAATAACTCACTAACATATCCACCACTAAAATTACTTTCAGGTTTCACCATACTAATTCAACACTAATACTTATGGGTTCCAGAGTAGCGTGCTACTTGCGCTTCAAAACCCCATCAGGGGTAGCAAGCGCTATATAAATACAAACCTCTTTCCCTCTTCTATCCCGCCACCTACCCTTCTCTACCCAAATAACTGAATAACATATCCACTACTCAAATTACTTCATATTTTACTATACTAATTTTCAACACTAATCCTTAATGGGTTCAGGAGTGGCATGCTACTCGCCAGAAAAGCGCTTCAACACCCATCAGGGGTAACAAGTGCTATATGAATGCAAACCTTTCTTCCCTTTTTATCCCTCCGCTATCCTTCTCACTCCAAATAACTGACTAATATCCACCACTGAAATTACTTTCATATTTCACCATATTAATTCACCACTAATCCTTTATGGGCTTCCGGAGTAGCGTGCTTCAACACCACATCAGGGGTAACAAGCGCTATATAAATACAAACCTTTTTCCTCCTCTATCCCTCTGCTATCATTCCAAATCCAAATAACTGACTAACCTATCCACCACTTAAAATGTACTTGCATGTTTCACTATACTAATGCAACACTAATCCTCTATGGGTCCCGGAGTAGCGTGCTACTTGCCGAAAAAGCGCTTTGACGCCTCATCAGTGGTAGTAAGCGCTATATACATGCAATTACAATACAATACAATACTCTCTCACACCCACTCACAGACCTACTCAGAGACTCATGCATTGACTCTCAGACCCACTCAGCAACTCACACACCCTTTCCCAGACCCACTCAGAAGCTAATGACCTCACATATTGCATCAATCATGACATGGTCAGTTACATCACTGATGACATCTCAAATTACATCACTGATGATATCTCAAATGACATCACGGATGACATCACTGATGACATCATCCACAGAAGCACTCACACACCCACTCATACCCCTATACAACCTCCAATACACCCACTCACACACCCACATAACCACTGACATACTCATTCACAGACCCACATAAGTACTCATAAAACTACTCACTCATCGATAGAGCCACTCATATACCCACTCACTCACTCATACAGACACACACAACCATTCACTCACCCATACAGCTACTCATACAACCAGTCACTCACCTATTCAGCCACTCACACAGCCACACACCCACCCATACAGCTACTCACACACCCACTATTTGACCTATCCAGCCACTCACTCACCCATACAGCCTCTCAAAACACCCACTCCCTCACCCATAGGAGCACTCACACACTCACTCACACACCCACACAATCACTTATATACACATTCACACATCCATACAATCAACTCACACATCAGCTTACCCATACAGCCATTCACACAGACACTCACTCGCCAATACAGCCACTCAAAAACGAACTCACTTAACCAAACATCAACTTGTTCACTCACTCACTCATACAGCCACTTAAACACCCAGGGCCCGATTCACAGAACTAACTTAAGACAAAATCCTAAACTTACTACCATTTTGGTATTCACAGAAGGCACTTACTGATTTTGGTATTCACAAAAGGCACTTACTTACTCATTTTGAGTAACTTACTCATTTTGAGTAACTTACTCATTTTGTGTAACTTACTATTTTGGTATTACAGTAGCGCACTTACTCATTGATGAGTAAGTGCCTTCTGTGAATACCAAAATGAGTAAGTTACACAAATGAGTAAGTTACTCAAAATGAGTAGTTACTCATTTTAGTATTCACAGAAGGCACTTACTCATTGATGAGTAAGTGCCTTCTGTGAATACCAAAATGAGTAAGTTACACAAAATGAGTAAGTTACACAAAATGAGTAAGTTACTCAAAATGAGTAAGTTGCTCATTTTGGTATTCACAGAAGCGCACTTACTCATTGATGAGTAAGTGCCTTCTGTGAATACTAAATGAGTAAGTTACACAAAATGAGTAAGTTACTCAAAATGAGTAAGTTACTCAATTTAGTATTCACAGAAGGCACTTACTCACTGATGAGTAAGTGCCTTCTGTGAATACCAAAATGAGTAAGTTACACAAAATGAGTAAGTTACACAAAATGAGTAAGTTACTCAAAGTGAGTAAGTAAGTGCCTTCTGTGAATACCAAAATGAGTAAGTGCCTTCTGTGAATACCAAAATGGTAGTAAGTTTAGGATTTTGTCTTAAGTTAGTTCTGTGAATCGGGCCCCCAGTCACTCACTCATACAGACATTGAGATATCCACTCACTCACCCATACTGTCTGCATTGGGACTGTGGGGGGAGCTTCAAAGCCCCGTGGTCTCAGCCAGCTCCCCGCCTCCTGAGGAAGCCAGCACTGCTGTTACAGACAGGGAGGTGCTGAAAGGCAGCTCCCTGTCTGTCTGAACAAATGTTTTCACCTGTTTCCCTGCACGCTTATTTGCGTGCAGGGAAACAGCTGAAAACTCAGCTTTCAGCAAGCCGGAGCTATTTGACAGCTCCGGCTTTCAGAAAGTGAAGTTATGTTAGCTTTTGCTTGGTGGGAGCTGTCAGCTCCCACTAAGAACAAACTAAGAGCTACTTCCTGATGGTGGGCACCTCAGGAGGTAGCAGGAGCCGGCCCTGGGGGGTGGTGGTCCCCAGGGCCATCCATTGCTCCATGAAGGGGACCGCATGGCCCCCCTTCATCATACAATTTAACCCTGAGGTGGTGGTTGTCCTCAGGGCCAGGATTCCGTGACAGATCCCCTACATTAATTAATTCAGCCCTGGGGACGTGGCGGGCCAGGGGCTGTAGGGGGGCAGCATATCCCCCCTTATTTTTACTATATTGCCCCAGGGAGGTGGTGGTCCTTGGGGCTGCGGGGGGGTCACAAGGGCCTCCTGCATTTGTTCAATATAATTTGTGCATGGGAGTTGGCATTAGTTCATGAACATTTGACCCAGGGAAGTGGTGGTCCCCTGGGTGTGGGGCTGCCACGTGGGCACCCCCTGCATACATATAAGCCAATGCCCCGGGGAGTTGGTGGTCCCCGGAGCTTTCAAAAACCCTAGGAGGGGGTCAAGTGCACCCCTCCTATTTTACTGGCATGCTCTGGGACCTGGCCCACCCGGGGTTAATTAGAAGCAAGCACCGGAGCCTGCGCTTTTTAAAAAAAAATGTTACCATGAATTTGCGAATATCACGTTTTTGTGGTTTTTTATAAATGCTTTTTTGGGCTGTAGGGTTTCCTCTGGGAGCCCAGGACCAACTATATAGGGTCAGGGTATTCCAACCCTGCCATTCCCCCTTTTTTATTTTTGGGACTCAGCTGAAGCTGAGTCCCAAGATGTTTGCCAACATTTCTTGGTTAAAGTATTGGCAGGCAAACAGAGCTCTACATTTACCTGCATTTATTAGTTTGGTATTATTCAAGAAGTAGCCACGGCCACAGATATCACTAACTGCATTATCTTAAATTTCTCAACAACTACTGAATGGATTTACAGCAAATAACAACAAGCACAGTCTGCGTAACCAAAGCTGCCTTTCTGCCCAATGTGGTGTAATTCCATCCAGCAGCTCAGGCTGTAGTCATGTTCAAATGTCCTATGGGAATTATCATGGGAAAACACACTTTTTTGACACCCCTTTTTCTCAGCCCCCACTTGACGGATCAACCAGAAACTTTCAACACACAACGAGACTCACTACGATGCTTTATGTTTTGGAAAATGTCATGAACATTCATCTACTGGGACCAAAGCTATAGACAAGTTGACACAGTTGAACGGAACAGGGTTGCTGCACTACTTCTCCTGGACCTCTCAGCCGCCTTTGACATGGTTGACCATGACACTCTGATACAAAGACTCTACAACGTTAGCAAAGAGGGGACTGCCCTTGAGTAGATCACATCCTACCTTCAAAATATTTAAACAGTCACATACGGACCTTTGTTGTACAGAATTGCCAAAGTACAAGCTTGAAAAATAATATTTATAAAAAATACAATACTACATAGGACATTTCCAATGTTTTTTTCTGTTAAAATATGGCACTGGAAAGCCACAATGTGACCACTTTCTCCTCATTGGTAGCACACAAAGATTCTGTTGACTGCCACAGGGCTATAAGAGCAGTCCAGGCCTGTTTGATGCCCAAGTGATGTCAATTTTACAAGAAATTGACTCAGAAGCATTGTCTTATGTTGAAGACATTTACTTCACAGACTATGATTAAAACATGCATTTGGCCAGAGGGGATCAAATATTCTAAAATCCGCTGAATATGGCTATAGATTTCATTTTCAAAAATCTAAAATTGCCTTTCTTAGTGTCCTATTTTTAGGATATGAATTATCCAATGAAGGCAAAAATCTGGCACCACATTTTTTAGAGAAATATGCTCTATTGCATACACCAAATACCTAAAAAACATAAATTCAGTCGCTTTTGGGTTGTCTGAATTCTGGTAGAACGTACATACCAGAGTATTCACAACGGGCTAGAGCATTGTACGATTTAAGTTCTCCTATATTTTCTGATAGAAATTGAACTGCTGAACATAATTGCAATCTGCGGACTTTACAGGCAGAAATGCTTTAATCTAAACATTTACATATACATGTTTACTCTACTAATTTAGTGATCCGCAAAACTGAGAGTTCCAGCGGTTACACATATGTTTTATTTAGTGAAAAACAGTGCCAATTGCTTATAAATGGCATTTATATTCCAATGTGCAAATGTGTTTTGCATTGACAGAAAAAGTTTTGATTTTAGTTCAAATGGCTACATTGAAGGAACGTTCATTAGCTTGAGAAAGACATATCATTGTGGTGTCTCCTGTTCCGGCTCCAAAGGCAGTCACCAAGGGGCTGATTAGGATGGCGGGCGGACTTTAGTCCGCCCGCCATCCTAGCAGTAACGGGACCGCCTCTGCCATGCGGCGGTCCCGCCACCCTGATAATGATGTGACCGCCACTGCGGCGGTCGCACTCGGCCATTTAACGTTGCGGCGGGTGCTGCTGGCTGCAGCACCCGCCACAATGTGAAATGGCCATGTTGTGCATTTCCCTGCACAACGTGGCAGGCACCGCACGGTGCCTGCCACCTTGTGCATGGAAATGGAGGGGGGGCACCATGGGTACCCCCCCAGTGCACAGCTGACCCCCCCAGGGGGCCAGCAACGGGCCCCCAATGCCAGTCTCCGCATGCCTTTTTGCGGCGGAGAATCCGCCGCAAAAAGACAGGCGGACAGGGCCATTATAATCACTACGGCGGTGCCTGCACCGCATCACCGCAATGATTGCCTGGTTCCGCAAGGCGGGCGGAAAAGGACCCCCTTGCGGAACCGTGGCGGTCGGTGTTTCCGCCCACCGCGGAACATTAGTGATTCCCACCGCCATCCTAATATGGCGGTGGGTAAATCACCTTTCGATGGCGGGCGGATCGCCACCGCCAGGCCGGCAGTGACAATGCGCTCGCCATCGTAATGAGCCCCCAAGTATTACGTTCCAAAGGTGAAAACCTTGCTTCAGAGGTGGATCTAGTGGGCCTCTTCCTTGACAGTTACTGATGTTGAATATCATTTTTACTCTAATTTGAGAACACAGGAATATCTCCAGTATGAATAGGAATACCCCATGCCTAGTGAAATTTTGCTTCAAGAGCAATATGTTTTCATAATCTATACTAATGGTTCAGCCCAGCCGCAGGTTGGTACAAAGTACAAGTACTCAGCTGTGTGTGCTGCAGTTAAGGGTGTCATGAAGGAAGGAGCACAAAGAACATACAGAAACTCTATGTGACTGTACCACTCAGCTGGCTGAATTGAAAGTTTTGGTTCTGGCTTTGCAGAGAACAGATTCAGAATTCCCCACACTTGTAGTTTGTGAGTCATATTACTGAGCCCAGGCCTTAATGATAAAATACCTCTGTTAATTAAGAATGCAATGTAGCCAGTAGTATAGGTGAAGCAGGATCGGGTTTATTCTCAAGGTGGGAGACTCAGGTTATAGGTGAAAATGATAGTAAGGAAGCCCCACCGGGACTCAGCCCACCTACTCAACTGACACTCTCTCACACCATGCACACACCAGCATTCTAATTACATCACAGTCACTCTGGCTGAGCAGCAGGGGACATAACACTAACGGAGAATGCATGGCATTGAAATGAAGATACCACACACCTCCCTTCTTTATGGACAAACTAGAAAATATAAATCCAAATAAGACAGTGATGCACAAAATAAGAAAGAAGCATGGGAGTACAAATTCCATCATGCAATGCATAAAAATAAAAGGACCGGAGGAGGAAAAAGTGATACAGGAGTATGAGAAACACATACATATATAACTTGGGCAAAACACCCCCCCCACACTCTCCCCCTCCAGCAGACATTAAAATATAGAGGAGCCCAAGCAAAACATATGCCACTACGGGTGCAACATATATGCCCCAAAAAAAAGGGTTGAGTGCAAAAAAAATCCCCATCAACACAAAATAGCACAAGGGTGAAATATGTGTGCCCTAATGGATGCCATACACTTGCCACAATCAAAACATATTCCCCAGAGGTTTTAACAAATATGCCCCAAAGATGTAAGTAGTTGTAAATTAAGTATTTGTTTGGGTAGCAACTCCCAAGCCCATCACAAAGTAACATTTGGGTGCAAGAAATATGCCCCATAATAACTAAATGAAAGTACTATTTGGGCACAACGCAAATGCCCACCACTAGCAACAAAAAGTAACATCTGGTTGCACTTACTTTGCCCCATGGCACGTAACAATTAATATGGTTTGGGTGCAACACAGGTACCCCATCACCAGTTACAGTAAGTAATATCTGGGTTTAACCCAGTACATAAAAGCAAGTATGGTCTGGGCGCAATAAACATTCCCCAACATCAGCAAATGTAAGTAACGTTTTGAGTTAGCAAGTAATATGCCCCCTCACACGTAAATGTAAACAAGGTTTGAGCACAACCGCATGCCTCATCACCAAAATAAGCAATATTAGAAAGTAAAGTTTGGGTTAGAGGATCCCTGCCCCATCACCAAGAACTGTAAGAATTGTTTGGGAAGCACTCCAACTGATATGCCCCAGCACAAGTAATAACAAATAACATATGGGCAGTGAACAGTGCACAGTGTGGGGTGAAGGTGGTCTCGTACGCTGATGATACGCAGCTTGTGTTCTCTTTTAAAGAACACACGGAGGTAGCTTTTATGAATTTTAAACTATGTCTACGTAAAATCCTGACATGGATGACGAACAATTGCATGAAGTTGAATACAGAAAAAACCGAGGTTTCTGTTTTTTAATCAACCATCTCCAACTTCCTCGGAACTTTGGTGGCCGGCAGAGCTTAACCCCCTCCTAGCCCGGTGCACTCTGCCAGGAACCTGGGATTTAGATTTGATGCTAATCTCTCGGGCAGTGCCCAAATTTGTAAAATCTCTTCTGCATGCTTTTGGAAATTAAAAAGTTTACGCAGAGTTCTGCATTTACTGCCAATGAATTGTAGAAAAGTGTAGTCCATGCACTTGTTACCTCTCAATTGGACTATGCAAATAGTCTTTACCTGGGGCTCCCAGATTATTTGTTGAGAAAATTGCAGATTATACAGAATGCTGCAGCGAGGCTGATCAGAAATGTGCCTCTTCGTCACCACATCTCTCCTCACTTGCGTAGCCTTCATTGGCTCCCTGTCAGAAGACGGATTGAATTCAAGGCATTGGTACTAGCATTCAGATCCATGAGAGATGTGGGTCCCCAATATCTGAAGCTTAGACTTCGGAAGTACTGCCAATCAAGATCGCTAAGGTCAAACCATCAGGACTTAATGGTGACCCCACGCTTCAAAAAGTCCAGGATGGGGGCCGTGCCTTTGCTGTGAAAACAGCCGCTTTGTGGAACTCCATGCCAGCTCATCTTCGAAAGGTGAGCTCAGAGCCTCTGTTCAGAAAGGCCTTAAAAACCTGGTTGTTCAGTCTAACCCAATTTACTGCATAATTTTTCTGCTTCTGTATGCTATCTGCACTTACCGCTAGCGCCGGGACACTTCACGCAGGAGGTAGCTGTGCGCTCTATAAATTGAATTAATAATAATAATAATAATAATATGGCGCAAAACATAACTCTCACAGCAGCACATAGTAAAGTAGGGAAAAACTCCAAACCCACAGAGACATACTGATGCACAAAAATCTATGCATGTAATAAATGTCAACCAATATGGAACATAGTCAACAGTATTAAAATAAGCAAGGCAGAAATGAAAACATGGCATAAATATCTAAGCAGAATCCAACAGTGCAGCAGATTATGTAATGAAAACTCACCAGACAGAATGATTAAGGCATAGAACCCATAAGGCAGCTTGAACCAATACCAGCAAACATTCAAGAAATAATGCACATAAATAATTATGAAATCTATTAAATCAGCATGGTGCACACTCTGAGGAGAGAAACGTGTTTGTCGCAGGAATTGAATCTGAAAGAAGATCCCAGTATTCAAAATCATTAAAAAAACAAGGGAACCAGGTTCTTTTAAATGTTGATGTAAAAGCTGTAAGCATCAGCGTGAGAGCTCTGTGCGCCTGCCAGGTTTAGCTGTTGCACTCCTCTTTTAATGCTGTCACCACTCCTCCTGGATAACTCAGGCACTGGTGCCCATCATTACCCTATTGGCGCTTGAATGGATTCAGAGATTCTAATAGAAATACCATTAAGCATAAGTTTTTTGGGGGGAAAGTGGCAGCTCTAAAAGATGCTTTGCCAAGGGCTCTTGTGATCAACACATTGTGTCTTCAGCGTGTTGGTGTACACGTTCCAGGGAATTCATTGACTGATGAGTCTGCCAAGGCAGCTGTGTAGACTGTATTTGTGACTGCGCTTACTTGTTCATATACAAGAATAGATGATGACATTATAACTGTGGTCACTGCCTCAGCTAGTGGTGAGCCATTACCTAAAGGCTATTCAGCAAAGATCTCCTATCTATTGGTTCCTCAAAATGTTCCCTTTGCCCATATTCCTGGGGTGGGTGATCTGGTGAAACCCCACCAGGACCGCAGGTTAGAGGTAATATTAGCAGCTCATGAGGGTTTGGCGTCTACCCATGCAGGTGTGGCAGCTACTTTTTCTTTGTTACAGAAACAGTATTGGTGTCAGGGTCTTTATCAGCAGATCAGACAATTTGCAATTCTTTATGACATTTGTCAACAAATTAAAGGTTCCATCGCTGCATGCCCACCGCAGACACCGCTTTTAGTTTCAAATAAGCCATTTCAATGTGTCAATTTAGATAATTGCAGACCACCCCGTATGGATGGTGCCTACAAATATATCTTTGTGGTTGTTGATTCTTTTTCTCAGCTTCTATGGGTGTGGCCACAGCGTTTGGCTGATGATCAATCTGTTATTAAAGATTTGCAAGTCTTTATCTGCATAAATGCAGTAGCAAAATTCCACTCAGACCAGGGCCCGAGTTTTGCCTGTAAGGCATACTGGGACACTATGGAAACTCTGGGTGCTGCTGTACATTATTCTCCACTTATCATCCCGAGGGAATTCGATAGTGGAACGGAAGAACCATGACTTAAAGCAGTCCTTAACATCTAGAGTATTAGGTTCAGGTTGTAGTTGGATTAATCATCTGTATGGTGTGCAGAGAACTTTAAATAATTTGCCTAGACAAATGATGGATGGTCATACTCCATATGAAGCTTTGTTTGGGGTTCTAATGTTTGTACCAGATCTTGATTACTCTGGCACAGTGGCAGAAGATGAGCCATTTGACATCAAAGAACATTTCCCTGTTTTACAGGAATTACAAGACTTCTGAGAAGAACACTCAAATTTAATTTCTAAACAATCTGCCACTGATGAAGTGAAGGTGAATCAAGCGGTTTCTGGTTGGATTCCTAAAGTTGGGGTTCAAGTCTGGGAGAAGGGAGCAGAAAAGAAAGAGTTTAGCCCATCCTATGGTGCACCAGGTTCTGTTTTTGCCATCCTAGGTACTCGAACTGTGATTTTACCACCACTTGCTGGTTGCAAACAAAAACAGCAAGTTTCAATTGATTTGATCAAGTTACACCATGTTGCTGGTTCTCCTTAGTAGGCCATGGGGATATCTTGGTAGTTCCGTGTCAGCTCTCCCTATCCTGCAGGAAAGCTCTCTGGATGCAATAAGTAGTCCTAATCTTGCTATTCCCAGGCTGGGGTCTTCAGATGCTGAACCTTCGATCATAAAGATTGATGAAAACACAGGATGTGTTTCTGCTGCTCCTTGCAATGAAGTTGTGTATTATCAACTGCCTTTGGAGGAATCTACCTGCTTTCCTTCATTTAATGAAGTCTCTATTTTTACTCAAACTACCTCTGGTTATTTCATCAGCTTGATGATTTTTCTTCAGAATCTTCACATACCTCCTTTCCTGGTGTGCATGGGCTATTTTTTGGCTGAAACAGACATACCTGATTTCTCCTTGGTCCTATTACTGGATTTTTCTTTCACTATTACTTCTCGTCCATTGGACTGGATTTGTGACTATATTCTTTCTACTGTTAAATAGACACTATCACCCTGATCATACTGCTCCAGAACTGATAGCTGAGGTGCTTACTCCCCATTCTTCATCATATAAGGTCTAGAGAGACTTGTCCCTTGTGAACATTACTGCATTCCCTATCTATGATGGTATTGTATGGGATACAGTTCCCTAAGATTTTTTTGGTCCCACAGAAACATTGCAAATTTTGTATCCATTTAAAGTTGCTATACATTACATCATTATCCCAGATTCCATTTCAGATGAATGGGATGATGTGACTGTTACCAATATGCTTTTACTTTAACTTTAATTTAAATAGACTGTATTCATATTAAACAATAATCCATAAAGCATACAAACCAATCAAACATTGCTTCCATAAAAAACAATAAATAAAAACAAATACAATTTATCAATTTCCCACAAGACACACTGCCTCTTCAATAAAATCATAACAAAAACAAATAAATATCGATCTTAAAAGCATTCTAAAAAACAGATGAAATTATCCTAAACACCTTAACAATATCCCTGGGCACTCCTCCAAGTCAACATTATGGTAACTTTTATGGTGCTAAATTATTGTTGCCCTAAAATAAACCCATCATTATGGTACTCAAAATTAATAAACTAATATTTCCCCTAACTTTTTCACCAATTGCCGATTAAAACCAGCCAGGGCTCAGCCGTATAAGGGGCAAGCGTTTTTTTTCTCAATATCAACGGACCTGACAAAAAACAGGTCACACAAAAATGAACTACAGGAGACTGCAGCATCTGTAAGTAAATCAGAGTGGGTTTGACTTGGAAAAACCCTTTATCTCTGAGTAATGGTAGGATATAATGCTGCCTTAGAGTACTATAGTGATCACAAAAAAAGAGGAAATGGATTGTGTCTTGAATTGAAACATTATCACACAAGCACGGCCCTATACTTTTCACATTATGGTGGCCCCGGGTTCAGCTTAGAGCCAATGCAAAAGATTTAATCTAAATTGTGTTCATAGAAAACGATGATGGGGTGAGGGCACTGCCCGCAGATAGTATTAGGGCTGTTTTCAAAGGAATGTATGCCCTCACAGTACATGTTTTCAGTTCCCTTTCTTCTCTTTCAAGCTTAACTCTTGCCATAAAAATTTTTTTTATCGAGGGCAGGTCTTTTTTTTTATGTGTTCAGGAGCTCCAAAAAGGGCAGCACAACCCAACTTTTCCAAGGAGACTTTGATGTAGTACAACCACGGTATAGTGGAGCCTTTATCTAAGACAAGGCAATCTTTCATAATTCTCTGGTTCAGCTCCAAGTCAGGACCTGACCAGATTTTGAACCACCACACTATAGGGGAAAGGGCTAACTTTTCTGATATAAAATCCAGACCCACTTCTTCATGCATAATAGTATTGGATACTGATTGTGGGAGAGACAGCAGCCTCCTAATAAAATTATTTTCCACTAACTGTATCTCACCACAATCCTTATAGCCCTATATATCACCACCATATCTAGCATTGACAGGCATTTGGATTGGTACATTTTCAACAAAGCCTCATTCAGTCTCGCCCCCAGCCTACTCGCAAAGTCCAATATAGAGGCCATTGGTATAGCCATCAAATTTTGCTTGATCTTTCTTTGGGGCGCCCATGTTTCTCTCTCATCGAAAATGACGCATAAATATGGGAAAGTTACCACCCTAGTTAGCCCCTGTTCGCCCCCAAAGATTTTCTCATGAGGCTTATTCAATTGACGAATCACCATAATGTGGGATTTGATGTAGTTAATTTCCATATCAAGCGACATCATGAACTCTGTGCAAGAGTTCAAGAGTCTCTGAAGGCCCACCAAAGTTCTAGCTAATAATACAGTATTGTCTGTGTATATTAGTGCTGGAATTTGCAAGGACCCCGCCCGCGGTATATCCTAGGAAGCGCCACAAAGAGCCAGACTCATATTGTTAATATACAGAGTGAATAATAGTGGGCCAATATGCTATTTTAGTAAGAATCATACACAGTATTTGAAAATGAGGATTTGTATTTGACTTCTCACAGTTATGGTGAAATGCTTTCTTATCATCAATACGCCCATCAATTTTTACAGAGAGCTGGTACTCCACAGGCTCTTCTTAATTACTCACAGCGGGTACACTGTTTGACAACACCTGTGGGTAGTTTGAGTACTTAATTTAAAAAGTTTCCTTATTTTTCCAGTCATGTTGACAGACCAGCTTCATATTTTTATCACTTTATGCCGTCCCCACCGAAGAAGAACATGCTCACGCACATTATTCCGATTCATTTATTTCACAACTCTCACTACAGGTTATGAGCATTGGAAAGATAATATTGACTCAAGTCTGTTTGGAGAACATGCTATTGGCAGGTTCAAGGCACTGGTGCTTTCTTTAGAGCATGTCTGATCCCTCTGCAAATTATCTTTTTAAACAAAACAGTACAACAGACTACTGGGCATATTTACTATAGAAGTGGCGGAGTGTGGCGTTAGCCTCCTTGGCATAATGCCACGTTCCGCCACTTCTGAAATGCAGGGCTGCACCATATTTACAACAATATGGTGCAGCCCTGCATTTCTCCCTGTGCTTGCTGTAAATTTAGCAGCCTAGCACCAATGCAGGCACCCTTGAACCATAGTGCATTGGTGTCTGCGTTGAGGGGAAGATTATTTAAGTGCAGCAAGGTGTCCCTTCCTGAACACAAACAATCTTTAAATGGCGTTTTGTAACTTCTATGTGTGCTGCTTAATGCAGCACACATAGAAGTGCAAAACGTCATTTTTTTATTGATTGTTTATATGCAGGAAGGGTCACCTTCCTGCACATAAACAATCAATGGTCTTTTGCTGGTTCTATCTGTGCTGCACAACGGAGCACACATGGAAACAGCAAAAATGAGGAGAAATGAAACATTTCTCCTCGTTGCACCTGTTTTTTGCGATTCCCCATATTTGCGCTGCCCTTGTAAATATGGGGCAGCGTCAAAATCAATGGGAGTGGCGGTGGAACGCCCACCGTAACACCCATTGCCCACCCCTTTCACGCTAAGTATAGCATGGAAGGGAGGCTTATTTACAAGGTAGCGCTAAGCCACGTTAAGTGGCTTAACGCGGCCTTGTAAATAAGGTGAAACACATATCGCCACAGGAATGTCACTAAAAGTGATGTTCCTGTGGTGATAGGGGCTTGTAAATATGCCCCCCCATGTCTTGGGTTTAGCAATGTAAAAAATACACCAAGCATTCCCTCTATTGCATGGTTTAATACTGGCAACAGTTTGCTAATTTCACAGAGGAAGAGCTTAATGAAATGTTGCAGAATGGGAGGTACAATTCCTCAATTTCTGGTTCGGATGGGTGGTCATTACGGCCAGTTGATACTAATGGGTGTAATGCTATTTTTTTAACCTTTGTGAAGGATTTTGGACAAACAGGCCTGACCCCCAGTATGAACAGTCACTACACTCTGGGGTTGTTACTAGGTATAGTGTTGTAAAACTAAGCCAGCAATGATTAGCACACTCAACATTGTCAGCAGTTAAAAAAACACTAAACGCTCCTTTCAGATCATACGGATTTACACGATTTTCTGTTGGGTTCAAAATCTCCTTGTGCTAAAAATTTTATGTATGTCAGCTATAATCGAATTTGGAAGGTGTCTCAAAAAGAAGCAACAGAACGTTTGAGAAAAATTGGAAAAAGATCTGGCTATTGTTGATAATGGGATGACCACCTTGTCAACTCATATTTATTCCTTGAATAATGTTGTTTCATCTGCATTTGATATCATACAAAATGACATGTCTAAGCTTCAACATGGCCAGTCAGTTGAGATCGATTTTGCAATTGAGTTGGACTTTGCAGGTTTTGAAATCAAATAGAGTGTCATGGAATTATTTAGATGCAACTGAGTTGTTCATGACTTTTAATTTGACACACATGCAGACAATTATGGCAAAAAAAAAGCCACTGACACCATGATTAATGTCGAGAGCTTAAAAAAGGTACCCTTTTTGTTTGCTGAAACTCTGTCTGTCTGTGGTTTGGCTTATTCATGGTTACATTTCTCTTCTTTTGCCATCATTCATTTCACATCATGTCTTAGGCATTTTCAAGTAGGCAGATATGAGGAAGATGGGTCCACATTATTTGCATGAAGCCTGGTTCCTCCCTTTACATTACAGATGCATATATGAGAGCTAATAGGTTACACTTCATGAAGTTTGTAATGCCTCTATGGATAATTTAGCATGTTTTTTTAAAGGTATTCCCTTGCAATTAATCAAAAGTGAATTTTTGTTGCTTTCCAATCTGATGGGAGCCAGCTATATATAAATGATCAAAGTTGTTGCAGAATGAAACCAGGTGTCCCTACGTGGTCAGTGTTTTCACGGTTGTAACTTGCTGTATGCATATTTTATATCCTCCTACACATATTACCAGAGAAGCAGCACTGCTGGATTGGCACACATTTTAAAGAAATTGAGTCTGGACTGGTTTCTATGTTCCAGACTGTACTTGGAATCATTCTGCCCTTTCTGCACTCCTTCTTTTCAAGCATTTTTGGAGGCATTCTGATTTTTTTATTGCTCCTTCTTGGTGCATTGGTTCTATTTTGGTTGCTTTGAAATGGATGTCCCTCAACAAGGCCAGCTGGAAATGGAACTTCCACAAGTCCTTCCGTGTCGTGAATGCATGATACAGTATTTTGGACAATCAGTTCTACTAGAACTGAATGAAAACTGGCCTCTGTCCATTCGGACGGTACGGTTTCAGAGAGTGCAGCCTGTGTTTCACTGTCTATGGTTCTCTTTCGAGTTTGAACTAGACTTAGGAATGCTACATAATTATTGCAGTCTCCAGATACAAATCTGCTTGTAAGTCCTTTGTGGTCCCATCAGCTGTATTGCCAAATGATGCTGCTTCCTTTGCTGCAAGATGCCTACTATGAGCTGACTTTGCCAATGTCAAATGCTCCTTCGACTTCAGGTCTCCTGGCATCTAGGAACTCTTCTGATGGTGCACTCCTGGCAATATTGCCTTCTGCATCTGATAAATGGGCTGGTGATGTTCACCCTTGTTACTTAAGTATTGCTCTTCAGGCCTTTTTTCGAAGTGATATCTGTGGGTGCAAGTTTCTTCCTGGGTCCTAACGGCACTCTGAACATGGATGTTGTGAACACTTTGATATGGTGGTTTGCACATGCTTTTCACTAACACAACAAAATGTGACATACACATTTATGATGGTTAGACATTGTTGTTCTGTAGCGTTAGTTTCAGGGACACTTATTAGAATGCAATGTCCTTGCTTTATTGTGTGCTCGTAGGAGAAAACTCTTTTACCCCGACTCATTAAAGATGTTCGCACATGTACTGAAGCTGCAGTTCCAGCTGTGTATAGACCTTATGAGTATTTTGAAATCCCGTTGCCATTCTAGTAACATCATAATTGGTTCCCAGGTGCCCTCCCGCATACCCATCAAAAGTTAAGACTGGGCCCTCTCAGTAATGGTGGAGCAAACTGACTGGTCCTAACAGGCTATACGCCATTTCTACATGCAAATCAATTGACACAACTGGAGACGCTTGCTCTCCTAAATCATTTGTTTAGGCTGTACCGACATCTGATGCAGTTCTTAATGCATACATTTAATACTGCCCTAGCAAGGGTTCCTCAAGCTAGACCAGTGCAGTTAGCTGTGTCATGTACAACCCCATGATAAGTTGAGAATTCTCACTATGTGTCTTCCACTTGGTATGGTTCCCCCAGTTGAGGAGTGTAATACGTGGGGTACTGTATTTGCTTGCATCTATACCATTACCCATGGCACTCCTTCAATTGCTGTGTTGCCTAAAGTGCTTAAGCAAAATTAGCAGTGCATTTCGAGGGTGCAAGTTATAGTTACCTTAGTGCACGAGTTATAGTTACTTGAAATAACTCTAACTATAACTATATAGCAATTTGTTACGTTAGGTAAAAAATGTGCAAACCACCATCTCAAGAAAATGCTAATTTAGAATGGAAAACCAAAATGGAGACAAAATGTAATCCATATAACAGACTGTCATGAACTTTGCACAAGTGAATTTTGTGTGACAAATGGTCAAATCAGGATTGATATATTTGGACATTTATCTTGCTACTTCAAAGTGTGCTGAGCTTGAGGTTTGAATTGTTGTAATTATTATGGATTAAAAGTGACCAAAAATTATATTTGGAATACATTGAAAATAATGTAATTATTTATTCAATACAAGTTACATATATTTTAAATTAGAAAAGGTTATTCAGATATTATCTCATAAATATTCAGTTTTTTTACTTATATATAATTTTTTAACATTACATTCAATTTATATTTATTTTTAAGAAGGCAAAGTAAATTAATGTATTTTTTACATTAATTGCTGCGGGGTAATATTTAAGTTCCTGCCTCTATTATTTTCTATGGTAGGGTGTTGCAGTACCTGTAGTTTGCTATGTGGGGTGTAGCACTTACTTTAGGGTCGTTTTTGGCTGTAGGAAGGGTTCGCTAATAAATTTGTCTCCATCCCTGTTTCAGGGGATGGAGACATATAAGTCAACATTGTGCGGTAAATTTGCGCTTTTTTCATTAAAAAACATTTGATTTATAGTGTATTGTCTTGAAAGTGAAAGTGCTAACAGCAAACACTTTTTACAAAGATACTTCAAAAATATGGAGTAGATCTGCTACAATATGTCTGTCCACATTGTTGAAACAAGCTTCACTCATGGTGGAAGGCCGGAGGTGAGGTCGGGACTTACTTGGAGTGTGTGCCACACGACTGAGGTTCAGCCAAGCACATCCAATAGGTTTAAATGCCAAGTCAGCATCATATACTCACACAAATGTTGATCAACATTTACCTGGACCACATCTTTCCACTATGTATATATGGCACTATGAGGCTTTGTGAGAGTCCTTAAGTTGCACAGTGACATTCAAGGTCATTGAATCTCCCCTGTTACACCCACAGAAGGGCCACATAAGGGCCGCAGAGGCCCTCTTCCTGCGTGAGGGTCCACATGGTCTTATTCTGCCTCACAGCTCTATCAGCCTACGATTCAATGGTGTGCCATGACCTAAAGGTCTGGCAAGCAAGAGAAATGGCTTCTTCGCCTGAACCCTGCCTGTCAGAAATCAGAAGGAATACCTTTGTTAACTCCTTACTGTCCAGAGATTCTCACCTGGTGAACTGACTTTTAAGCAAGGAGTTCAAACAGTGTACACGTATATCCATGTATATTTTTTAGCGAGTTATCAGTCCTGGTCTGTTGCCAACATAAACATAAAAGTTAAAGAGGGCATATCGGGAGAATCGTACTTACAATCTTATCCTTTAGAAAATAAGAAATACTTAGTATATTGTTGGGATGCCTAAAATAAACCAGCAAATCAGACATGTCAGTAGAAAACAGTAACACGTACTTGCTAAGTGTTTTCTTAGCTGTGATTGCTGAAGAGCACTTGGAGCTTTTCGCTTGTATCTAACAAAAAGCTATTGCTTTCCGTTCCGAAGCTGCAATACACCACAATTGGGTTAACGCAATTGTTTTCTCTATTGATTGTCATAAAGGGCTCAATGAAACACTGATATAAGAGGCAAAAGTGCGCTTCTTTTATTGATACTAGGACTTTCGGGAAACAGTTTGTTGTTTCACAGCAAAACAATTATTTTGTCGCTTCTAAATGCACTTATGCCGGGTTCCACATGCAAATGTTCTCAATTGAAAACTTTAGTGAATTCCATAAAATTTTGTATATGTCTTATACTGTTTTTTTATATAAACCAAGTATATTTTGTGTGGTCCTGGTTCAATTGTTGGAGACCATTGTAATGGATGTATGCACTGTGAAACTGTAAAGAGATTATGAACATCTTTGTTCAAAGGGAATGACAATAACAAAAACAAAGCGGGGTAAGCAGACAACAACTGTCTCTCTGCAAGATAGATTTCTAACTTGTATAAGGGAAAAACACTCGAGGCATGCATCACACCGAAGGGCTGATACACAAAACACAAATAGCCTTCACCCTTCTGCTTGCACACAAAGCAGACAACACTAGGAAGTCAAAGGGAGAAAAAAACTTTGAGTGTATGAGCACAAAAAGTACAGGCAAGAGGAGGAGATCCACACAAAGTTCTTCAGATAGGAATTGTAGTCCTCTCCTTTGCATCACCCACATGTCAATATGCTGCACAGATTGACCTACCTCGCAATATCCTCCAAGAACCAAATCTGACCCGGGCAGAGAAAAATTAAGGAATGCATCAAAGTATTTGTGCTTTCAAATCCACTCACCTTCAAAGAATTTACCAATGATGTTTTCATCTTATAAAAATCTGCACTCTGAATTGAATGTATTCAAACCTCAAATGTTTCCAATTAGACGTTGCCACTCCACCCACCAAAATTAATTTTTTTTCATTGTCATTGTTTTTCAGACTTTCTTCCCACTTCAAATGAACCCTGAGACTCCGCCGAAAACCCTTTACTTTAAATTTTAACGTCTTCCCTCTGCAGTCTCCAACTCCCTCATTCAAAAAATTTCCACCTGTGTCTACCTGGTAAATACAGTCAAGTTCTTGTAGTGACATATTGCACATTTATGATTAGGTAAAGAAGGGATTTATTTTCAATTTGGTCATAAAGTTCTGTTCTGTTCTGCCATGCTATGTCATGTCACATTACGTCATGTTAAGTCATGTTATGCTATTTTATGTTATGTTATGTCACCCAATAGGGCATCCAGGCACCCTAGAAGTAGAGAGCTGTGCTGTTTAAGAAGAACCTAGTTGCAAAGCCAGGTTTCCAATTTCCTTTTAGGGGTGTGGAAGTGGATGTGGTTGTTGAGGTATGGAGAACCCAAATTGTGGAGGGCATTGTATGTGAGGGAGAGGAGTTTGAAGGTGGCACATTTCTGGATGGGGATTCAATGGAGGTCTCTGAGGTGTTTGGAAACATGCGCTAATGGATGGAGGTTGAAGTTGAGAGATCAAGTATTGAGGTGAGTGATAAGCAGATGAGGTCCAGCCCTTTTACAAAGATATAGTGTGGGTAGGGTTGTGAGGGAGCTCTGGATTTGATGCTTCGCATGTTGTTGGCTTTTTCCTTCATGGCGATTTCTGCCCAACATGATAGCTGGGGGCCTGGTGCCTTGTGTAGTAGTTGAGTTGAGGGGGTTTGTGGTGACGGGATCTGGTTGAGGGGCGAACTTGTTATAGATGGTCCTGAGTTTATCTGAGAAGTGAATGGAGAGTTTGTTGCATAGGTCCTGCAGGGAGGTGACCACCATGGAGCTGGTGTATGGGCATTTGAATTCCTTGATGATGGTGAAGATCTATTTGATGCAGTTCCCACTGTTCTGTATGCAGGATGAGAGGACTGTGCATTTGGCGGTTTTGAGGTGTTGATGATAGATTCGGAAGGCTGTCTTGAAGGGGACTCTGTCAGAGACTTTGTGGGTAAGGCACCTTTGTTATATCAGGTATTTCAAGTGATGTTTCATTAACCAAAGATCTTTGGTGTACCAGAAAGAATGGTACATGGTCTGTGGTTCGGAATTGGTTTGAATCATTGCAGGGAGTCCAAGCAGATGGTTATCCAGTTGTGAAGTTGCAGATGGTGTGAGTGAGGCTGATGGCCGGGGGGGTGCTGCGAGCAAGTAACTTTGAGTTCCATTTTTATCATCTGTGATTTTCTTCCATTGTGGTCTTTAGAGGAGGGTGCCACTTATGGTGGAGGTATTGGGAATATTGATCTTGAAGGCCAGATGTTCCAGCTAGTCTTGATTTCAGCCGAGGTGGCAGTTCAGTTGAAGTTTTCTCAGTAAATGACGGCTATGCCACCTCTGTGTTTGTTAGCTTTGTCATGTTTGGGTATTTTGTGGCCAATGGGTGTGGCAGAGGTTATGTCAGGGGTGTTAAGAAGATGAAGAAGATCAGATTGGGGCAGAGGCTGTCTAAGAGGTTCTAAACTTCAATGGCGTACTTGACCAGTGAGCGGGTGTTGACCATGTGACAAGTCAGTGGTGTGCTTTGGGGCCAGTGGTACCTAAGACAGGCCTTGGGGTGAGTGGCGAATGGTGTGTATAAATGGAGGAGGTGTTAGGGGAGGTGCAGGTGAAATTCACCGACTCACTGATGAGATTCCCATTAAAAGTCTATTGAGAAGGACTAAGAGGTTTGTTTGCCCATTTTTTAAGAATGTTGAGCATACATGGATTATGATCAGATAATATGCACAGATCAATCTCAATAGCTGTGTGAGGGATGATTAACCTCTTTGATATAAAAATAATTTTTCCTAGGACATGATTTGGAAGGAGCTGGAAAAAATGTCAATCCCAGATGTGCGGATTGATGACCTTTACAAACATTAACGATACCTAGAGAGCTCATCATATGTAGGATAGTGGAGTTAGAATGCTGCATACAATATATAACACAAGGGGTGAAATCAAGAAACAGTAGAGTAGGTCCCCATTTAATAAACTATAACCATGAATACCCAGTAGATGGATAAACTAGTACAGCAATTATATTGCATTCTGAGATTTTGTATAAAAATCTTTTCTTCTAATGACATTAGTCCTACCCCACCATCTGGTGGCAGCCTTCATCATATGGCACCTTCTCATGCTGTTAACAGTTGTCACTAGTGAATGCTACAACCCCATTTAAAAGGGGAGCCCTTATGGATGTTTTTACAGCAGAGGGCCTCTGATGTGTAGGTGTGGCGGGTGTGACCTGAATGGGTAGTAATGGAAAGATTGTCCCCACCACTTCTAATACAGAGAAGCTAAGCTAATAAAAATACCTTTCATTGACAAAAATCTTTATTTGTGTACCTTTGCAGTATAGTGTATAGTGAAAATAAACTGGAAGATGTTAACCCTTGTATATGGTTAACATGGTTCAGCCCCTAGTTTGCCCTACTTTGAGGTGATGTGGACTTTCCTAAGGACCAAGGTTTGTGATTCTCGGTATGAAGGGCCTAATTTAGATTGTGCAATGTGAAAAAGAAAGAGAGCTTCAATTATAATTAATGTGACGGTTAACTTTGTCCACTAGCTACATGTGCTTGCTTCCCTCATTGTCAACTTCAAACCTTAACACATTACCTGTATTGCAGCCGCGGCCCGTGCAGGTAAGAGCGGTGTGGGGGGGTGTGGTTTCATGACAGCAAGGGAAAATTAAATAAATAGTTTATTTTCCCTCACCGTCGTCTGTCGAAATCCCCCCCACCCGGCCCCACCGCCCCACTGCTCTCATCTGCACGGGCCGCAGCTGCTGTATTGCTGGGGGTCGATACTGTCATTGGGCTTGGTGGGGAGACAACCAGAAGCCAGCAGAGAGACTTGGGTATGTAGTTCAGCAATGGTTCCCTAACCCACATGAGGCACCTTTACCGCCTTTTGAATGTCTTGTTTGGAGAAAAAAACAGTGACTGATTTGGTTTGATTACCTTGTTTCCTTTAATTACTTTGCTCTGGGTGCCCACCGTGGGCTGTTCTGGGGTTGCCCTCCTTGATAGGAAAGAAGCTGTTGCTGTAGCAGGGGGCACAGCAGGAGCGCTTGGCTTGACAGATAGTGTTTTCATGTTCAGCAGCCCACTCTCCTTGGTATGCTAGCTCTGACCTGACCCATTATTCTAGAGGGTCAAACTGCTGAGTGGCACACTTGCATCATGAGAAGAAGGGAGTAAATTGTGTCTAAGGCCTTAATCCCCTATGAAAGTGTTTGGGAATGGTGCAGATCTGAGTTCAACCTCCTTTGGCTGCGTGCAACGACTGAGAGAGAAAAAAGGGTCAAAAGTGCAGAGCACCCATATAGACAGCTGCAATTTTATCTTGTCTCTACTGGACACTGTTGGGCCGACCTAGGCTGCCAACACCAAGGACAGGACATAACTTAGTTGTGGTAGTGTGGGGCAAAGTAGGCTTCAGTTAACTTCTCCACAAGATGGATACTGCATCCCTCCCCATGACACAAGCCTGTCTAGCATCCCACTGCCATCTTGCAATTTCCTCCCAATATTTGAAATTGAAAGAGGAATATGTTCCTCTAATATTAAAATAGCCCACACCTATAGAGGATATGCAGATAGCAAAGGGTCTGGCATTGAGGAAGTTGCTCGTTCCTGAGTCAGCTCCACCAGCCATCCACTTTAATTTGTTATATATGCTGGATTAATAGGTATCTACTAACAGCAAAACAGAGCACTGTGGAGGCAAGATGAGGCCTGAGCATCAACAGCAAAAAATACTTTGTGAAAAGGTGCCCTATCGCCTACATGGCCCCCAGTGCCATTTATCAGCAGGCCGCACATCGCTGTACCACAATAACATCAGTGCTCCTCCCTTCACGCAAGCCATCTGTAAACTGGCATCCCTGTGAGTCCCGCCGCAGGCACCCTTTTGCTGGGAAACTGTTACTATCGCCCATCAAAATTGTGCGGTGACAACCCCAATAGCTTATAGCTAGCACAAGGCCACTGCACAAAGAGCGCTAACAACAGTAGGAGGTGGAGTAACAGGTACAAGGTGGCTACTCACCATACACAACCTGGCCTGAGAGCTGCCATTAGCCCTGCTGATCCTGATATTGGGATGGAGAGTGTCTGATGATGTCATGCAACATTGTGGTGGTAGCCCTAATGAAGAATCTTACTTACCAGGAAGTGACTCTACGCAACATCAGAATAGGAGGACCACCTGTGGGAGATCTCTGCATGTTGCAGGGCGCTTTTATAATTACAACCATTGCATTCCACCACGACTTTAACATCATATCTCAAAATTGTTATTTTACATCTAACTAGACTCTACAACCTATGCTTCTAGGACTAAATCTTACAGGCCTTTCTTCATCAAGTATAGGTGAAATGATGGTTGAATAATTTCTAGCTAATGTAAATGGCCAAGCAGAAATCTGCCAGACAATAATCTTTCTTAGCCGACATAAAGAGTAGAAATAGGAAAAAAGAGATGCTCTAATTTCCATCAGATATATCTTCTATCATGCTGGACTTTTTATGTCAGTGCTCAAAAGCAAAAAAACCTCTATACCAACAGTGGAACTTGCCAGCACAGACCCAATTAAAGAGCTCAAACAGTCCATAGTGAAAGGGTAATATTCAAGACACAACTCATTAAAACAGAACGTCCGCTTAATGAAATAGAGGCCAGGCTACATTGGTGACTGGACAAAATATTGAGTATCTAATACTGTAATACATTAATATTGTGTCAAAAATATTGTTAGTAACAAAAATATTGTGTCACAGAATATTGTTGGCAAGAATAGGATTTTTCAGTAAATAAAATCATTTAAAAAGTTTTGTAAATAATATAGCAGTTTAGAAATGATTTTTTATTTACTATTGCTAATTAAACATAGTCACAGAACTATTTGTTTTTTTTTATAAAGTTACTGGACATTAGTGACAATATGAATTGTAGGTGTTAGTAATGTTATTGTAATTGTTATCAATTAACATATAGTTTGTATTTTAAAATTGTAATTTTTTTTAATTAGTAATTTATAATATAGTAGTGGATTGTTGGTTTTTTAGGGGAACAGGGTAGGAAGTAAATCGCATTTAAATGAATGTATTTATTTGTGAATAAAATTTGTATTGTAAATGAAATATCCTATTGATTTATAATCATTAGTTACATTGTTTAAAAGTTACTCTATGTATTTAGGTTACAGTTGTTATTTTTAAAGTAGATTTAAATGTTTTCTTCGTTTGTTATTGAGATTGTTTTTGGGAGTGGGTTGATGGGTGTCTAGGGGAATGGAATGGGAAGTTGATTGCATTATAAATAATTTCATTTAGTGGTGATTAATATTTAATTGTTAATTAAATAAGTAATTTATCAATTATGTAAATCATTAGATTTACACACAAACATATATAAGATAAAACGTTGTCTATAAAGTAACTTTTTTTGTTTGACAGTGAGTTTTTCCACCAGTTGCTTGGCGCAGTGATGGGCACCTGTTTCGTGGTCAGCTATGCATGTTTTCATATGGATTGGTATAAGGAGCAGGTGCTCCGCAATGACCACAAATCATGGGACGAACATCTTGTAATTTGATCAAGATTTATTTACAATTTGTTTGCGGTTTGGAAGGGGTCAAATGAAAGTGATGATAATTTCTTGAAATAAATCAATGTAATGATTTAAATTTATACTTCACAAGCCAAATAAGCAAATCAATGGTGAACTTCCTAGATCTGGAGATCTTTATGAAAGATAAAGGGATAGAATCCAGGCTATTTAGGAAGACAACTGCGGGCAATACTACACTGAAGGCGTCAAGCTTTCACCTGTGGCATTTAAAAGCAAGCATACCCTACAGCGAAATGCTTCGCACAAAGTGAAACTGAAGCACTACCATTGATGCATTAAAGTGCCTAAGCAACATGGCAGCCAGGTTCGCACAAAGAGGATATTGTAGGGAATTACTTGTGCATGCGCAAAAGGCAGTGAACGCAGCAGAGAGAGATGCAATCCTGCTAGGCCAACAAAAAACAAGATAAGAGTGTAATTAGATTCATTGCACTCTTTATTAATCAGGACCAAGCATTGAGGTCTCTGATCCAGAAGCATTGGCACATTGTTAAATTGGTACCAGTAATTGGTCCTAAAGTGCTGAAAAACACTTTAATTACATATAGGCAAGCTTACTCAATTAGGTATGCATTGGTGAAAAACATTCCTGAACAAATGAGTAAAACCAGTTGGCTCAAGCCTTAAGATGGGTTTTTGAAGTGCGCCAAGTGTAGAGCTTGCACAATAGGGATCACTACCTCAGAATACACATCCCCCTTCCATGAGAGACCTATTAAGATCAAAGGATTGTGCAATTGAAAAACTGAGTTTGCTGTCTACGTGCTTACCTGTAACTGCAATTTAGCATATGTTGGCAGCACTACTCTCCAGGTGCATAAGCGCATACTACAGCACATGAGAGTGATCACACATCCTCTGGCTAGGCACTGTGATGAGGCACATAACCATGATGTGAAGCAGATGAGGTATTTCTTGATGGATGCTGTGCCATGTGGCAAGGGAGGGGGAGATCGGGTGAACGCACTTGGACAACTTGAAATGTGATATATACTGAATTTAATTTATATTGTAAAATGCCAAATGAGCTAATTGTGGACGAAGAATTATATGCCTTTCTGTGAGTTATATTTAATTATGTGAGTTAATAAGAATCCAACATTAATTAAGAGATAATTGTCCAAAGTCTCGTTTAATTATCTCTTTGTGAGGTCTAACACTAAGGGCCTGATTCTGATGCGGTTTGGAAAGCTTTCCATCCAAATGGGTTTGGGAATGGTTTCCATTCGAATTGGATCGGGAGAGTCCAACCGACTGAGTACGATGCATCCGGATACTTCCAGATACGATTTGGCTGGACTCCCATTGACTTCAATGGGAGCCTTTGTTCCGAACCAATGCATAGGCTCCCATTGAAGAAAGGGGTGGCTGGGGAAAATCAGGCACCCTGTGGTGGGCACCCCCTGGTGCCTGCCACACTGTGCATGGCTGGTAAGGGAAGACCCATGGGTACCCCCATGGGCCTGATTGGGAAGGCTCTGGGTGCAGGGGGGCCCACTAGGGGCCCCAAAGCCTGATTCCGACTGTTGATTCGAGTCGGATGGCATGATTCGGAAAGGCTGTCCAAATCCAGCATCGTACTTGGTCGTTTGGAAACGTGGCCTGTAGAGACGTACAATTCTGCTCCGTACGGCTTGGTCATTCCAAAGGCCGTCGGGTTTGGATTGGGATATTCCTAACGCCTAACTCGCATCATACTTGGGTGGTTGAAAACCTTTCTGAGTCGGTTGGAAAGACACATTCCTGATCCGATTTGTACGGAGCAAATGCCGTTAGGAGGCCTTCCTAACCGCATCAGAATCAGGCCCTAAGAGGTAGTAAAATATTATATTTCTCCTCTGGAGCTTAGAGGGTTCTGTTTTTTCATTGTGTGTGTTATTTTGACATGGTATATTTTTTGTTTTTATTGTTTAATTCACAGCATAATTTGATTATCAGATGCTAAATACTAGAGCAGCAATTTGCATCAATAGAACTGTATATTATTAGGTGCAGGATTTAAATGGGATGAGGTGACATGCCCACTTGGGCTCAATTTTGACCTGAATTGAAAATTGCGAAAAATTTAATAGATTTCTTTTGAGATGCAATGAATTATGAATAATTATGAAAATCATGCAAATATTAAAGAACTATACACGGAGAGAAGCCCAATTGGGCAGTATAGTTATCACTGTCACACCATATCATCGTGCTATGTATTCTTGTTTAAATACAAAAAGAATAAACTATTCTGTAGCCATATGATCGATTTATAATCAATGCTGCTCATTTTAAAGTTTGAGTTTATTAAGAACAACAAGAAAAAGAACAGAAATACAATGAATATAATAAGCCCTATTTAACATAAAAATTTAAAGGAAAACAAGAATATAAAAAGGTTATAACTATCATGCGGTGTGCAAAGGAAAATATACATAATTTAAACAATAAAAGATAGGGGTAGGGGAAAAGAAACAATATACAATTACTGTATAATATTAAGAGTCAGAAATATGATAAATGATTAAACACTGTAAGCATAATAGTAAGAAAAACTAAATAATATAGTATAAATATAAAGGAGTAAATATCTTCTAATAATCTAAAAAAGAGACAACAGGGTAAATTAGGGTGGCTTCCGTACATCGTCTGATACAGTAATAACTTTAGCAGCAGAGGAGGCAGACAAAGATAAATATGTAGTTAATCGGAGCCATAAGAGATCCCTTTTAATCACCAGAGCTATATGAGAAACATACTTGGTGTTTAATCTATGATGAAAACACACAGTATTCCACCAGGATCTAAAAGTTATCTGCTTGTTTCCAGTTTGAGGTTATTAAATGAAAAGCAATAGCTAACAATAGATCTAACAACTTAAAATCCGATGGTGACTGAAGTCATTGGGGTGATAGAGTGCCTAAGAATATATTGATTAAAGTAAAAGGAACATTAACACCGAAAATCTTCTTGATTTGGGTCCAAACCAACTGCCAAAACTGGTGAATAGGGGGGCACTCAAATAACATGTGTTTTAAATCGGCAGTAGAACAGGAACAGGACCAACATGTAGAAGACACATTTTATGAAAAAGATGCTAAAGTCACTGGAGAAAATAACACCCGTTGATAAACAAAATAAAGAGTCTGTGTGGTGTTTGCAGCTCGTGAGGTTTTGTGAAGCTTAAACCATAACCTATCCCATGAACTCGTGGGCCTACATTCTAATAAATCTTTTTCCCAGGCCAATTCAGTCCTTGATTTGCATCTGTCTGAGGGAAATTGTAAGGATTTGTATATAGTGGATGCAGAAGGGGAAGTGTCTAATAATGGAGAAGAGTAGTGCACTTAGCGGGGGGATTGGAAGAAGATATTGGTTGAGGGAGGGACGTAAAAGATCATATTGCGAACTAAAGGTAGCTGGTAAAGAACATTTTGTTTGGAGCTTAGTAAATGATAAGGGTTGATCGTCAGCTAGAAGTTGAGATATCCAACGCAATCCCTTAGATCGCCAATTTTTCCAATGTATGGTACGATTCTTAATTCGTAGCGACTTATTATGCCAAATGTGTTGCTGTTGATAGGAAGTAACTGAGGGTATGATGATGGTAAGAGAGGAGCCAAACATTTACGTGAGTGGGAGATGATAGGAGAACGTAATAATGAGATAGTAGTAGTGGAGGTAAGCATTTCTTGAAAATCAAAGGGGAAATAAGGAATTTCTCTATTTTTATCCACAATGGAGGGTGTAATGGGAGTTCAGAGGAGAGCCAATGGGCAGCCTGTTTTAGGAAAAAGGCTGAGTGATACGTTTTGAAATCGGGAAACCTAAGACTCCGAAAGGTTTATCCTATTTTAAAGAGGACAAAGTTATGCAAGGGGTTTTGTCTATCCAAAGCAAATTTGTTAGGAGAGAATCAATTTTCTTAAAATAATACCCAGGAATGTGAACAGGAATCATGTAAATAATTTATAATATCAGGGGGTGAGCTTCATTTTAATCGAATCAATTTGGCCCCACCAAGAGAGGAAAAGTGGATGCCAGCGTGCAATAGTATCATTTAATGTTTTGATAATGTGATTGAAATTTAATTTTAATGTCTCAGGAATTGTCAGAGAAAACCACAAACCCAGATATTTTAGTTTAGAGGGTTTCCATGAAGAACCAGTGTGAACAAAAAATGCTTATGACATAAAACTTTTAAAGGTTAAACTTCACACTTATCGGTATTAAGCCGATATCCTGATAACTGGGAAAATGTAGTAACTTGTTGAAAGAAAGGAGGGAGAGATGTTACAGGGTTAGAGCACTATAAGAGAATGTCATCAGTGTAAACTGACATTTTAACCTGATGAGGACCAAATTGGAAACCTGAAACACGAGCATCCAGACTGATTTTGGTTAGAAAGGGTTCCAATGCAATGACAAACAATAGAGGTGATAAAGGACACACTTGCCGTACCCCTCTAAGCAAAGGAAAGTAATCTGAGATCTTACAATTAAAAAAATAGAGGCTTTGGGACCTGAATATAATAGGGAAGTTAAAGCAATTATTTTAGGTGGAAAACCAACCCATCTTAATGCATGAAACATAAAATCCCATCCAATCCTATCAAAAGCTTTTTCTGCGTCCAAAGCAATAGGGTGATCTAAAGATGAGGCCTTGCTGAGGACATTAAAAAAGGCTTGAGAATTGTCAGAGGCTAGTCGTCCCTTAACAAAGCCGGATTGTTCAGGGTCTTTAAGATCAGGCAAAACAGGGTCAATGCGTAACGCCAAAATCTTGGCAAAGATCTTGTAGTCGGTATTGATTAAGGAGATGGGACGGTAATTTTTACAAAGGGATCGATCCTTATTATCTTTTGGGATTAAGCAAATCATGGCTTCTTGGAAAGTGCCCTGAGATGTACCTTTAATAAGAAAATAATTAAATAAAAGTAAAAGATTGGGTAGGAGAAGGTTTGCAAAATGGTCACAAAATTTGATAGTAAAGCCATCTGGCCCAGGAGCCTTGCCTCGTCGTAACACCGAGACTGCAGAAGTGATTTCCACTAAGGAAATATCTGTTCCCAATGAGTCAAAATCAACATGATGGGAGGGAGGAGAAGCAATGGATTAGAAATAAGTGGATAAATCTGACTGCTCTGGTCGTGTTTCTGGAGAATATACATTTTTATAAAAGGAAACAAATTCATTTAAAATATCATTGTCTTTAAAAAGAGGAATCCCCACGTGACCTTGTAAGGAATCTATCGTAGTTCTGTCTCTTCTTATTTTTCAATAATTAGCCAACAATTTCCCCATTTTATTTTGACCCCCATAATAGCGAGTACTACTTTCAGTAAATAAGAGGAAGCAGCATCCGTAGGAAATCTGTAAAAAATGACTTCAGCGTCAATAAGATTTATCAAGGAAGACTCATTATTGGAGTGATAGTAAGTATATTCTAGCTGTTTAATTTTATTAAGTAATTGAGTAGATTGGGCACCTATAGATTTTTTCTTTTGCAAAACAAAATTCATTATAAAACCCCTAGCGGCGGCCTTAAAGGAGACCCAAATCATTGTGAAAGAGGACTCCGGGGTTGAGTTGATAGCAAAAAATTCAGAGACAAAGGAACTGATTTAGTCGGCAAATTTAGGGTCTAAGAGTAAGGAGTTATTAAAGCGCCATCTACCTGCATGTGGTAAGAAAGGGAGAAGGTCTAGATCAACATGAACTGGAGCATGGTCTGATATTAAAATTGATCCTATTTCAGACTCAAGAACGTATTGAGCTAAGGATTTACTCAGAAAAAGTTAGTCAATGTGGTATTGTGAGTGGTGTGGAGCTGAATAAAAACTGTGGGTCCGATTCACAAAAGTAATCTAAGACAAAATCCTAACTTTACGACTTTCAGTATTCACAAAAGGCAATTAGGAGTAGTAAAGTTAGGATTCCTAACTTTACTACTCCTAAATTGAGACAAAATCCTAACTTTACTACTTTTGGTATTCACAAAAGGCATTTAGGAGTAGTAAAGTTAGGATTCCTAACTTTACTACTCCTAAACTGAGACAAAATCCTAACTTTATGACTTTCGGTATTCACAAAGGGCATTTAGGAGTAGTAAAGTTAGGAATCCCCATATAAGAGAAAAGGAGGTTATGTAGAGCACTGCATATGTTGCATACAAAAATTGGAACCTTCAATGATGCAAGGCAGTTTCAGTCACGCAATGAGGAGAAGTAAACCACAGCTCTAAAAGAGTGAGGCACACAGGAATATATAAAAAAAGACCACAGGGTCGACCTCCCTCTCATATAATAAAAATGAGGGTTCAAAAAACAGTGTTAAATATCTATATAATGGATGCCAATGGTGTATCAGTTATATGCTGAGAAAAAAGGAAAAATACTTCACAGATACAAATTACAGAGGAGAAAAGGTTTCCAAGCCACAAAGAATAAGGCTTCTTTTACAGAGGGTCATGTCAAAAAATGCAAAAAAGAAAAGAAAAAATATGATGACATGAGGCTTGAAGCTTAGCACAATTTAAATTGCCTGTAAAATCATGAGCGTGGTGTAGTTAAGCCGCCTCATAAAGAAAAGGAACACGCTTGACTTTCAAAATGGCGGGCGCGACCTAATTGTGAGGAGAAATTCCCTGGGGCTATTAAGGCCAGAAAAAGCACAGAAGCAGGAGTTATGCAAAACTCCAGTGACTCACCACATCGTGAGGGAGAGACGCCGTGAAGTCTCTTCCCTCGGGGAGCGCTGAAGTGGTCCCCGGCAGCGAAAAGGCTACCAGGTCAGTCAGAGCTCAGTGCAGTCCTGCCATCTTGGATAGGTGCGAAACTACGCCCCCATCAATGCTGTTTTTTGACAGACTACACAAACATAGTGGGGCTTATTTACAAGCCCCTTGCGCCACCCGTACGTCATTTTTCCCATGTTAAAAATGACACAAAAGTGGCGCAAGGGGCTTGTAAATAAGCCCCAGTGTGTTTTGTATGTTTATGCCAGAATACAATAGTAACTCCTGCTTGTCTATTATGATGTAATGTTTAAAATTAAAGTAAAATCGCGCACATGTCATGTGATCAAGGACACGCGTGACAGCTGAAATGCATTATGGTGATAGAATGGCAAATTAAATAAACAGAATAGAGTAGTATTGAAGCGCCTGCATCGATCCTTACTTGGAGTGCGTGTTTTTTGAGGATTGGCGTTGTTGAATATATATACATATATACATCCATGAAAAAAACAAAGGATAAACTTTAATTATAGTTAGGAAAACTTTATTTACTCTTTCGATATAAACCAATCTTAAACTACACAATTTGTAATTTGTGAGAAATTTGCTTTTAAAGAGGTGCTCAGGATGGTTTTGAAGAGGTTACAAAATAAGTATATCTGTTGGTCACGCAGGTGTACTGCTGAATTCCTATGATAGCATAAATTTAAAAAAATAAATCAATCTGATTAGTCATGAAAGCTTTGTATCCAGTTGGTCCGTACCAGTTCTGCAGGACCCAACAATTTGATTGGATGGCTGCAACAAGAAAAGACATTTTGAAAATATAACTAGGAAAGATGTGTGGTGGGCATGCAACGGGGGCTGCAGCCAATCCCACACTGTATGTCCAAAGGCCTAACACAGCCGGGGGTTGGCTGGCCATAAGGGGTTGAGCACAGGGCTCAGATGCAAGCCAGGCCGCTGTGCACACAGGGGTTGGGAGAAGGATTTGGTCGCAGTGTGGGTTTGGGCACCTATTGGGGTTAGGCTGGCTGCAAACCAGGCCCTTCAGCCAGTCCTCTGCTGTATATGACCAAACCCCATATTCAGTGAGGGTGTAGTTGCCTGTGTGATTGGCCTCAAGGCCTGTCTGCAGGCCATGCCCTATACCTAACTCTGCGCTGCTCTCCGGTGAAGACAACTAGTGGCGTTTAATCTACTACTCCTTTTTTATAAATCCTCATTTTTCTCTGGATTACTCAGGATTGAGCATTGATATCCGGTATAGCCGGCTACAGTGGGCTGTAAGGGTATATAAGGATATTTTGTTATCATAGAGCAGACAGTTCTTATACCTTTATAGCCTCCTGTAGCAGGCTTTTGTAGCCATTAGAGTACCAGCCTCTTGTTATAAGTGTTCACCTTTACCGTGGACTCATAAGAGTGAATAAGGCTTTAATGGTGACTGTAGCCTGTTTTGGACAGACTATAAGAATATATATTAATATAAATAGATAAACATGACAACATAAAGTCTTTTTTATCATCAGCCCCGGTCCGTGCAGGTAACAGTGGTGGGGCGGTGGGGCCCTGTAAGGGGGAATTTCGAGGGACGATGCTGAGGGAAAATTAAATAAATAATAAATTTTCCCTCGGCATCCTCCCCGAAATCCCCTTACCCGGCCCCACCGCCCCACCCCTGTTACCAGCACAGACCGCAGCTGTTTATCATATAACCATGAAAAGTGATTCTAACAAGAAACGTTTTTCTTTTTTTTTTAAACTGCTTTTCTTTATTTTAGTTTGTTAAGCATTTTTTCGGGATAAGTCTCAAAACTTGAAAAAAGGGACTTCAAAACTTGGATCCAACTTAAGGAAAAAAATGACTTCCTTTTGCACACCTGTTCGTGTGCAGTCTCAAGTTGGTCCCTGGCTGGAGTACTTTGCTCTTTTGCCAAAAAGAATCTTCCACAATCCATGCAGAATAGCGCAATGCACTCATAAGGGTGATTTTTATCTTGCTGAAGGGCCAATAAAGCTTGAGGAGGATCACTATCACCATGCTGGACTGTATGGTCTGAAGCAGTTGATGTTCTATCTACTTTCATCCTCCTGCTTCTTCCTCTTTGCAGCATTGAGCGAACTAGTGTGCGATGTTCTGAGATGGTTTAACATCCCCGAGGTAATGAGTTCATATTTTTTTCTAGTACCTCAGGAAAATGTCTTCTTGCACATGGGGCAGGTCACTGTTTTTGTGGAGACCTTTTTTCCCCGAGTTGTATCCAGAAAAAACTCCCAGGCACTGGACTGTGAAGCAGAGTGGGGGGGTTACTGGTCCTCCCCATCTTCCTGCAAGTGTTGTTTCGATTCTTGCCCTCCAAGTCCTATCGTTTTTTTCATATTTGTTTTCAAAATCGTTAAAAGATGTTAAAAAGAAATACAAATCATAGGACAGTGCATAGAGTGTGAGTAGAGTGAACTACCACTACCTAATAAGATTAAGAGGATGGGAACTTCCTGTTTATACATCAAACTAATGATATCAGCACATTAAATCGTGTTTTCCTGCCTGTCACAGGTACTGCAGTACTGTTTTCTGGCACTATCGTACTACGACACCAAAATATGCAGAAATTTCACTAAGGTTCAAAGTTTAAATAAACCTACTACTTCAGAGTGAACAGAACTTTTTTTTTTTTTTTATTTCCAGGTCTCGCAGGACAGGAAGAAAACCCTATGTGGGTCTAATGTTGGACTCTTCCAGGGGTCCAGTGGGAGTACAATGGTATCTTATGGGTGTTCAAAAACAATAAAAGTGAAAACAGCCATTTCATTGGCTACAATGAAAATCTGAAAAACAAAACAAAGTTGAAACAATATCAAAAAATTTACAAAAGCAGTCGCTGAAACCTGCAAAAAATGTGAAAAAAGCAATATGAAAAGAATACAAAAACTTGTAGAAGATAAACACTATTAAAAAAAATAAGCCCATGGCCTTAAGAAATAACCTTATATGATTTGCTAACAACCATTACTGGATTGGTGTTCAACAGAGACAATTTGCAAGAAATGCAATCCAAAGTCATCATATCCTTAGATAAAACTGGAGAACAGCAAGCAACAACTGCATCATCCACCAGCCCCATGCAAGGTACACCATCTGAAGATGAAGACATCAGTGTTCTCCCGAGCACTTCCGCAGCACCACAAGAAGCAAGGCTAGAGAAGGAATCACTGTTTTGTTAGTTTTTCGAAATTCCAACTGCAGAAACAAAAATTAGAGCACAAAAGGTTACATGCACTTTTTGCCAGACGGTGCTGCACAAGGGAAGACTTGCCAGTATTCAATGGGAACTACTGGAATGTGGAAGCACCTGAGGGCTATGCAACCAACAGCTTGCTCTGAACTAAGTGCTGCAAGAAGAAGAGCAAGATAATGATGAGAACAGGCAGCACTTCAGGATATGCTGACGACACTGTCATAACGTTTTGGCCTGCAGTGAAGTTATTAGAAAAATATATAGAAGGGCCATGTAACAGCATTCACAAACAAAATAGAAAGACGTGTAAAAAAACTAAAGAAAAAATAAAACATTTAAAAAAAGTTTAAAACAATATCAAAACGCTTTACAAAAAAGTAGTTAAAAACTGTAAAACAAATGTGAAAACAATAGAAATTACGTCAAAAAAGGAAAAAGGGGGGACCAGGAGCCTGTTAAGGTCCAGTGTCCGTGCTCCATGAGTGAACGTCAAATCACAAGAGACACTGTTCCAAGATAGGGGTGCAAAAATGTCACCCACTCATCAACAAGAAAAGATTGAGAGTAGAGTCAAAAGAGGAAGAAGAAATAGAGAGAGGCAAAGATATCTCCCCAGTTTCAAGGATCCAATCCCGAAGGGGAGGGCCAAGTCTTGCCTCTTAGTAGCCCTCACACACCCCAAGGGATGTCATGCTTCATCATAGGGCCTGTGCTCCTCGTCGGGCCGGCGCTGCAATGCCCAACGGGTCCCCGAAGGGTCACTTTTGCGGAGATCTTTTAAGAGAAAAGCCGTTAGATGAGTGCAGGTGTGTGGGTGGATCCGGAAGTGGAAGTGATGAAAAACGTGCAGTGAAAGATACTCAAAATTAAAACTACCTAGGAGTATCCACAAGAAGAAATTTTAATCACGTGGTACCCCTGGTAGACTAAAAACCCGAAGGTTAGTAAGTTACTATGGGGCTGTATGTGCCCGAGTAACTATTCCAAGGTCGACATGTTTCACGCCTAGTGTGTCTGAATGATCAATGACGTTTCCTCAGGACCTAACAGTGAAAATTATAGGTTTAGTGCACGTAAAAAGGGGTTCCAAAAATGAGGATGGTAACCCACAAAAGTGAAAGGTATATCTGGGCAATCCACAAAACTGTGTTCCTTACAGTTTGGTTACTATCTAGACTATAGATATGCCCTAAACAACGAAGTACCCTCACATCTAGGGGAGAATTCTCCAGAGGCTAGTATATGCTGGACGCCTGCACCTTATTGGGGTTGCGTCGGGTGCCGGCTCATTAGCACCTACCCTCTACCAACGAGGAGCTGAGGTGCACAGATCTAGGCACAGAGGCGGAGATCACGTCCAGTCACACGTTCTGACCTAAGGGGTCTCCTGCCCTCACCCTCCTATGGGGCACAAGTGTCCTCATTTTAGGGCTTAAGAATTTAGCCATATCACAGTGGTAGCGTGATCTTCATCACCCCACTGTGTGGAAATCCTTTCACCATAGTGTGGTAAGAGTGGAGCCCGTTATATAGAACTTTTGTAATATGGTCCTGATGAATGCCGCGGACCCAACTGGGCCTTAGGCAGAAACATGTCGACCCCATTGACAGCGGTGGGGGGACAATAATATCCCCATTACACCGATCACTTTGTTTTTAACTACCATATAGATGCCAGCACCATTAAATTTAAGCTGACATCCTTAATGGCTTCTTAACTCACTATTTTCTTTGGGCCCCCACTTAGTTTAGAAGTGCATCCCTGTCGTCAGGTGTATGCCCGCCCTCTATCAAACCAAGGTTTTAGAGGGCGAGGACTGGTCAATGATGAAGCATGACACCAGGTGGTGTGTGAGACCAGTCCTTCATTTTATGTGAGATGTCTTCACTCACAGACTAAAACTGCACTAGTACTTGTGACACCCTACTGGGAGCGGCTTCATTGTGGTACACGGCCTTACTAGGGGCCCAGAAATTCCCATGTCATCTGCCTTTACATAGCGATCGGTCGCCATGTAAAGGTAGAGGGAAAAGGTACATCGTAATCTCTACAGCGGTGCCTCCGCAGGCACTGCCCCCATTTTAGGGATTACACACCAACCGACACTCCGACTGGCTCCTTGAGCCTGTCGGAGGTGTCGGTCTGTTGTTCCGCCCGCTGTGCTCTGACCGACCGCATCATTATGCGGCAGTCGGACCTCAGCCTTAGATGTCGGATGGACCACACAGATGGCCTGTAGGTGGCTATACGCCTGACATCAAAATTGGGCCCATAGTGTTAGGGGCCCGCTTGGGTGCAAAGCCTTACCGCAGGCCTGGCCCTGCCCCCAGCTGACCCCTCAGCATGGCAAACTGCCATACTCTTCAAGGTGTTGGTCACCCACGAAGGCTTGGGTGCAAAACCTGGCCATAGCTCAGGCCCTGCTGCCAACTCCCTGCCATGCATGGCGAAGGGCCATGCACAGCAGGGGATTTGCCACTTGTGGGGGAATGGGCGCAGGCCTTCCTTCAGGCCAGTCCCTGCTACCAACCCCTGTTCACACAGCATAATCATGGTAATCATGTATTTACAGCAATTGCCACATATTGCATAATGTATAGAGTTCATAAAAAGCTTTGTTTCTACCTGAAATAGATGAAAATAATTCTGCATGAGAATGAGCTGTATAATTAAAGTTTTGATGCATAATTTACATAACCTTACTGCACATTATTAGTAGCCTTTATAATGGCAAAGCTCTGTGAAGATGAAACACGCATTTCACAGTAAACCGTGAATTATTTGCCCAGAGTGGGGAAATCTGCAGTGCAACATACACTGTGGCCTACAAATAGTGATATTCACACAGCACACAGTCTCCCAACCAACACAACCGATTTGTAACATGCCACACACAATGAACGCACAGGTCACATACCAGGTAGATCAGGGACAAGATGTGCGACCCTTTTTAGCAGTCGCAAACGGGAAATCGACCCAATTGCGACTGCTAAAAATGCGTGTGAGTATGTAGCAAACCCTATTTTGCAAGTCAGTAACCTATTACTGACTCCGCAAAATAGGGTTTATGAGTTACTATTAGGAAGGGGCTTGCCAAGGGCATCCCTTCCTAATAGAGAGTTGCACTAGTATGTACGATTGTTTTGCGACCGCAAATGCGGTCACAAAACACTTGCAGTTTACCACGTTCTTCAAGTAGGAGGTAAGCCACTTGAAAATGGGACCACTGAGTACTCTTAAAAAAATGAAACAGAAGCATTTCATTTTTCTTTTTTAAATGCATCCCATTTTTCTTTAAGCAAACGGGCTGCATTTTTAAAAAAGAAAACTGCTTTCTTTAAAAAGCAGTCACAGACATGGTGGTCTGCTAACCCCAGCAGGCCACCGACCCTGTGAGTGCTGGCCACTCCCAATGGGTCGCAAATTGCGATCTGCCTCATAAATATTAATGAGGCAGGTCATTTGCTACCCATTTAGGAATCACAAACAGTGTCTCAGACACTGTTGTACATTCCATTTTGCGAGTCGCAAACATTGCAATTTGTGACTCACAAAATGGGATGGTTGTACATCTGGCACTAAGATCCCAAATAAAGGGGACTGAATAATTGTTTTGTGGGAGGGATAGTGTGCTGCCTTACCACAGTCTACAAGTGAAATGGCCTTTCCCTTACAGCTCATATAAGTCGCTACCAGATTCTAGTATCCTCATACCTGATATGAGGGAACACCATGTACTCTTCAGACAATCAATCAATCAGGTTTCTTGTAAAGAGCAATTACTCACCCGTTACGGTCTAAAGGCGCTATGGGGGGAGTGATCTGTGGTTCAGTCGAAGAGCCAGGTCTTGAGGTCCTTCCTGAATTGAGGCAGAGATGGCAGGCAGAGCTATGTTCTGCAGCTGGATGATACCTAAAATATGCAGCACCACAATTAGACCCACAGACTGTTAAAAAAAGACTGGAGTGGGGGAATCATAGGCCAGTCCAAAAAAAGTAGGTGGAACCTGGGCAAGAGCAGAGCTTTCTTTGCCATGCCAGATCTTTCTTCGCGCACCCTTTACTTTTGATCAAAGTAAAATCACGAGCCAACTTGTAATTGGCGATGTAAGAGCTCCCAGCAGCAGCACGGATTAAAGTTACAGTGAGAAATATTTGACCTGTGACCTCTCACATGCAAAAAAAATATCGCTTTTGATTATTTTTCTGTTACATCGTTAAACATTAAAGTGAGGCACATCTGTCTCTGGCCTGTCCGGTAGTTTGAATCTATTAAATTATGTCTTTCCTCCCACTGGATTCGTGCCTACCTCAGAAACGTGTCTTCCAAGAACCACCGCCATTGAGTACTGGCATGGTTCTAACGCTCATTGAGGGCACTTGTTAAAATTAATCACCACAGGCCAGCATTGTTAGCCTGCTCGCCCCAGCTGTCAACGCCTTGGGCATCATCTAAGAGGTGCTATGTTTTTTCAAGTGCCTCCTGGCCTCCTTAATTCACTGTAGAAAAAAAAGTTACATTCTGATTGTCCAGTAGGCATATTTATTTTTCTCTCATATTGCCCTTCCTTATTTTGAGGTGTCACACGCTGAGGGAAAATTTGCTAAAACTGCTGCAGAAAAAAACATGCCTTTTTTTCCAACCAGTGTTCAAAACATAATAAATATTATTCATTGATTTTTTTATTGAATTTACTGTGCTAGTGGTTCGCTTAGACTTCTTTACATCCATCGTTCTTTAAATATGCAATATGGTAAACTGTGTGACACAAAACCTATTTCCGAAAATACTGTATTATGGTAACGTCTGCGGTGGAACTTACTGCAGCTGTTGTTCATTTAAATATCTCTTCAATTAAAATTCTAAACCTGTGAAGGGTACCATTGCATTTCACCTAACAGATGCTGCACTATCCACCATGAATATATTTAACCATTGCCTGATACGCCTTTCTGAGTCTTCTTGGCATGTTTGTGAGGGATTAAAACAGGATTTAATTAGACTGCTTAATCAATAGCAGATTACTCGGATACATCCTGGGAAATATAGTCTCCCCGAAGGGAGTGCGCCATGACATGCTATCAAAACAATAACATGGACAGCAGCACAAACCTTTTGTTGTCAAAATTGGTGTCAATCCAGTGGAATAATTAATTTCCTCAAGGAGAAAAGTACAGATGGCGTTGGATGTCCAGAACTGGCTCATTCACTGCGAATGATGGATTAGTACCTGCTTCCATGGTGTAGACGCGCACTCTCGCAATCACCATGGCATATTGCAGAGTTTCGGCATGGGCTGCAGACAGGTACATGCTGTATCAAAATCAAAGTGGCAGCTGGGGAAGCAAGAGTGCTCTGGAGCAAAAGCCGCTTTAACGCTAAACTACTTACATAATGAAAGAAGTGAACTGTTAACATTTTCTTAAAAGCAACTAGAATACACATCATTACATCACCCCACATCCATCAACTTTCAGCACCAAAAGAGATGGAAATTTACGTGATACTGAGACCAATAAAACATACAAAATATGCAACATATTTATTTAAAGGGTAGCTATGAATGCAGTCGGGGCCAATCATAATAATATAGTTATCCAATCGATGCATCCATTAACCCTACGGTACAGCAGTTACACAGATGTTCTAAAGCTTGAAAGGAAGGGAGAAAGTGTCCGACACAGCACCTAACATCTCCTAGGCCTAATGCACTTAACATCTCCTAGGCCTAATGCACTTAACATCTCCTAGGCCTAATGCACCTAACATCTCCCAGGCCTAATGCACTTAACATCTTCTAGGCCTAATGCAATTAACATCTCCCAGGCCTAATGCACTTAACATCTCCTAGGCCTAATGCACCTAACATCTCCCAGGCCTAATGCACTTAACATCTCCTAGGCCTAATGCACTTAACATCTTCTAGGCCTAATGCAATTAACATCTCCCAGGCCTAATGCACTTATCATCTCCTAGGCCTAATGTACTTAACATCTCTTAGGCCTAATGCACCTAACATCTCCCAGGCCTAATGCACTTAACATCTCCTAGGCCTAATGCACTTAACATCTCCTAGGCCTAATGCACTTAACATCTCCCAGGCCTAATGCACTTAACATCTTCTAGGCCTAATGCACTTAACATCTCCTAGGCCTAATGCACTTAACATCTCCTAGGCCTAATGCACTTAACATCTCCTAGGCCTAATGCCGCATCAGGCAAAGTTAAGTGTTGAAGTATTTTAGAAGGCTGGGTTTACAACCGAGCAAATCTTCTCTCCAGCTGGACAGTAGGTATGAAAGGATGAAGATTTACTAACGTTTAGTGCTTAGACCTGCAGAGATTGCCAATAGCTGAGAATAATTCAAGTGTTTTTTTGTCCTTCGCCTTTATGTGTGTTGCAGTAGATGCCCTATGTGCAATGGGAATGCCTCAAAATCTGCTCCATACTCACTATGGTAAACTTCATCGGAGACGCTTAAGTAGCTCAACATCAGTTTGAGGGTTCTTGTGTTTCTTTCCTTTGGGAAATGGGTTTCTGTCTAATTTAGCCCTCTCACGGATATATTTTTTGCACAGCCTTTTTTTTACTCCTCTATTGGTGTAAATTCCTGTCTTCAGCCACTATCTGTGCCCGGGCCCTGTCTCCCGACTCCACTGACATCGCAGAACATCGATCTGCCAACAGCTGAGCAGGATGAGAACAGGGATGTGTTACCTGCTTCTTGGATAATCCGGTTATCCTGCTACGCATGCCAGACCGCTGTTGTGGTGTTCCGAGCCCAAGCTGGCTGCCAGACAGAGTGGTAGGAGTGGTTCTTCGGGCCCCGAATGCTGCCCTCTGTGCCGCGAAGCCTGAGCTGCGACACTCCACTGCCACTCAATGAAGGTAACTGGCAGGGCCGGACTGGCTACCGGGCGTTTTGGAATGCTGCCGAGCTGGGGGCTGATTTCGTTGATGGGGACCTGCGTGTGCTGAACGAATTTCGTTTTGCTTTGTTTATTTCGAAGCACACACAGGTCTCCATCAACGAAATTAGCCCCCACCGCAGTGACATCAGCCCCCAGCTCGGCAGCATTCCAAAACGCCCGGTAGCCAGTCCGGCCCTGGTAACTGGGGTGACAGAGATTGCGTTGCTGGAGTCCACCAGCTTGGAGATGAATCCTTCTCCTGCGGGAAGGCAATGTCCAGCTTCCCGGTAACCAGGGGATTGCCGCACCGCTCCCAAGGTTCCCCAGCTACCTGATAGTCAGGAGACTGCCGCACTTCTTCCGGCATTCCCTGCTGACTGATAGTCAGGGAAGCCGCCGCGCTATACACGATGGGGCAGATTTACAGGAACTGACGCATCTCTGCATATTAGCAGAGATGCGTCAGTTAATTTGCGTCACTTAAAAAAACCCTTGCTCTACCATGGATGCATCGCCTTTACAAGGCGGCGCACCGTGGCACAAAGATTGACAGATGCGTGACGCATCTATTGGCATAACGGCAACGCATTGCTGGAGTCGTGTCGCAAGCACGACGCAACTCCAGCAATGCTTCAGAATGGCTATTTCTATTATGCTGTGTCACTCCTTCAAGCAGGCGTAAGGTTTTGACGCAGTGGCGTCATAAAAGTGACTCAGTGAAATCTTGTAGATTTCACTGCGTTACTGTTGGACTTGGCCCTTTTTGCAGGGTCATCCCTAAACTTTTTGCCTTCCTCCTTTATTTTTTCTGACCTGTTGTTGGCTGTTTTATGACTCTTGGCACTTTACCACTGCTGATCAGTGCTAAAGTGCATATGTGCTCCCTATTGTAAATTGATGTATGTATTAGTGACTCCATGATTGGATGATTGGTTTACTTGTCAGTCCCTAGTACAGTGCACTGAGTGTGCCCAGGTCTTGTAAATCCAATGCCTCTGGCGGGCTTGCAGCACTGGTTGTGCCACCCACAGAAGCAGCTTGTAAAGTGTGTCTCAGGCCTGCCATTGCAGTGCCTGTGTGCAGCCTAGGGCTGCCATGTCGACTTGGTGAGTGCACCCACTTACCAGTCCCTAAACCTTCCCTTTACTGCATGTTGGTCACCCCTAAAGTAGGCCCTAGGGCAGGGTGCATTGTAAGTATAAGGTAGGACATGCCCTGGTGTGTGTGGCATGTGCTAATAGGGAATTACAGCCATTTTCGTTTTTCACTATTGCAAGGCTACCTGCTCCCCATAGGCCAGAATGGGCAGTCTGATTATTACACCTTATAATCCTAACTGACCCAGGGAACATGGTAGAAAAACGAATTTAGTATGCCTGAACTCAGAATGATAAAATACATCTTTTAGTGAATTTGGTTTTAACATTCTGTGTTTGAAAATACCACTTTTAGAAAGTGGGTAGTTTCTTGCTTAAATTTCCATGCCTGCCTCTGCTAAGTTGTGTATTCCTTGTCTGGAGATTGAGTGACAGGGGCTGGGGGTGGCTACAGGAGACAGGGTGAGTCAGCACAGGGCTGAATAGAGAGATCTGCATCCAGAGTGGAGGGAGGAGTTGCACCTGGGTCTGAATAGGGCTGTGCCTGCCTTCCACAATGCTGGCTCCACCTCCTGCCGGGCGGCTGAGCACTCTGCCCCACATTCTGAAAGGACAGAAGGAGTCCTGTAAACAAAGTGCTCCAGGACTGACCAGAACTGGTTTTGGACTAGGCAGAGGCCTCTCTGCCTTCAGAGAACAAAGAGAAAAGGTGTATAAAAAGGGGACCCAGACCCCTAGGCAATTAGATCACTTTGGGAAACAAGAAGAAACCTTTGCTGAGGAGCGGAACCAAGAAGAAACTGAGGAGAAGACTATCCCTAAGCTAGAGGGATCTGCCTGCAGTGGTTGCCTGACTGCCAAAGGAAGGAGAAAGGACTTTGTGTGCACTTTTATTCAACTTGTGAAGGATCTCCAAGGGCTTGAGAAAAGAGCTTGCCTCCTGCTGAAGTCTCAGGGACAACAGACTTCAACCACCAGCTCCCCAAGAATCCTTTGGAAGTGCCTGCTGCTGTTTTGTGCCTTCTGAAGGGACTGCGTGTCGCAAGTAGCTGGAAGCGCGACTCAAGAGGGAGAAGCATGTCGCCGTTGCAGCCGCTGCCGTCGCATCACGGAGATGACGCCGCTGTAGCTGTCGCATTGCACCGCATCTCGAGAAACGTCCCGCAACCCCGAAGATGCGTGTCGCCGTCGCAGCCGCTGCCGTCGCATCGTAGATGTCGCCGCTGTCGCATTGCACCGCATCAGGAGAAGAGTCTCGCAACGAGGAAGAAGCGTGTCGCCATCGCAGCCGCTGCCGTCGCATCGTAGATGTCGCCGCTGTAGCTGTCGCATTGCACCGCATCGAGAGAAGCGCCTTGCATCCACGGAGAAGCGTGCCGCCGTCGGAGCTGCTGCCGTCGCATCACGGAACAAGGGTGTCGCCGCTGCAGTTGTCGCATCGAGCGGAAGCGTCTCGCAACGTCGGAGAAGAGTGTCGCCGCCAAAGCCGCTGTCGTCGCATCACGGAACAAGGGTGTCGCCGCTGCAGCTGACGCATCGAGTCGAGACTTCTCGCAACATCGGAGAAGCGTGCCGCATCAGGAAGAACTTGACGTCTTTATTTCTTTGCACCGGAACTTTGCCGCATCTCCATCTCTGCAACACTTTCGTTGTAGAAACGTGACGCATCGTAAGGTACATTGACTCAAAGTGTCGCATTTTAAGAACTGAAGAGAACTAAGCTAAACCTACCATTTTAAGTACAGTATTGTGGATTTTTGTCGTTTATGGTCTTGTGTTAAATCTATATAAAGAATACTTATTTTTGATATAAAACTTGTGTGGTGTCCATCTGTAGTGTTGTTGCTTGATTATTGTATGTGTTCACAAATGCTTTACACACTGCCTCTGAGATAAGCCTGTCTGCTCGTGCCAAGGTACCAAGGGGGTGAGCAGGAGTTATTTTAGGAGTGTACCCCCCTACCCTGACTAGAGGCAAGGGTCCCTATTTGTCACAAGTACCTACCTGTGCCAACTAGAGACCCCCAAATCTAACATTGGTGGTCAGCGGTGAGGATTCTGGACTTGCATTTGTGACTCATGTACAGTGATTGGTGGACACTACTAGTGAGTGCAGACCAAACGCAACCACATACTATTTTTCCCTGTTTCCCTTTGGACTTTGGTTTTTGAAACTCTGGTTAGTTGTTGCACCTGTTGGGCCTTGTCAAAATGGAAGTCAACTTTTGGCACCTGTACATCTACAAGATAAAGGAACTGAAAGTGTTTTGCAAGGAGAGGGGGCTACCTGTGAAGAGGAGATCCACAAGGCAGGATCTTGAGGCAGCCCTGCATAGCTATGAGGTGCTACGCTGGGAAGCAACACTAGCAGATGACTCTGAGGAGGAATCTGAGGAGGAGGATCCCCAGCCAGAATACCAAGAGGGCAGTGGCCCTGAGGAGGAAACATTTTGGGAAAGATTGGCTCGTGAAGAGAGGAATCGGATTCGTGCTCGTGACCGGAGGCTGAGGGAGCTAGACCGGGAGTGCGAGGAGATAGAGCGAGCCTTAGCTGAAAAAGAAATATGTGAAGCTCAAGAAGTGAGCTTGGCTGAGTTGGAGGTGGAATCCAGCTCAGATGGTGGCAGCAATATTGAATTTTCTAGTGCTGAGGGAGTAGTACAGACACCCAGAGATGTGGCGCCTGACTTGGAGGGGGTTAACATACACCAGGAGGTTCAAGGATATGAGGTAGCTCCAGTAGTGCGCAGTGTCCCTGAGGTGGAATTGGGGAACTGGCACAGGGGTTCATGGTCCTAGTAGTGGGAGGGACACTCTACTGACTCTAGATGAGAGGTACAGGGAGAGGGGTTCCCCCATGGTTGAAGTCCTGGTGTGTGAGTGTGAAGACCGCCCAGAAGAGTGTGGGTTGAGATGACAGAGACAGTCAGATACTGTCTTGCCAGTCTCAGGAGAGTGGTGTGGGGTACGTGTGTGAGGCACTGGATGGTGAGGTGAAGGATAGTTTGGTTAACACCTGTGAGGGGTTGTGTGATCCAATTGTCGGAGAGCATATTGTAAGTCCCTGTTTTCCAGAGCTATGCCAACACCTGTTGGAGTGTGAGTTCTCTGACCCCAGGGAGCTCACAATGGAGGCAGACCTTTTGGTGGATTCCAGAGGGTCTGAAGAGGCATTGGGGAGTGACCCTAAGAGGAATGGCTCAGGTGTCTTCCAACCCAGAGTGGTGGGAGAGGTTCAGTGTAGCCCAGCTAGGTCCCGTGGTAATGGGAGGGGTGTAGGGGCTCACGTCCTGTCTCTGAGGAGAAGGAGTGAGTGTGGGGCTGCGTGTCCCAAGGTGCCCGAAACCCAGTCTCAGAGCCTGGATGGTTCTTTAAGGGAACACCAGGTAGGGAGCCTAGGCTGTCCTGATGGGCCGCCTGTTGAGGAGGATCTCCTAGTGTCTAGAGAACCTGGAGCGTCTGTAAATGGAGCTCCAGTGTTTCTGGTGTCTGGCAGTGCCACTCCTAAGTGGAGGGTGCAGAAGTCCAGAGTGAGGGGTGAGAGGGGGAGAGAGTCCCCAGTGGAAGAACCAGTGGGTCAGGGACCAGCCAGAAGGGCTGAGTCACCAGTGAATGACCATGGTGACACCACTTCTGTCCTGGGGGATCTTCCCGCGCTGTCAGATGGACAGGGGTCGGGAGATCTTCGCCAGGCGGACTGTCACACAACACATGAGAGATGTGTTACCCTCTGGGGGGGCATGCGTGCTCCCCAGGAAGTCCTGGTGCGCCAGGCAGATTATTACACAACTCTAGAGGAGTGTGTTTCCCTTGGGGGGGTTGGTGTACCCTCCCGGAAGTCCTGGGTTGCCAGGCACAGGTCCAGCCTAAGGGTACAGACCCTGGGTTGGAGGGCCAGGTTCAGGGTGTCCCCCCTGACCTGGAGGAAGGGGCAGCTGCTAACAGTGCCCCTACCAGTTTGTCTTCTGGGGGCACCGCTCCAGGTGGGAGGGTGCAGGACCCCAGTAAGGGGGGCGGGGAGAGGACAGCCTCCCCCCTGGCCTCTACCCAGTCTAAGGGTACAGACCCTATGCTGAGATCCCAGTTGCAGGATAGAACCCCTGAACTGGTGGGCGAATTGTGCAGGACACCTGCCACAGGTGCCCTGACAATTCTGGTAGGGGGTACCGCTCCTGATGGGAGGGGGCAGTACTCTGGAAGGGGGTGCAGAGGGAGGGAGTCCTCGCCTCTGACCCCGGTTCAACTGGAGGGTTTAGACCCTAGTTTGGAGGACCAGGTTCAGGGTGTCCCCCCTGACCTGGACGCCCAGTTGCAGGATAGAACCCCTGAACTGGTGGGCGAATTGTGCAGGACACCTGCCACAGGTGCCCTGGCAATTCTGGAAGGGGGTACCGCTCCAGGTGGGAGGATACAGAGCCCCAAGGAGGAGGACCGGGTGTGGAAAAGCCCACCCCAGTCTCCAGTCCAGCCGCCGGGTACAGGCCCAGGGCTGGTAGGTCAGTGTCAGGATGTCATACCTGACCTGACAGGAGGGAGAGTGGACAAAGGGTGCCAAGCACCTGGGGCTACTGCCCTCCGCTCTCTGACGCCACAGAGGTTTGAGAGCCCTGAGATGCATAAGGCCTGGGTCTCATCCCTGACCACTGTCAGTGGCCACTGTGGCTTGCTGTCTGTCTGTTGGGACCCACCTGTGAGCAAGTTAAGGTTAGGTGTTGCACAGGTGGTGTCCACAGGTGAGGAGAAGGGTTCCCCATGGATTAGCTTGGTGGATCCTGAGAGTATGGACAGAGGGATCCAAATAGGTTCAGATTGGCGTAGAACTGGAGTATGCCCCTGCAGTTGCGGGCCAGGTCCAGGTTCTATCGCCCAAAGCAGGGAAGCCCAGCAGGGTAGTGATTGGTCTCCCCTGCGTTTTGGCTGGAAGGGGGTTGTGTTGGACTTGGCCCTTTTTGCAGGGTCATCCCTAAACTTTTTGCCTTCCTCCTTTATTTTTTCTGACCTGTTGTTGGCTGTTTTATGACTCTGGGCACTTTACCACTGCTGATCAGTGCTAAAGTGCATATGTGCTCCCTATTGATAAATTGATGTGATGTATTAGTGACTCCATGATTGGATGATTGGTTTACTTGTCAGTCCCTAGTACAGTGCACTGAGTGTGCCCAGGGCTTGTAAATCCAATGCTGCTGGCGGGCTTGCAGCACTGGTTGTGCCACCCACAGAAGCAGCTTGTAAAGTGTGTCTCAGGCCTGCCATTGCAGTGCCTGTGTGCAGCCTAGGGCTGCCATGTCGACTTGGTGAGTGCACCCACTTACCAGTCCCTAAACCTTCCCTTTACTGCATGTTGGTCACCCCTAATGTAGGCCCTAGGGCAGGGTGCATTGTAAGTATAAGGTAGGACATGCCCTGGTGTGTGTGGCATGTCCCAATAGTGAATTACAGCCATTTTCGTTTTTCACTATTGCAAGGCTACCTGCTCCCCATAGGCCAGAATGGGCAGTCTGATTATTGCACCTTATAATCCTAACTGACCCAGGGAACATGGTAGAAAAACGAATTTAGTATGCCTGAACTCAGAATGATAAAATACATCTTTTAGTTAAGTTGGTTTTAACATTCTGTGTTTGAAAATACCACTTTTAGAAAGTGGGTATTTTCTTGCTTAAACTTCCAAGCCTGCCTCTGCTAGGTTGTGTATTCCTTGTCTGCAGATTGAGTGACAGGGGCTGGGGGTGGCTACAGGAGACAGGGTGAGTCAGCACAGGGCTGAATAGAGAGATCTGCATCCAGAGTGGAGGGAGGAGTTGCACCTGGGTCTGAATAGGGCTGTGCCTGCCTTCCACAATGCTGGCTCCACCTCCTGCCGGGCGGCTGAGCACTCTGCCCCACATTCTGAAAGGACAGAAGGAGTCCTGATAAACAAAGTGCTCCAGGACTGACCAGAACTGGTTTTGGACTAGGCAGAGGCCTCTCTGCCTTCAGAGAACAAAGAGAAACGGTGTATAAAAAGGGGACCCAGACCCCTAGGCAATTAGATCACTTTGGGAAACAAGAAGAAACCTTTGCTGAGGAGCGGAACCAAGAAGAAACTGAGGAGAAGACTATCCCTAAGCTAGAGGGATCTGCCTGCAGTGGTTGCCTGACTGCCAAAGGAAGGAGAAAGGACTTTGTGTGCACTTTTATTCAACTTGTGAAGGATCTCCAAGGGCTTGAGAAAAGAGCTTGCCTCCTGCTGAAGTCTCAGGGACAACAGACTTCAACCACCAGCTCCCCAAGAATCCTTTGGAAGTGCCTGCTGCTGTTTTGGGCCTTCTGAAGGGACTGCGTGTTGCAAGGAGCTGGAAGCGCGACTCAAGAGGGTAAGCGTGTCGCAGCCGCTGCCATCGCATCACGGAGATGATGCCGCTGTAGCTGTCGCATTGCACCGCATCTCGAGAAACGTCCTGCAACCCCGAAGAAGCATGTCACCGTCGCAGCTGCTGCCGTCGCATTGTAGATGTCGCCGCTGTAGCTGTCGCATTGCACCGCATCAGGAGAAGAGTCTCGCAACGAGGAAGAAGCGTGTCGCCGTCGCAGCCGCTGCCGTCGCATCGTAGATGTCGCCGCTGTAGCTGTCGCATTGCACCGCATCGAGAGAAGCGCCTCGCATCCACGGAGAAGCGTGCCGCCGTCGGAGCTGCTGCCATCGCATCACGGAACAAGGGTGTCGCCGCTGCAGTTGTCGCATCGAGCGGAAGCGTCTCGCAACGTCGGAGAAGAGTGTCGCCGCCAAAGCCGCTGTCGTCGCATCACGGAACAAGGGTGTCGCCGCTGCAGCTGACGCATCGAGTCGAGACTTCTCGCAACATCGGAGAAGCGTGCCGCATCAGGAAGAACTTGACGTCTTTATTTCTTTGCACCGGAACTTTGCCGCATCTCCATCTCTGCAACACTTTCGTTGTAGAAACGTGACGCATCGTAAGGTACATTGACTCAAAGTGTCGCATTTTAAGAACTGAAGAGAACTAAGCCAAACCTACCATTTTAAGTACAGTATTGTGGATTTTTGTCGTTTATGGTCTTGTGTTAAATCTATATAAAGAATACTTATTTTTGATATAAAACTTGTGTGGTGTCCATCTGTAGTGTTGTCACTTGATTATTGTATGTGTTCACAAATGCTTTACACACTGCCTCTGAGATAAGCCTGTCTGCTCGTGCCAAGCTACCAAGGGGGTAAGCAGGCGTTATTTTAGGAGTGTACCCCCCTACCCTGACTAGAGGCAAGGGTCCCTATTTGTCACAAGTACCTACCTGTGCCAACTAGAGACCCCCAAATCTAACAGTTACTTTGACAAGGCTTTCTTGCGTTGGAACGCACACCCTGCATACATTATACCTGATGCAGGTATAATGTGACGCAGGGCTTTACAACGTGACGGATCTCCATAGATGCATCACAGTGTAAATGTGTCGCAACGTGGCGCATTGTTTACGATGCTGCTGCATCACAAAAGTGACGCAACAGCAGCGTAAAAGTGTCGCAAGGGGCTTGTAAATCTGCCCCGATGTGTACCTGTGATTCTGGGCAAATCACTTAATCTCCCCATGCCTACCAAAATACGAATGTGTCCTTGTGTAAGGTAATTGCTGCTGATGTAAAGCTTGTGTAACATAACTGATGCTGATGTAAAGCGCTCCAATACCCTCGGGTCGAGTTTGCGCTATATAAATCTGCAACCCAAAAAAATCCCGGTTCAGGGCCAGACTGGCATTAGCGGGCACCGGGCGTTTCCCCGGTGGGCCGCCAATTCAATTCAATATGTTTATTAAGAATTTGGATCTCTAATGAGGTCCACTTAAGACATGCATAGATAGACATATTAAAAATACCAGCAGTAATTACAAAAAACACTTAATTAAAAAACATTATATCTACGTCGCTCCACCGTTTTGTACAGATTTTGATCATCAAAAGATATCAAAGATTTCCAAAATCAGCTCTGGGGGATCCTTTAGGCAGCAAGAGGAGCCCTCCAGTAGAGAAATACGAATGGTGACACAATATATATTTATAAAGCATGTGCAATTTGAAAGAATAACATAAGGAAGCAATTTCTAAATAAAGTGCATCATATAGCAGCAACAACATAGCAGCAATCGTAAAGTTACAGCCTATACTGAGACGGAAAAAGATCAAATTGTGTTAAATATAAGTACAATTTGGAAAAATATACCATAGCAGCACCATATATTTTATATAAAGTGCATCATAAAGCAGCAAAATCTTTTCCCTTAGAACTTATTTAAAATAGATAAAAACCCAATTATGTGCAAACAGCAATGAGATAACAGCAGTCATAAGTATAAATTTTCCACAGGTGAGAAATAGATTCAGATGGTCGAGAAGAACATAAGAGCTCGGGGCTTTATTATAAGAAAACTAGTTAAATGCATTGCCAACCAAACCCGAAGAATAATTATGAAAATTTAAAATATGTTCATAAACTCCCTAAAAAAGTTATAAAGTTTTATACACACAGTTTCATTTTTGGGAAAAAACCAAAATTCTCGAGCAGACGAGACATTTTTAATGCCATTCTGAATGGACATTGGTCGAAGCCACCTAAATCGAGATGAAGACAGAGCTGGACATACAAACAAGATATGATCAAGGTTATGGGTACCCTGATTACAGAAGTTACAGTTTTTTCCACCTTTCCTGTTGAGTGACCAATTTGCAGTTAAATCATTTAATGGTAAGAGGTTCATGCGACAGAGGGTGAGCCACCGGCGAATACCGTGACTTAGATTCCAGGAAAGGTACTTCTGAGGAACTCTCGGGGAGGAATCCTCGACTATTGTTTCCAGTCTGGCCCTTGCTCTACATATATTGACATCTCTCTGATAGCTAACTATGCCACTTGAAATCTTTAAAAAAGATTTCAATTCTGAGAGAGAAAAAGACAGCACTAAATCCTCTTGCACATTGAAATGATGCAGTGCCAAGAAGAAATCACTAAAAAATGAATATTTATACATTTGTCCTGCAAAAATTTCCTGACGCATAAAACTCCTCAATGAAAAAGGCTCACTGTTCTTTACCTGGTAACCCCAACGTATTACCCTAGCTAAACCTTGGGTAAATGAACTTACCTAGCCAAATTCTAGCCTAATAGCGGCTATTGGGACAAGAGTATTAAAATTACATAATTTGAGGAAAATTTGACCTTCGATCTTATCCAAGAAACTCCATTCACTTACTGGTATGGATTCAATAGCATATAACAAGGTGGGAGGAATTTTAGCTTTAAAAACTAAAAGCAGATGTGAAAAATGTCTTCGACCCATATCGCTATAAAATATGCGTAGGCCATTTGCATGCGATTTCGCTTTACAAGAGCTATGTTCAGTATGGGGAGTAATCCTTGTACTACTTGAAATAACTTTCCCCAAATAGAGGTAGGAATCTACAATCTCAAGTTTTTCGGAACCAATTCTCCAATTAAAATTACAGACTTTTCTATTTTTTCCTTATTTCATAATCAGAACCTTACTTTTAGAAACATTAATCTTCAGAAATTGTGCAGTCGTATAATTCTGCAGTTGTGACAGTTTTTTGTTTAAACCAATAGGGGTCAGGTCCATAATTACAATGTCATCTGTGTACATAAGGCAGGGAAATGAGCGGCCACCTATCTTTGGAGCGTCTCCTTCCATTAAGGAAAAACAATCCGGTAGATCTCTTACATATAAAGAGAACAATAGAGGTGCTAATAGGCAACCTTGCTTCAAGCCATTTTCTGTAGAAATTGCTGAAGATAGGCCCTGAGTTCCCCCCATTAGTACCTGACACCATGTTTGCGAGTGTAGGGCAATAACTAAAGATAACAGAGTTGAAGGCACCCCCATTTTATGTAACGTTTTCCAAAGAATTGGCCGGTCTACCTTATCAAAAGCAGTAGAAAAGTCTATAAATGCTACATAGACGTTTGTCCTGTGAAAAACCATATATTTCTCTTCTATTAGTTTCAACAAACTGATGTTGTCTAGGGTGGAATGGTTTTTCCTGAACCCTGCTTGCTCAATGGGGAGAATTTTCTCCTCTACAACCCAATCAGTAAGATTGTCAGAATACTACGAGCAAAGATTTTCCCCACTGCGTCTAATAAGGCTATTTGCCGATAGTTACCTGGGAGATGTCTTTGGCCCTTTTTGTACAGAGGGATTAGGATGCTACCGGACCATGACGAGGGGGTCCGCCCATACAGATAGCAATATTCAAACAAAGAGGTAAGATATGTAGCCCATAGTGTCAGCTCTTTTTTAATGATTGACATAGGGATTTCGTCTGGACCCATTGCCCCTGAGGCTCTCATTTTTTTAATCAGTCCAATGACTTCCCCCTTAGAAGGAGCATTATTGTAAGCGGGAATTTTTGGGGAATTCATTAAAAAGAGGTCAGACCAAAAGGAATTAGGATTCGCGGAGTAAAGTTCTAATAGGTGAGTTTTCCATTCTTCTTCATTTATTGGGATGGGAAGAGATTTAATTCTAGTACCACAACTTTCCGCAATTATTTCCCAGTATCATTTTGAATTATTTTTAGAAGCAGCTTCATTTAATTGAACCCATTCATAATCTTCCTTTTTTTGTTTTAAGGAGCGTTTTTTCCGTTGTCTTTTCCTCTTTAATAAACCTATTAGTCTATTTCGTTCAGGGAATAATTCAAGAACTGAGCCCTCACTAATTTGTTTAAATCCTTATTTATTTGAAGTAATAGATTAAAACCTGGTCTCTGTTTAATTATTGGCTGACTGGATTTACAGGACATGACCATACTGTTTATACTACGGCTATAAGATTCCAACAAATTAGTTTGAGGGTGGTCTAGATCTTCTTATACTCTGAGCTGCTTATCACCTATTAAAATAGTTAAAGACTCTTTAAATTTTGAGACGGCCAGAGAATTCCAGTAAATTCTGCCATTTGCTTTATTGAAAGCTACCACTTTATCCTTAAAATTCCAAGAGCTCCCCAACACAGGACAACTCTATTTTTAAACTAATCACCATGTGGTCACTGAATTGATTTTCTAAAATTACCATATTGGATAACCTATTAAAAAAATCTGCTGAGGCAATTACGTAATCAATAATGGAGCCACCATTCGGTCCCTTATGTGTATTTTTAGCTGGGATATCTTTTTCTAGTCTCCCATTGACTATCAATACATCCAAATTTCTTAAACCTTCGAGTAAATTGTTCTTTTATCGGTTCGGCTATGATTTGGGAATTGAGCAGGCGGGATATTAGTGCTTCATCCTTATTGGAATTAGCAAAAGCCCAATACTATGGGTGGAATCCTTAGCATTACGGTCTCCAACCAACATTAGGTTCTTACATTCTGAATTTTCCAGGATAGACAAAACAAAGGCAAGCAGATCTTTTAATAAATATGTATTAGATAAGCCCGGTGGAATGTATGCATTTACAATTAGAAGGGACTCAGAGTTAACAGAATCTTCCTTTGTGTCTAGCTTAATCGCCTGAAATAGATTAGAGGCATGTGGGATTTTTTTATATATCCATTTGAGGCTTGATCTAAGCAAGATGGCGATGCCTCCTTTCGCATGTCCCCTGCTCACCGGAAGCGCAGGGCGGCTCAGCACATAATAATCTTCCATGGACCAATTCGTTATAATCCAGGACTCTTGAATACATATTATGTCAGCATTCTGTTCTTTCAAGAATAACCATTTGTTTTTTTTTGTGCTTAAGCCGGCTGCGTTCCAGGAGATCAATTTAAGGCCCTTGCTAGGAAGAGTTCCCAAACCTCAGGCCAACTGAACTATTTGCATTGAGAGCCCCTGCCACCCAATTCCATTTCTTGTTTTCATCGTCTACAGTTAATACTCCACAACTCTTTTTCTCTGGTTGGAGGGAGACTCTCCTTCCATCCTTGCTGAGAGAGACCTGTAATACCCTTTCTCTCTCCAAATGGTGAGCATCAAAAGACGATAGATCTTGTATGGTTGAAAGCTGCCTATTAATGGACTCTTTTTCAGGAGCTTTCTCCTCATTGGGGACCAGAACATCGATACCACAGCACCGTAGTTTATCAGAATTTGTGATAATTAAATGGGAAGTCACCTTAGAACCAAACGTCACTCTGGCACCCCCAAGATTGCCATATTTTAAAACTTGAACCAAAGCCAAATCACTACTCTGGATCATTTGTAGATCATATATTTCAGCGAAACAACTCAATAGATAAGACCTATTCCATATATAGCTCATAATCAAAAATAAAGACAAAATCCAATGAAAGAGGTACAGATGGCTGAAGGCTAACATGAGAGTCTCCCATAGACAAATTTCTAGAATTATAGATCACATCACTGCCAATAGCGGATGAAAATAGTACAGCGTTAGGATTCAGACTACATTTTGCCCCTGCTGCAGTACTTAAATCTACAATAGTAGCTTCTTGTGACACCGAGATTGCAGTACTAGAGTTCAACTGAAGTGAGTTAAAGTCCGTTGGAGAAACTTCCACTTGAACTTCTACCCTCTTCTGATCAATTAGAGCAGGGATCGGAGGCAGAGGTAAATTTATATTAGGGTCGAAACGGATTTGTTTTGCCCTTTTCTTCTTAATCCTCTGGATTTTTCCCCTTTTTGTTTTCTCCTTTCTGCCAGCGGATTTTCTTTCATTTTTTGAGGCCTTTTCTTCTGGTGAAATATGGTCAGATTATGGTTCCTTCGTAGTAGGATGGACAATTTTATTAATCCCTGTTTTTTTTTTTTTAAATTGGAAAAACTTTACGTTCTAAATTAATTTTGTCATTTTCTGTGATCAGAAGGGGCGAATTAGCAGGCAGCGACATAGAGGCCTCAGGATCAAAGAATTGCTGTAGCGAAAAAAGCTGAGATTCATCAAATAAGTCCACAATTTCTTTATCTTTATGTTTTGAGGAACCAAGGGGCAAGCCCACCTGAATACCAAAGTCGCGATAGTTCGGATAAATAACAGAGCTCGTTTGGGTAGATTTCATTAGGTTCAAATTAGGTGCCTGAGGGTGTAGAGGAGGGGTCTCTAAACAAGAGTTAGGCTTATAAGAGAGAGGAAGGGAAACCTTGCTGTTAGGCTGTATATGATCCGAAATTATTGATTTAGTCAATGACAAAAGTGAATTCAAAATATAATCTGAATTGTTTATGGAACTTTCCATAAGAGCTAAAATAGAAGATAAAACTCTTTCCAGGCAAAACAAAGATTCAGACATCAATATTTTATCATCAGGCTCCTTATTTGGAGGGTCAGATCCCAGAGGCAGATCAAGAGTGATAGATGCTCTTGAGCTTATTGAGTCCGCTCCCCTAGGCGTACTACTGAAAAGTTGCATTTTAATAGAAGGACCAGGAAGATGATCTTGAGAGTTTGAAAGATATGAGATATTAAAAGTACGAGGCTTAGGTGATTGTGGAACCCTCGAGGAGTGATTTAAATTAATATTTATGTCAGGGAGTGTAAAATCCTCCAATACAAGGCCATCACTCTAGACTCAGAACATAAATCAATAATGGTCTGAGGCACGCTATTTTCAGTAGAATGAATAGTATGAATTTCACGTGGAGAGCCTTCCACTCTGATTTCAGGACTTACTGCATCTCTTGCCCCAGTCATTCTAATTCCAGGAGAAGGAACGGTAGCCAGAGGTATAGTTTCCACTGTTCCTTCTACCTTGGAATAGAGTTTCAGTCTTGGGCTCCGTATTTGCCTCCTTGTTTTGACTTATCTCTTTTTTTGAGAAAAAGGTGGAAATAGCATTAAATACTTTTAAAGTATTTATCTGTACTGACTTATTCCTCAGAGGGTTGGCTTTGTTTTTTTTTGCACGCTCTTGTAAATACCAATTTTCCTAAACGTAGTTTTTTTGCGGTCATGACTCTGAATAAAGCTCAAATTAAATCTTGGGAGAGGGTTAGGGCCTCGACAATCTTCAGATTCGGCTGTCCGAGTTCCACTGGATGCTACAATGCCAAACTGCTAGGCCTCTCCGGGGCGATTCTATATCCCATATGCTTCCTTGGGGAGACTTTCTGTTTTAGTCAACTATAGCCACTACCATCAGTAGTCTCACAACAATGGCGGGCAAGACTGACGGCCCCACCCTCCAGGTGCCTACTAGAAAGAGACGGCTTGGAGGGTACAAATCTCGACTCTGGGCACGGGCGCGGCTTCCACCTCTCGTGACCTTAACCTAGCCGTTGGAACGCGAAGTACAAGGCTCAATGCAGGTTCTGGGCAGACGCCCACTGCCAGAGGATAAAAAGGAAGAGCAGAAAGCTGCGAGGTGGAAAAGGGTGGGCAGGCAGACGGGAACTAGGTGGTCGCGCCGGCTCGCAAGCCGCACCGGCCTGAAGCCGGCCGCCTCCGCGAGAACGGGCTATACCGCAGCACCGGCCTCCAAGGCTGCAACTGGTGCTGGTGCTGGAGCTGTTGATATTCACACGTACCACCCCTTGAAGATTCCCTGGTTTGAAACAAGGCGGAAAAACGGAGTAACAGAACCCACACTCCTGCAGCTATAAAAAGAAGGGGGCGCAGGTCGCGGTTTCCTACCGAGCTTACTCCTTAAATTGAGTCCTCTGTCTGGTCTTGGACCACCGCCACACACGCTGCCCACTTCCCAAAGGTAATTCCGAGACTTGTCGGCTGTGACAGCCAGAATGCGCATGCGCCTCGACACGTGAGGAAGTTCAGAGGGAGCCTCAAGCGACGTAAGTTCATCACTCACCGCCCTCCGATTCCGTCTTCAGGGCCTCCGGACCGCAGCACTCACCACACGCTGTGTGTAGCTCTCTGCCATTCACTGCAACAAACCACCGCTGAGCACAGGCAGGGGGTCAGCAGGGAGAGCCACAGCGACCCGCGGTGGGGCCACTGCCACCCGCAACCCAGAGCGTGAAGAGGTCAAGAGCCTGCGTCGGGCCGGGACTTCGGAGGATCGGGGAATTAGAATATCAGGAATATCATGAGTTCCGAACTGCTCCACCACCGCTCGCAGTGCAGCCCCGCCCTTTGCGTCTGGCGTCAAACGTTACTCTCGTCCAATGTTCAGGCTGTCTGCAACGGTGGGCCGCCAGGGTGGGGCCGGTTTTGTGCCCCTGGGGGCCGGTTTTGTTACCCGGAGCCGGCAATATCGGCCCCCTGTAACAAAATCGGACAAAACCAGCCCTTGCACACAGCTCTGCCGCACCCCACTACCCCCCCGGGGGGCCTGCCGAGCAATTTGCCAGGGCCGGTTTCGGTTCCCAGTCCGGCCCTGTCCCTGATCCACTGCCTGCGCTTTGTCATGCCGAGCTGCACCAAACGTTGAGCTACTTGCACGGTGAGCCTGCTGCCCCACTTGGCATGGGTGCCCCCGCTGACAGCCCTGCTCGGTTAGCCCCCACCGACCTCTCTCACCGATCAGTGTGCTGGAGCATGCCATCGTGGGAGGAACCCCTGCACTCCCAGTGCTGCCCCCTTGTGCAGACCTGCCGAATGCCACACATCAGGTATTAGACTAACTGATTTCAGTGTGGTGGTCCGCATCACCGCACTGAAATGCGAAGTCACGCATATTAGCGCCTGTGTCTGACTATCAAGTGCTACTAAAATACTAGTGGAGTAAGTGTTGCAGGCAGCACGCGCTGCTCGGCAGGCTTCTTGGGGGCTGGGCTGAGCTCGCTACAATGGAGGATTGATTGAGATTCAATCACTGCGTGGCATAAGATATTTCATTAACTTCAAGGTGGCAGTTGAATTCAGAATAAACTGTGGCCAGGCTGCTGTTGATGAGCTTGCGCATCCCGCACAGCCCGTGTTGTGACTGACACTAACCCGACCCAGCTGGACCCACCGCGGCTGACAGACTCACTGAACACCGCGGCCGCCGGACTCCCATTGCGGCAGCCTGGTGGTTCATTCGAAGCCTGAGAGAGAGCACCGGGACCCTGACTGCAGCTGAGCTGGTCCGAGCGAGCCTGATGCGGGCTGCCAGCATAGAGAGAAGCGATCCATGCAGCCGGCGTGTAAGAAGAAAAGCAGCTGCTCTCACTGCCCGCCGGCGGGCCATCGCTGCAATTAAGTTCAAAGCAAGTAGGTGTGTGTCTAGCCCAGAAGTCAAGGGCAAAAATGTAAATCATTAATAAAGTTCCAAATGTTCTTCAGCTTGCCTTGCCTGGCTTCCTCCAAGTTCCACGACACTGAAACCCGCACTTGCTTGCAGCCACCCACAGACTTCATTTCAGACTGTAGACAACATGCACAACACTTGTTTCAGGCTGAGGATTCATGATGTAAGTAACATTTCTGTGCTAGCCTAAACATACTGACTCTTCTACTAATGCCACTATGATCTTCCACATAATTGCCCACATGCATCATGCACATTAAAAACATTTTTGCATTTAATTCACGGACAGCTGCATGCACTACAGTGGGCAGTCTCACTCTAACGCTCTACGCAGACGAGTCAATTTCTGATAATAAGTTTTCCTTGTCTTCATTGCTTGATTTTGCTCGCAATAAAGTGTCACTCATAGTCCTTGAAATATCACTCATAATTACTCTGAAATTATGAAAATGTCACACATAGCAATCTGAAACCTTGGCAGCCATGCTCGTGACTCCTCTACTGCTGATGAGATGATGCCTGGTTGCCTTACCTCATGCGATAGACTCCCCGCAACCTATTTGATGTGGAAGGGGATGAGCAGGACTGCTTGTTGTTCGAGAAAAAAAGTGCAAAAAAATAATTAAATAAATAACATGGTGTAGGCAGCTCTCAATTAGCTGAGGCTCCTGAAAATGCTGACATTCGGAAACTGAGAGCGCCCGCTGATTGCTGCTTCCTGGTGGCTTCATATGGATGCAGCCTGAAGCAAGCGAATCTGTGCTCATGCCTCTGATCTTTGTCTCACAGACAGGAGTGCTGCTGTATGCAGGCAGTTCCAGCCAACATCCATGGTGCAATCTGGGGGGCAAGAGAGCACTGTAATGTGGCACCCCCCAGGCAGAATGCAGGAAGGAGTAATATGGCAATAGATACCACGTCCTCCTCCATTACGCTGCTCTGTGCCTGTGTCTACAGACCTGCCTCCCTCAACTAACAACCTCCAGTCTGCTGCAGCCATCTCCCCTTCAACTCCCTTCTATCCTCCCCCATTCGAGGAAAAATAAGCAATCCGACAAGCAAAAAGAACGAACCTCAACTCCACTTCCACCGAAATCCCTGGATAAATAAAATGAGAACAGTGCCCTATCCTCAGTGATGGAACACCACCTAGTGGCAAAACCACAAAAAACTATCTAGAATAATAACCACAGCCCTGCACACTCTCCAAGTAGCCAAACACAATCCTCTAACTCTCCACCTTAATTGCTTAGAAAACTCACCTAGTGGCCAAACTACGTTCCTCTAACCCCTCACCCTTCACCTAAGGAGAACCACTCAAGGCCTCAAACTCACAGCTTCAGCCCAAGTTCTGGAGCCCACCACTAGGTTTCTGTCACATTGCAACATTGTCATGGAAAGATACGGTCCCAACTCATTCTGCTTGAAATTTCAGCAGAATCTCTCCACACATTCTGTTAAAAAATTCAAACACAGCATCCTCAAAGAACATCCAGAGACACTAATTATGGACCTCTTCTACAGTCCAACTCTTGGTGGGGTAATAACTGACTTCATCTGCGGGGGTGTGGCTTAGTCGACTGCAAGATGGCCGCACCTTGAGTGGGCTCTGCCAGCAAAGCCAATTATCTGTCAACATCCTGCGGACTGGGGGCTCCTCGGACGCCGTTTGCCAAAGCGTGAGGCTGCCTGCACCCGGGGGATCACAGCGACGACTCCATTTCCCCCGACGTCGCACTGCAGCGGAGCTACTACCCACAAGGACCGAGAGGAGGGAGACCCAACATGGCGGCCCCCGCTATTGAGCTGGAGGTAGCGGGATGGGCGGCCCTTGCGGCACTAGAATAACGCGCTGCCACACAACAGCCCGCATTGCTGGGAGTCGATCCGGCGGTGTGCGCCGCTACCGAAGATGTGTCGAACACCCGAAGGCGGCAGCACCTGTGGGTTATGGGACAGCGCTGGGCTCCAAAGAACACCGCTAGGCCCAAGTGAGTGGTGTGGCTTGCTGCGGTGGGGGGGCTGCAGGTGGGGTAGGGGCACGGGCGCTGCACCACGGGTACTGGGCGGACGAGGCCCGGTGAGGGGAGGGAGCACTCCTTCCAGTTGCTGGTGTGTCTGCGCTGGCCTCGCGACGGGAGCGTCACGCCTCCCTGGCTTCCCCGCTGTGGGCGTCACAGAGGATGGAGCACCCGAGGGGTCAACGCGTCCTGTGTACCTACCTGATGTCCTTCGTGGGTGAGTTGTGCTAGCACCACAGCCAGCACCTTACATCCCCCCGCTGACTGCCACGCGGGTCTTGTCTCCTGGCTGGATGGGTCTCCGGCCCGGCGGGGCCTGCCTCCAGTGACACACGCGAGAGGCGACATGCGCCTGCAGCGTTGATTTGCCCACACTGTGCCTTCTGTTGCGACGACCTTGCTGATAGCGCGGTGGGCCCGCATCTCTTTGCCGTCTCGTGGACTGTGGCCCGCACCTAGACACATTCCTTGCTGGGTTGGTCAGCCCCGGATGGATCCCGGTAGAGCCTGCCGGAGGGTCAAGTTAATGTAGGCCACGCTGGGCTGGCGCCGGCCAGCATCTACTGGACATTGCGACGCGGCGCACATTTGGCAGCATATTGACCCTTACTTACTACTGTGCATCGTGCACTGAGAGTGGTGCCTGCGGCCAGCGGTTCCCACAAGCCGCTGGGTGGGTGGTGCACACTCCCTGACAGCAGCGCTTGGGCAGTGGGCCTTCGGTGCTTGTGCTCTGACCTTCGCGTGCACCTGCAGGACAGTACCGGCTCTGAGGCTTTGGGCATCATTTACATCTACACTTTTGCCTGTTCCACTGGGTCAGCAATATGGGCAAGGCAGATGCGAAGCAGACTAACATCTCATTTGACAATTGGCGCCAAACCAGACAGTAAGAGCCCGCACAAGAAGCGGAGGAACAGTGCACCCAGACTGATGCCACTGCATCGAGGGACGACGACTTGAAGGCGCTCCTGCTGGAAGTCAAATCCAGCCTTGGCACGATAGACTCCAAACTTGAGCGCCTGACTGCTCGCCTCGACCAGGTGAAGGCGAGAGTGGACATGCACAAGGCACAAATAGCGCAGCTGGTGGTGCGAGTGTCGGAGGTCGAAGACACAACAACGGCGGACAAGCAACAGCTGCTCAAGATGGACAAGGTGTTGGACTTGATCAGGGCCAAGAATGAGGACTTGGAGACGCGCTCTAGGAGGGGCAAAATCTGCATCACTGGTCTGCCTGAGTCCACCAACATCGCGGGGATGGAGGACTACGTGGAGTCTCTACTGCGGGACCTCTTCGGTAGCGTGCTCTCCTCTGTCTTTATTGTGGAGCGGGCCCATTGATCTCTGGGGCCGCGTCCCCCGCCGGGAGCACCAGCTCGCCCGATCATTGGCAAGTTGTTAAATTACCGTGACCGCGACGCTGTGCTGCGAGCGGCGCAGGAGATGGGCGAAGTGCGGCACCAAGGGAATCTTCTATCGTTTTATCCCGACTTCACCTTGGCGGTGCAGGCCGCCCGCTGAGAGTTTCTCCCTGCTAAAAAACTCCTCCAAAAACCTGAGGTGCAGTACGCTCTGATCTACCCTGCCAAGCTCAAGGTCCAGAGTGACACCCAAACACAGTTCATCGGTAACCCTAAAGCTGCACTGTCTTTTGCCAAAAAGTTAGAAGCACAGAAGCGTACAGCAACCAAGAGCCTTGTGAATGCAGAAAAAGGACAATTGAGAGACAATGACTAATTTAGGTCGCTGGGTTCTGTTCATTGTTTTCTACCACGCTACAGCCTGACTAGCAGAGTTACCAATGTGATAATATCTTGGGCTTATTGCTGTGTCCCACTTGGGGAGTGACAATGACTAATTAAGATGCGGGGTACTGTTCATTGGTTTCTCCTGAGATGCAACCGGGTCAACAGAGTTACTAAGGTGTTAATGTCTTGGGCTCATGCTCGAGTTTCTTTCGGGGCGGGATGCCTCTATGCTTAACTATAATTTGCTTCATTAATGTCCGGCCACTAGTGTGGCTTGGCCACCCTGTCTCTGTGGCAGGGGTGTATGCCAGGTGGAACCATGTCCCTCTGGGATAATTCCCTTTCCTGTCTATGTAGCTATTCCTCCAAGTTCGGGTTCCCTGGGCAGGGGGGGTTTGGATACTCAACCTAATTGGGGGGTTGGAGTGGGTGGTGGGTGGGATGGGGTTTCCCCTACGGAGTTGGTACCTCCTACAAGAGGTTTGTTCTTTTCACTGTTCTGTTTCGTTTTTGGCACGCTATTGTGGTATGCACTATGTAACGCGTTGTTCACCATGGCACTTTCTGCGGTCCTTTTCACTCCACAACATGGGCTGTCCGCTATCAACCCACTCCGCGCTATTACATGACGGACACTACATTTTGCACATGGAACATTAGAGGCCTAAATGACCATCGCAAGGCACGCCTTATGTACGCGCAGCTTATTAGACACCAGGTGGATGTTTGTTTCCTCCAGGAGACACACCTCCTTCCGGCCACCGCCTCTAGGCTACTATCGCGACACTGGGGCAAATCTTACACCTCCTTCTATTCTAACTATTCCTGCGGCGTCTCCATTCTCTTCCGCAATGGTCTCCCCAGGCAAACTACCCAATTTCTCATTGACTCAGAGGGCAGGTATGTGATCCTTGCCGGTACCCTTTACAATCAGCCACTGATTTTAGCGGCACTGTACGGCCCCAACTCAGACGACCCTGACTTTTTTGCACACATCTGGCAGCTCATCTCTTCCCTGGGACCCCACTCCCTGATCTGGGGAGGCAACTTTAACATAACTCCATCGCCGGAGCTGGCCCGCTCTGGCGATTGCACCCAACACCCTCAGGCCACCTCCCTTCTCCACTCCATTATATCGGACAACTCCTTGCTAGATGCATGGTGGCATGCACACACTGAGAGGCGCGAGGGCACCTGCATCATGGGATCGCAGGGCTCATGGTCTCGCCTCAATCTTTGGATCACTACTCGCGACATCTCTTCCTGGAACACTTCAGTGGATCACATGGCCAGTACCCTATCCGATCACGCCCCTGTATGCCTGCGCTTGCGGTTCCCGCTTACAATGCATCGTATATTTGCTTGGCGCTTGCCCCCCAATGCTCTCTGGGACGCCACTTTCTGCGAAGAAATTCGCGGTGCTATAACTGCCTACTTTGAACACAATGTCGGCTCGGTGGAGTCGCCTTCGACCATCTGGGAGGGTTTTAAGGTTCTCATTCGGGGGGAGTGTATCGCCAAACAGTCCAGGGTGTTGAGGTCTATTCAGGGCACTCTTGAACGTCTGGAGAACGAGGTTAAAACTTTGGACCTCCAACAGTCTCGTGATCCCTGCCCTGCCACACTTGCGTTGATTAGAGCCAAACTTACTGAATTCCATGAGGAGGCTGAAAGGGAGATCGCATTTCTGGGTAGAGAGGCGCGTGCCCGTCGCTATGGTGAGGGAGATCACCCTGGCAAAACTCTCGCGAATCTCCTCAGACAACCGCATGCCTCCTCTTACATAACGGCACTGAGGGATGAGACCGCTGGCAGAACAACCTCTCCTACTGAAATCATTGCCAGAATCTCCGCTTTCTACTCCCAGTTGTACTCTGCTGGTGAGGCGGCTCCTCGTGAGGTTATGGATCAATATTTTGACACCATAGAACTTTATGGCTTAGTAACAATCACCGGGATTATCTTGACGAGCCATTCACTCGGGAGAAGATCTCCACTGTCATTGCAGGTCTCCCGGGTGACAAGGCTCCCGGGTCCGATGGCCTCACCCCTGCATTCTATAAACAATATGCGCCTCTTCTCGTCCCGCACTTAGCTGCAATGTACAACGACTCTCTCGAACGCGGTAGTTTCCCTCCATCTCTCCGTGAGTCTTTGCTCACCCTTCTCTTGAAACCTGACAAACCTCCCGAGTGCTGTGGTTCGTATCGCCCCCTATGCCTCATAAACACCGACATTAAAATTTATGCCAAATTATTGGCTACCTGCCTTCTCCCTCTTATGTCCTTAATCACTTGCCCGGATCAATTTGGTTTCATTCTGGGGCGCACCACCTCTCACAACCTACGAACAATCTTTTCGGTCCTGCACCAAATCAATCCCTCACTACCTGCTGTGGCTGCCTTACTGATGCTACCTAAGTCTTCGACACTTTGGAGCAGCCCTTCCTCTTCTACCTTCTCCCTCGCTTGGGATTCAGTCTAAATTTCGTACATATGATACAGTTACTATACACACTTCCCACAGCTCGCATCCGGGTTTATGGGCAGGTCGCAGACCCCATTGCTATCTCGAGAGGCACCAGGCAAGGGTGTCCCCTCTCCCCTATGCTTTTTGCCATAGCCATAGAACCTCTTGTGGCACGACTGCGCCAACACCACACCCACTGGGGCATCGGCTTCTCAGCTCGCGCCCTTGTCACATCCATGTACACGGATCATGTCACGTTGTACATCCGAGACCCTCAGGAAAATCTTGCTCCCATGACCAGGGAGGTGGTGCGATTCGGTTGCCTATCTGGAATCCAGGTCAACTGGATCAAGTTGTTCCTTTTCCCGTTCACAGATGCTACTAAACCCTTCATCCCTGACTACCCCTTTGTTTGGGCGTCGGGTCCCACTAGATACCTTGGCATCTGGCTGAGCATGGACGTTGACGAACTCTGGAAGTCTAATTTTGGACGGGCGATGGACTGACTGGAGACCAAGATCCGCATGTGGCAAAAGCTCCCTTTATCGTTAGCTGGGCGCATTGCCATTGCTAAGATGGTGGTGCTCCCAAAATTCCTATACCTCTTTTTAAACATCCCTGTCCCTCTCACGTCGCATTTTTTCCGCAAACTCCTTTCCAACATTATCACTCTGATCTGGGCCAGACGCCAACCTAGAATTGCTTGTGATATTCTTACTCTACCCCTGGTCCACGGTGGTATGGGAGCCCCAGATTTTAAGCTCTACGAGCTGTGCGCCCAAGCCAGTTTTCTCCACTTTTGGCTCCACCCCACACCGTTTCAGCCTCACACGGCGGTCGAGACGGACCTTGCTGCCCTGTGGCCGCTTCAAACCGCACTATTTCTCCCACCCAAGCCCCCCCGTGGCGAAATTGATACAGTCGAATGCCTGCGTTGGGCCTGGGACGGGCTGTGTAAATACACTGGCGCCAGCACATTATACGCACCTTCCTTGAGACTTGCTAGCAACCCAGCATTCCCCCCATTGCAGACAGCTGGCATGGCTCGTTGCACTGCTCACCTAGGCCTCAACACTATAGCGGACATCTACCCCGACAATACGTTCTTCTCCCTTCCTGATAACGCTGCTCCCCTTGACAAGTTGCTGTATTACCAGATTAGGGCGACATGCAGAGTAGATAACCCCGAATTCCCACATGCTCCCCAGGCCAACGCAGCCCTCGAGTTTGTCCATTCTTCCAGCTCCCCGCAGAAGCTGGTCACTAGATTATATGCTCTTACACTGGCCACCTCCTCTACCAACACTGAGCGCGCCCACAATGCATGGAGTGCGGACTTAGAAAGGGACCTCCCTCCTGAGCAGTGGCTCTACTGTTGCAACCAGACCAAGTACCTCTTCCCCAACTATCGTCTGAGGCTCATTCATTTTAAGTATTTGCATAGACTCTACCGCACCCCCGCATCCTTACACAAGATGGCCTTACTTGACAGCGACAGATGCGCGCGCTGCTCCTCTCCGGGTGCGGACTTCGCCCACCTGGCCTGGTTGTGCCCCAGGGTATCATTGTCCTGGCAGGGGGTATGCGCTGCCATCAGTGACATCACACTCGAACGTATCACTCCTGATCCCCTGATATGCCTCCTCGGTTACGTCAAACACATGTCGGATGCCAACCGCAAATTAATTGCGATGCTGCTGGTGCTTGCTAAGCATAGGGTATCCATGCACTGGGGGCGTAAGCTGGCTCCCACGGTCAAGAATTGGCTGGATGATGCAGCCAACTGCCAGATGTTCCTGGGTGAAGAGATCAGCAGCTAATCAAAGAGCCATGACTAAATATGAAAAAGAGAATTGTAATCCATTGTCTTCCGTAGCTAAAGGCAGACTCTATGAAATCACAAATAGAGATGAAAATGGAACTTGGTCTAGAACAGAATTTCGAAAAATTTAATACATTTCCCCAAGATATTAACATGTGTAATCTGTATTTGTAAACAACGGCAATTGTATCACAACTGCATGCAAGAACGTCCTAGGGTACAATAACCCTTTGTAAGAAAAAGAAATCTGCAGAGAACGGAACATCACATGCACCATTTACAAAGCGGTTGATTTGGTGTGACATAATGAAATAAAAAGTGCACAATGAAAGAGAAAGAGAGAGCTGAAATTCAACCTCTAAGTGATGAGGAACTTAAGACAGCAATATAAAGCTATAATGGTTGCCATGGTATATAGGTCCTGATGTACTAAAAGCGAAGTGACAAAAGTTGGTCTCTTATTGTCCATATATTGTTTGACACCCTTCTCTTGATTTTGCACTTCAAACTATGTGCTAATGGGTTGCATCACAAAATCTCAAGTCGCAGGGGGTCACTGAATGACCTGCCTCGCAAATATTAATTATGCAGTTCACTATATGCGCCTCCCTGTGGTTTGCTATAAACATAGGGATGGCGGTATGCAAGGAATAGTGGGCCATCATCTCTTTGTTCGCATTCTCAAATGGAAACTTTATTTTAAAGCAATCTATGTTCCTTACAAGAACTGATGCTGGTTTATGAGAAACAAAAACGTTTCCAATTTGGGAAAATGTGTGGCGGAGCAGACATTGGTCACCTGGGCCATTGCCTACTTCAGCCAAGGTAACCTGACACCATTCACAAATCAGTTAACACCTCCTTTGTGATGTAGGTAACTGATGGTCTTCACCTGCAATTTCAATTGCAAACTATTGGTACTTGCCAAATTGAATTGCAAATAGAAAGAAATGGCATTGGCATGCCCCTTCCTAATTGCAAAATGTTATGGGAAGCTAAACCTTGTTTATGACTGGAAAGGCTTTTCTGGCTTGTAAAACAAATTTAATATGCCATTACCCGCCATTTTGTGATCGACAACCATTGGATTTTGTGAATCATATGCTTTGCAAATGCAAAATGACTTTGCACATCTGACTTTTAGGGCCAGATGTACGACCATATATTGTGGTCGCAAACGGGTAATCGGCCCGTTTGCGACTGCAAAATTGGTCTGCCCCATGTACAATCCCTATTTTGTGAGTCGGTAACCTATTTCCGACTCGCAAAATAGGGTTTCCGCAATGGAAACACCAAAAACAGTGGTGCATGCACATAGGGGGGCTATACACCCCAGGACCCAGAGGCACAAGGGGCCCTGTAGGGCCCCCTATGTTTCCTCTCCACCACAGTTTCATGGCAGTGGAAGCGCCATGAAAACCGTGCTGGAGAGGAAACTCATAATATGCTAGGTGGGAACACAACGGTCCCACTAAGCATATTGCTACCTCAAGACTGGCGTGCCACCACCAGGGAATAACGATTACCTGGCGGCAGTACAATCAATGGCAGTCTGACTGCCCTACTTGTAATGGAGCAGTCGGACTGCCGGTGTGGAGGTGGCTGGACTTGGCCCCACAAGTCTGGTGGTCCTCGGACCTCCAGACTTGTAATAAGGCCCTATGTCTGTGGTCAATTTCAAATAAAGCAAACAGCTTTTTAAATGCAGCCCCATTTCCTCAAGGAAATGGGGCTGCATTTAAAAATAAGAGGTTTACTTTTAACACTTTCAAAATTACAGAAAAGTAACAATGGTGGGTTGGCAGTTGGGAATGCTGGGGGCATTTGGCCAGGATTGAGCCAGCATGGTGCTGTTGGAAGGAGAGATCAGTAACAATTCTGCCTTTTAGGGTTTCAGTTTAAGGTGGTGAAGTGACAGTCAGGATCAGGTATTTTCCAGAAAACAAATTAGGAATTCTATGTCATTGGTAAAGTAACATTCAAACACAGCAGGTTATCATCTGATTGGATGTGGTACAAGATGTTCAAGTTGTTAGGGAAGTAATCCATATGTTTCATCCACAGACTGAAAGAAGAGGGATAGAGGGTAAGGGGGAGGATTGGGGAACACCTTGTTGAAGTGGAATGGGGTTAAATAAGAATTTAGAATTTTTATGGTTTGGAAGGCAAGAGGTGAACCAATATAGCACTGTTCCTCTCAGTCCATTCTGTCTTCAAGGGACTGAGAAGAACAGGATGGTTGAAGGTGTCGAACGCTGCAGAGGAAATGGTGAGGGTGAGGAGGTAGGAGTCACCATTGTCCAAGGAAAATTGTGCACCATCAATAATATTAAGTAACCCTGTTTTGGTGCTGCAGCCCTCTCTGAAACTTGAAATTGTATATGGTCAAGTTGGATATCGTCATAAATTAATTATGGTCATAAATTAATTATTTGAGTCGGGTTTCAACACAGCTTCCAAGTGCCGTACCAGAAAGATTCTAAACTTGGTTTAGTTGCTTCGAATTCTAAGTTATAATCTGGCTTTCTAGGAGGAGATTACTTGACAAATGTTTAGGATTTCAGACACGATGCCTTGTGAAAGGGAGGCATTGATGAGATTTCTCCAGAAAGACAGAAATGGAGGTGCTCATATCCTTTGTGATGTAAGTAGGAATGGGATCTGAGAAGTGGGAGAATGGTTTCAGTTTGGAGCTGGTCTTACTGAGATCTGTTGGAAATGCTTCTTTGAGATTTGACCATGGGTAGATGGATTGATGGGCTTCATCACAAAAGGGTAAGTAGGCTGAGCCAGTTTGAGAGAAAATGTCATTTTCTCAATTGTATTCTTAAATAATATGGGAAAGTTCTTGCAGATTCTTTCAGGTTATTGTTAGGAATGACAATGTGTGCAGGATCTATTGACTGTCTGACTATTTCAAAGAGCTTTTTGGGTTGGTTTTTGGTGTGGTTCATCTCTCATATAATGCATGAGACTTTAGCTTCAAAGATATATGTCTTGTACATTTTTCTTTTATTTGATAAATTCCTAAATTGTTCTATGGTAGGCCATTGGCACCACCTTCTGTTGACTAATCTCAGGGCTTTCCTATTGAGGTTCAATTGCTTACAGAGCCACTGTGTAGAGGGATTAGTTAGAGTTGCTCAAGTTTTAATGGGGCTGTTTTATTAATGATCTGGGCATTGGAGCCTATTCACAATTGTATTTTGTGAAACCTCTGGTAGTACTACAATAGTATTACTTGTGTACTACAAAATACTATTTACAAACCTATGCGTGGAGGTCCATACCCCGGCCTCAATTATCATTTGTGTCTGTAGCTCTCCTCCCTGACTTCAGAGATCTAGGCATACATACACCTACCTTTAGTTAGTAAATGTGATAGGGACAGGAGGAGTGGCTGGGAATTGGGGAACACTTACTAACAAATGGGAGGGGTTAAGGATGAAGATGCACCCAACCACAACAGAGTAAGCTCATTCCTATTCATAAACTGCACTTCTATAGTTACAACAGCCAAAAAGAACACAAAAGAGTAGTAAATGCAATTCAGTTCAGACTTGGAGTACATTCAGCACCACACATGGCCAAAATGAGTGCTGCCACACCCTCTCATAGAAAATATAGAGGCAGGTACTTCAATAAAACACATATGAAATAATTTATTTTACCCTTTAGAAATATAGGAGCAAGGTTGTGTGTGACAGCCAAAACGAGTTGAGCTGAGCCAATGAACTAAAATAAAATAAACATTGTTACTTTACCACTAGAGTGCTGGGCTGTTCCTTTTTACTGCAAGGATGGTTGCTGAGTTAAAAATGTGTATATGAACATTTATTTTAATGTTAAACATTTTGATATAAATTAAGCATAATGTGTATTTTACTGTAACATATTTAAATCACCTTTTTAATTTAAAAATAAGTATAACTTTATTTTTTTTAAATAATTGCATTCATTTACATTAATTCTATACATAACTGTTAGCAACTTTAAAAATATAATACATAATTATAAATGTGTTTACTTTAGGTGAGATTTCTTTAAGGATATTTTGAAAACATTTTGAATTTAATTTATTATACTTCAATTAATGAAATACTTAATTTAATAATTATCTCTGCAGCATGTTTAAAGAAGATAACATTTGTTATACATTTAAACTAACTACATAAACTTAATTTACAATAAAACGTAACATAATTTTCTCTATTTTTTTAAAGCTTTAATACATTTTCAACACTTCCATTTACCATAAGGGCATCTCAGCCATGATTGTGGAGGTGTCTGCCAAATGTTACTAATGTTGTGACTTTACATTTGTATTTGTCATTTTTCTGACTCCACCCCCTGTTTACAATGGATAATAGTGTATTAGCCTGAAGTAGTAACATTTCTAGAAATAAGAATATGTTTACATGTGTAAGTTTACTCGTGTACAATTACCTTTGTGAATGGGCCCCATTGTATTTAGATATTGATTAATAATGTTTTCAGTGCCTTTAGATTTTGGAATGGCAGGGAGGGATGTGGTAATGTTGGTAGATAGGTTAATTTAGTTCATGTGTTTGTAGCCTATGACCCACTGTCTAGAGTGCTTTGCTTGACAAGTCAAATGGGATAGGAGGCTCTACTTTGATTAGGTCATCTTTAGCAATCACGAGGTCCTGGAATAAGCCTTTTTTCTGGGTAGGAGTGGTGGAAAATTGTGAGAAGTCATTATTGTGGAAGAAAGCAGTCAGTTCAGAGACCTGTGAATAATTTTCCGCCATTTATGCAGGTTGAAGTCACTCAGGAAGATGTGGGTTGATGGGGAGGATAAGTTCAGTGATTTGTTCTTCAAAGCATTGATTAGCCACTGCAGGCAGGAGATAAATTAGATTTAGTCGTGTTTGTACCCATCCTTTCAATACCTAATGAGAGGCATTGGAAGATGTTGAACTTGCCATTTTTCATTTGTCTGGTTTGAATTGAGTATTTGTGGACGGTTGCTGCTCTAGCGTCTGGTTTCCCAATTCTGTCCTGGTAAATGATGGAGCTGTTAAGAGGTACTAGAAAGTCCATCACTTGTTGAGAGGCCACCTTGAGCCAGATCTCAGTGAAAAATAATAACTCAAGGATCTCGGTGGTGAGAAGGCCTGAGTAGTTCCCAATTTTATGTAGTACTAAACAAGCACCTGTTTGTAGGAATACTATTACAGGTGCAGATATACTACTACTCCAGAAGTGTTGATGGAGAGTTTGCACTGGCTATTTCCTGTGCATCAGTGTGGTATTCCCAAACTGCAAATGTAAAACCCTAGACATACAACGTTGCTTTACGACATCACTTTAAATTTAAAAAGAATCAAAAATGTGCTGCAATCCCTTTATCAGTCATTTAACACAGGTTGTATGCACATCTGATCTGCCCTATATAGTACCGTCTTTCATTTTTATTTAGAGTGTTCAAGGAGTGCCATTGGATTTGGTCAAATAAAAATTATTTTCTAATGTGGACTACACATGTGGTTAGGTTAACATATTCATTTATATGTAAATATATATATTTTTTAAGTTCAATATGTTTATTTGGGGATACAAGTTACATGCTATAATCACGTCAAGCCACCAAAAACATTTTATAGAGGATGCTCAAATAAGGTAACAATAGTGATACAAATATATAGGAATCTTGGAAAGCTCTGGTGCTGAAAGGCATCTTGAGAAGAGCATATATAGAGGAGAAAGAAGAAAAGATAGATATAGAGAGAAAGAAAATGAGGAATGAATGTTGAAAGAATAACCTTCACATAACAGTAGCTATAAATTCCAATAAGTTAGTACAAACATATCATAAATAAGCAAAAACATTAGTGAGTTTATTTGCTTTGTTGATAATATTCAGAAAGATACGGGTGTTATTTCTGTATTTGACCAAAAACTGATAGTTGTGGGGCAATAAGATGAGGAATAAGGTCAATTAATCAAAGGACAAAAGTTTAGCAAAAATCTTGCAATCAGTGTTGATTAAACAGATAGGATGATAATTTTTACAAATGGTCAAGTCGCAATCTTTTTTCCGAATGATACACGTCATTGCCTCCGAGAATTAACTAAGGGAGTTTTTTAAAGGAAGAAAATAACAAGTTGGTTTAAATAGTTTAGGGAAGAGTACTTGAGAAAATGTAAGACAAAATTTAACAGTGAAGCCATCAGGAACAGGCGCCTTACCCTTTGTCAAACATTTGACTGCCGATTGTAGTTCATCTATTGTCAAGGAGGATTCAAGAAGAGAAGCATCAATGGTAGTGTAGCTGCGGGGTTTGAGATTTGAAAAGTAGGAGTCTATAAGTTCTTCAGAAGGTCTGGTTTCCTAAGTGTCAAATTATGGCAATATTCTGCAAAACAAGCAGCTCTATCTGTTTCATGAAGTAATTAAGTTCCTGAAATATTAGTAATAGATTTAACAGTATTTTTTTCCTTTCTACATTTTAATTAGCTAGCCTGCGTGACACTTGCTTTGTTCTTGTCACAATAGAATCTAGTGTTAACGTTAAGAATGGTGACACAAGCATTTCCAGTAGAGATTTTATTAAATTGAATCTTGGCCACACCAGTGCTTCTAACTTTTGCAGAAGTGTCCCAGCGCTGATAAGGTCTAGCTACTGAAAAGAGACACTGAAAGCCTGAAGGAAACCCGTGAACTATCTAAAAAAAACATGTTCTGAGATTTTTCTGAAATAAAATCTCTGTCTTAGATTGTCTGAGGTGCAGCAGAAGAGAGTTCCATAGCTTGGGAGCCAGAAAGCTAAAAGAACTGCCCCCAATACAAGCTTTTTAACTGTGGGGACTTCAGCCAACTAAGCACCTGAAGACCTCAGATGCCTCGGGATGTAGGGTTTGATGGAGTGGTGAAGATAGCTGGCACCTGATTTGTTAAAGGCCCTGTAACAGTAGCAGAGTTCCTTGAAGGACAGACAATACTTCATCGAAAGCCAGTGCAATTTATGCAGAGCAGAGGCCATCATATCCCATCTGGGGAGGTTCAGCAGTAGCCGAGCTGCAGAGTTCTGTACGTGTTGGAGCCTTATCAGCCGAAACCTAGAGACTCCCAGATATAGGATGTTACAGTAATCTAGCCACAAGATGACTAAAGCCTGGATTACCGTTTTCCTAGCAGCTTCAAGCAGCAGCCCAACGATCTTTTTGAGGGACTTTAACGCCTCAAAGCACTTGCCTGCTAAGGCAGTGATCTGGCTATCAAACGTGAAGCCAGTGTCCAACAGGATGCCAAAGTTCTTGACCTTGGGCTTCGGTGCCAGGAGGGGGCCAAACAATGATGGTCACCAGTCAGCGGTCCAAATAGAGACCTGCACGCCCAGGATGAGGACCTCAGTCTTGCCTGCATTTAATTTCAGGCAGTTAAGCTTCATCCAGAGGGCCATCTCAGACATGCAAGTCCTCAGAGATGCTACAGCTGTGGCAGAGTTCTGTGACATGGTGATAATGATCTGAGTATCATCGGCATAGAATATGATGTCAAACCTCTGCCACTAAAGCATATCCACCAGGGGAGATTGAATAAGGAATTAGCCTTGAGGTAAGTACTCGAGTGCTGAGTTATAGGCACTACAGTTAAGGTCAATTTGTTTTAGAACATTGTTTCAGGCCTTTTATCTAAAGCTAAGTGCACTGTGCATTTGGAGCATCTTCAAAATGTCCATTCTGTGACATATCTGTAACACTTTATGCACGTCTGCCAGTTCACGACAATCTCAACCCACCAGGCTGTGTGTCTGGAGCCAAAGGGCCCCTTTTTGAAAGGTAATGCTCATGGTCCCTTGCTTGATGGACTGAAAAGGCCAGGTTGAGGCACAAGGGCATGTGGAAGTATCCCTGTTACTACTCCATGTCTGCTCGCAGGAGCCAGGGTCAGCCTGATACATGGATAAGGTGCACATCTGCTTGCGATGCCTCGGCACAGCTGGGAAGCTGGCACTGCAGATACAACAGTACCTCCTGGTGCAGAGCCTACACTTGTATCCAATGTGCACTGATAAGGTTGTTGAAGTGGGGTCACATGAGCCACTTTGGTGGGGCTAATCAGAAAATTTAATTTTTAAATTTTATCCCTTTGTTTATGTGAAAAGTCTTTAGGAATGGATAACTGGGTAAGCAGTTAACGCTCATTAAATATAGTGTTTGGAATATATGTTGTTACTTAGCAGACCATTACTTCGCAAGTTTTTACTACACTGTTTTTACATCGCAAATACTATTACTACGCAAGATTTAACTGTGCATGCTTTTAGTTTGCAAATACATTTAAAAGTACTAAATATGCATTTACTTCGCAGTATATTACTAAGTATACAACTTCGGCGCATTTTTGACTCTTTTTAACTATAATAAACACAGTAATAGAAACGTATCCACTGTTACGGGATGACATGGTAATATGTGTTTAGGGTGGGGGAATATTTTTAGAAAAACAACAATTAAATCAATATTCCTTTTTTAAATAAATAACCTTTTTTTTTAAATAAAAAAGTAAGTATTTGTTTCATTACACAAATTTAATATGCCCTTCATCCTTTCTTAAAATTAAAAAAAAGATATTTTTTTTTTATAATTAATTTAATAATTAATTCTAAATTCCCAAAACAAACATACAACGTATATATCATTATGCAAACGATTTAAAATGTCTTTATAAGTTAAGAATACAATTTATTTTCAAACTAAATTGTACCACCTTCCACTATTTCTACACATTCTCAATAACCAATAAAATCACAACACTACACTACCCTACACTACCCAAACACCACTACACTACCCTAAACCCTAAAACACTACCCCCTACACGTCCTACCCCCTTCCCCCAGTCCTGTCCCTACTATCTTACACTAACCTGCACGACCCCCCGACACTACCCTTAACCCTTAAACACTACACTACACTACACAAACACCACACCACTACCCTAAACCCTAAAACACTACCCTACACTAAACAAACACCACAACACTACCCTAAACCCTAAATCACTACCCCCTGCACGACCTTTCCCCTTCCCCCACTCCTGTCCCTACACTCAAACACCCCCCTGCTTGACCCCCCGACACTACCCTAAACCCTAAAACACTACCCTACACTACCCAAACACCACAGCAGTACCCTAAACCCTAAATCACTACCCCCTGCACGACCCTCCCCCTTCACCACAACACTACCCTAAACCCAAAAACACTACTCTACACTACATAAACACAACACTAAAACCTAAAAGACTACCCTACACTACACAAACACCACAACACTACCCTAAACCCAAATGCACTACTCTACACTACATAAACACAACCCTAAAACCTAAAAGACAACCCCCTGCACGACCCCAAAAACTACACTGCCCCACTTACCTCTCTCTCCTCGTGGTCCCTCGATTCACCGTGCTTCCTCTCTTCTCCTGCTTCAGGCGTCGTCAGAGCTGCACGTCGTTGTCCTCTCTTCTCCTGCTTCAGGCGCTGCCAGAGTTGACGTCGTTGTTTGGAAACGGAAGCGCCTCCTTTTCCAAACAACGATGTGAATAGTCAGCAAAGTAATTGACTTTGCGAAGTAACGGTATATGCGAAGTAGAAGCATGCAAACTTAAAGCATGCGAAGTAAAAGATCCTGCTAAGTAAAAAATGCATAGTAATGGTAAGTCGTAGTAGTGGCCGCGAAGTAATGGTAGATTACCTCTTCAACTTGCATCCAGAAGGATAAAAGCTCAACGAAACTGCTAAGTGTTGCTTTTTTCCATTTTAATCGTGTAAAATTATATAAACAAAAATGAAACCAAACCATCAAGAAACACTTTATTTCTGTTAAGCCTTATAAGCTGCCTACTTTGTACCAATTTGTTAAAGGAATGTTGTACACCATTACACTTTGGCAATACAAGCATCTTTAATCATGCCAAGGTAGATCATTTGTATTATATTCTTTGAATTTTGATGCTCCTCATTTGTAATGCAAACTAGGAACCAGAAAACACACAAAAACATGGATAGGATGAAATAGCAAGATCTGAAATGGATGCAAGATGATTTGTGGGTACACCAGATTGTGGAACACTTTTTAGTCTTTAACAGTATCACCAGCATGGCTTGCAAATGGAAGATAGAGTTCAAGATTCCTCATGTCTGGGATGAGAGCACATCTAATTATTATAATGTACGTGTATTCACCACCTGTTGTTTTAAAGCTTAATAAAACTATAAGTGCAAGACGTGTGAAAAAAACATCAATAGGACAAGATGAACTACAGGAGCACCGCTATCATTAGGCCAGTAGGTGCAGTAGCACCAAAGCCGAGGGGTGTGAAAGGATCACAAACAAGGGAAAAGAGGGGGTTTCCATTGCCTGTGTAGGGTTCCAGGATATGCTTGTTACACGAATGATGAACTATTCACACGTCAACGATTTAAGCTCATTATGCTGCTGTTTACAATGCACCTGCTAAGTCTGACTGGCACACTGCTGCTCCCTGCAGTGAAGCCTGCACTGGAATGTCTGTGATGCTCCTGTTTGTGTTTGTGAAAGAAGCGTGCACTCATACTGTCTTGCATGCAGCACGCTATTATCTGTTTAACTTGCTTGGGAGTGCACAGGAGGAGTTTGCATGCCAGGCCCATTCATATATTGTTGTCTTCACTGAGACTGCAGACAGACACCAACATCGCCCTAAAAAACAACAATCCTCCATCTTCAGAAGTTTGGATGCTGCTGCATTAAACCATTTGCTGCCAGGGTGTTTGCGTACCTAGGTGTGGAGCATTTTTTAAACAATCAGCATTATGTTGATCACGCAAATATATCTGTTTGTTCACCCATATAAACTATATGGGCCATATTTATCAAAGTTTTGAATTGCCCTTGCACCCTGAAAGGCAATGCAAGAGCAGCGCAAAATCTAGATGAGATTTACCCAGCCACGCAAGTCAACCAATCTCGAGTAACACAAGGCAGCACAAGTCTCTGCCTCCAGTTACTCTGCCCCATGGAGGCAGTCAGTTGGAGGAGCGTGGGTGTTTTCCCACATCCACCCATGGATTCTGATGCATTCCCAGATTTACCATGAGTGATAGACCTGGAAATGTGTAGCAATGCTACACATTCCAAGGCGAGGCATAACAGTGAGAAATATTCTGTAGCACACATAAAAAATGTAAACAGCCTCTAAGGATTGCTTTTGTGCAGGAAGGTTTCCCTTCCTACACCAAATCAATACCGCTGCAACGCAGGCACCCTTGCACCATGGAGCAAGGGTGCCTGTGTTGGCTCTAGGCAACCAAACGTTCACCAGCGCAAGGAGAGAGCAGGAATGCGCCATATCTTGATAGATAGAGTATCTATAAACAATAACACATAAACTGAATTTTAAGAGTAGATGCAGGTGTATTATCAGCAAAGGCATACAGTATCTGTTTTATAAATTATAAGGCAGCATCAACCATGCTCTAAAATCGTATCCAAAGTGCAAGGTGAAAACATTGTGCTCGTGAAGAAATAGTTAAATGGTTCAAGTTAAGTACGTTAAAAACAAAAAATACTACAGCGAATTGGAAAAGATTCTATTTGATCTTATGCATGAATTAATACAATACAGAAAAAATGCAGAATCATGTCATAGTTCAGCATTGAACTTTAGCTGGCACCAGTCGACGGCGTTTTGACTTTCATGACTGGAGGTCATCATCAGGATAAGGGTGACACAAGGCAAGATGATCACTGCCTAATGGGAGAGATGGAGAAGTGATGTAAAAGCCAAAGTATTGAATGAAGCAGGTACAGAGATTTCCAGTGATTTCATGTTAACCTACTTTTTACCAAAACTGGTAAATGAGATTTCACATTATGCTGTCCACACTACACTGCCTTTTGTCTTTCATTCTTCTTTTTTATGCCGATAGTTTCAATAGCCAAGTTTGCTGTGGGGTATCGCATGGCTCAAGAGAGATAACATTTATCTCCTCCATCAGGTAACCCACTTTTGGCTTTTAATGTTAATGTTAATGTTAATGAAGCTTGTAGAGTGCAGCTGTTGCCCAAAGGCGTCCTGGCGCTAAGCGCTACCTAGTGGGTGTCCTAAGAGGAAGATTATTCAGAGAAAAGCCAGGTTTTCAACCCCTTCCTAAATGAAAGGAGATCCGTGGCCTTTCTCAAATGCACAGGAAGATCATTCCAAGCCCTGGCGGCACAATAAAAGAAACTCCTGCCACCCCAGCTTGCTTTCTTAACTCGGGGGATAGTCACTAGCTTTGCTTCCGAGGAACGTAGCATTCTTCCAGGAACATACCAGAGTAATCGATTTCTCAGGTAAACTGGGCCACTGCCCACCAGGGCCTTAAAGACCATGCACAATGCTTTAAACCGTGCCCGTTGTTTCACTGGAAGCCAGTGGAGATCTCAAGACCCTTTCCCACTGAGACGAACCTGGGAGTGCCTGCTAGCAGTCTTGCTGCCGCATTTTGCACAATCTGGAGTCTATTAAGATGTTTCTTTTGTAAACTCAAATACAGACCGTTGCAATAATCCAGTCGTGACAAAACGAGCGCTGTGACTGCTGTCCTAAAGCTATCTTTAAGAAGAATTTTTTTATTTTTCTCAGCTTTCTGAGAAGAAAGAAGCTGGTGGAGACCACCCCACTAACATGATCACCAAAGGTTAGTTTATTATCCATCACCACACCCAGGTTCTTTGCTTTCGTAGTAGGGGCTGGAGGTATTCCCATTTCCTCTGGCCACCAGTCAGGTGTCCAGAGGTTGACATTGTTCCCAAATATCAAGACCTCCGTTTTACCGGCATTGAGCTTTAGGCAATTGGATGCCATCCAGCCTGCAACGGATTTCATGCAATCGTGACATCTCAGGCTGGACTCAGCTTCTTTACCCGGCTGAAGGGACAACACAATTTGAGTGTCGTCTGCATAAGACGTCACCTGAAACCCAAAGGATCCAATCAGGGCCGCCAATGGGGACACATATATATTAAAAAGCGAGGGACTAAGAGACGAACCCTGTGGCACCCCGCACGGAAAGGAAAACGGCTTAGACCTATTCTTGCCCAGGTCCACCGTTTGGGTTCTATCCATCAGAAATGATTTTAGAAGGTTCCAGGCCCTGCCCTGAACCCCTGCTGTAGATAGCCGGTCCATCAATACTTCATGATGGACCGTATCGAAGGCCGCCGAGAGGTCTAACATGATCAGAATCGCAGCACCTCCTTGATCCAAGGCCTCTCTTATTTCCTCCGATGCTTTAATCAAGGCTAACTCTGTGCTATGTTCAGCACGAAAGCCAAACTGCGTGGGATCCAATGAACAGTTAGTACGAAAAACGTGCTAAGCTGGGTATTCATGGCCTTCTCAATAATTTTGGCTGGCAATGTGAGGCGTGAGATAGGTCTATAACTGTTCAGATCACTAGGGTCCAGTTTAGGCTTTTGTATCAAAGGAAGAATGGAGGCCTGTTTCCACATTATGGGAAAATGGCCCGACTCAAAAATGGAGTTAATCATAGAGGTCAGGACCGGGCCAATGATCTTGGGAAAAGGTTTAATCACCGAGACTGGACAGGGGTCCAGGGGAGATCCAGATCTGCTCGCCATCAAGAGCTTGATAACCTCTTGAGTTTCTAGTGGTGTAAACTCAACTAAAGTAGATATAGCTTTGATTACAGTTGGCTCCGCCTCGTCTAAGGCCTCCTTAGCCTTTGTTTGCTGAGGACTAAAGGAGGAAAAAATAACATCAACCTTTTGCCGAAAGAAAGAGGCAAGATTTTCACATAGCTCAGGGCTAGTATGTACATTTGGCCTAATAGGATTAGTAAGTAAATGTATCGTTTTAAATAACTCTTTGGAGGAGGATTTTGCCTTATTAATCTGCTCAGAAAAATAAATCCTCTTAGTTTCCACGAGTAATTTTTTGTACCCTGAGAGACTGGTTTTATAGGCCACTTTGTCACTGGCACTATAGCCTTTTCTCCAGGCTCGTTCTAGCCTCTTACAGTCAGTTTTTTGCCCTTGAAGGTTATCCGAGAACCAGGGGGCTGAGGGGGTGGCCCGCTTGGGGGAATACCGTTTAATCGGGACAAGTTTACTACACGCAGCGTCAATCCATCCTGAGTAAACAGCCGCAGCCTCCTCTGCTCCAGCCGGAAGGAAGGGAGCTGTGTCTTTCAAGAGATTCCCTAAAGCGGGACTGTTGGCGTTATTCCAGGCCCTGATAGTTAGCTTGGCCCTTGACTCTGGTTTAGGTTGATAGTGAGGAGTCCGAGATAAAACAAATAGGATGGCGGCATGATCAGTCCAGGGGAGAGGCAGGGTCTCGGAGAAGGAAAGGCAAGAGTTATTGGTAAAGATTCCGTCTAAGGTATGACCTGCTACATGTGTAGGTCCGACCACCAGCTGCTCAAGATCCCCCCCACTCATAACTTGTTTCAGCCTCATATTATCAGGATCGGTGGGTTCTTCCAGATGGAAATTAAAATCCCCCAAAATTGTAAAGGACTTGGCACAAAGTCCTTCCTCCAGGAGCGAACCAATGGCATCTAGGAACGCGCCTCTGGGGCCAGGAGGACGATAAAGAAGGATAGCCCTAAAAGTGTCATGGGGAGAAATGCGTACACTAACCGACAATGCTTCACAAGCTGCATTGGAGGCTATAGAAAAAGAGGGCACTAATGTATTGTGATATAGCACAGCCAGACCTCCGCCCTTCCTATGTGGTCTGTCCAGGGTGTGGCAGAGGAAATCTGGAGGAGATCTAACAATATCAGGTCCTGAAGTGTCATCAGTCCATGACTCAGTAATAAATGCCAGCTTAATATCATACTGCTCTATAAGCAGTGAGCATTCCATGTTGTGCTTAGTTAATGACCTGGCATTAAGAAGTAGACATTTTATGGGAGCCAATTCAATTTGTATGGGTGAACTACCTGACTGATTGACCAAGCTTTTAATAGGATAGGCAGTGATGCAAGGGAGGGGTAGGGAGCAGTTAGAGCATAGCGTATCGTGATCAGCCGAAATGATGTCAGGCCGCAATTTGGGACAGCTCACCTTGCCACCTCTCGGATCCCGCCCTAGAAGAAACTCCCTCGAATATATCTGTAAATATGGCTTCATAGATCCAGGGGGGCATGCCCTAAGCCCGGGCCGAGCGCGGACGGGCGCAGATGGGCTTGCCTTCGGCGCGCCAGCGGCGCGCCCGCTGCGCGGTCGTGTCAGCGTGTGTTTTTGTAGGTGCGGGAGGAAGACTAGCCCGCTGACCTCCAATGGCTGCCCCGATCCTGCGAGCGCTTAACCGGTAAGAGGAGTGCCTCGTGCAACTCACCAACCCGTCAAGACAGCGTGAATTTAATACATCTTTCAGTTAAGTTAAAAACGAAAATGTTTAAAAACACAATTCAAATTCATATTTAAGAACACATATTACGATCGAAGCAAAGCTAAAAACGGTATAGAGTCACCAGCACTCCACTAAGCACCCAGCTTGTACCCCAGGTAGACAGCGCTGCGCGGTCGCGTCAGCGTGTGTTTTTGTAGGTGCGGCAGGAGGACTAGCCCGCTAACCTCCAATAGCTGCCCCGCTCCTGCGAGCGCTTAACCGGTAAGAGGAGTGCCTCGTGCAACTCACCAACCCGTCAAGACAGCGTGAATTTAATACATCTTTCAGTTAAGTTAAAAACGAAAATGTTTAAAAACACAATTCAAATTCATATTTAAGAACACATATTATGATCGAAGCAAAGCTAAAAACGGTATAGAGTCACCAGCACTCCACTAAGCACCCAGCTTGTACCCCAGGCAGACAGCACTGCGCGGTCGCGTCAGCGTGTGTTTTTGTAGGTGCGGCAGGAAGACTAGCCCGCTGACCTCCAATGGCTGCCCCGCTCCTGCGAGCGCTTAACCGGTAAGAGGAGTGCCTCGTGCAACTCACCAACCCGTCAAGACAGCGTGAATTTAATACATCTTTCAGTTAAGTTAAAAACGAAAATGTTTAAAAACACAATTCAAATTCATATTTAAGAACACATATTACGATCGAAGCAAAGCTAAAAACGGTATAGAGTCACCAGCACTCCACTAAGCACCCAGCTTGTACCCCAGGTAGACAGCGCTGCGCGGTCGCGTCAGCGTGTGTTTTTGTAGGTGCGGCAGGAGGACTAGCCCGCTAACCTCCAATGGCTGCCCCGCTCCTGCGAGCGCTTAACCGGTAAGAGGAGTGCCTCGTGCAACTCACCAACCCGTCAAGACAGCGTGAATTTAATACATCTTTCAGTTAAGTTAAAAACGAAAATGTTTAAAAACACAATTCAAATTCATATTTAAGAACACATATTACGATCGAAGCAAAGCTAAAAACGGTATAGAGTCACCAGCACTCCACTAAGCACCCAGCTTGTACCCCAGGTGATTTTTCGCGTCACAAATGTTCAAGGGGGTAAAATGTAACTGTGCCTTGGGAACTTCACGTGCACCACAGTTACATAAGGCGATTTTCATTTTTTCTTTCAGATGGAGATGGTGTACTAATCACCCATCATCTTCATGACTTCACATAATCACTGCCAGTATATGCACTGATTAATTTCATGATTTAATGCAGAGTGACTTGAATTGTTTAATGGTCTTGAAGAATGCCCAAGAACTTCGGCTGGAGTCTATTGAAGTCAGAAACATGTTGACCACTAAGGGGGTATATTTGCTCTGAACCCCCAGTCCTCTCCTTTTTTAACCCTATCCAAGGGTACCCTTGAATAAAAGTATTGGGTCCCTGTGAGATAGTTTTAACCTTTCACTTATCTTATTGTGCACTCTGCCCCTCACTCACATTTCTCAGTGGCGTCCCCCCCTATTGAAAACACCTCAGCTCCTCTCCACCTATCTTTTTCGGTGGAGAGTTGTAGCCCACACCCGTGACCTTGCGGCCCCGGTGTGAGGAGGGAGCCCCATGATGAAGCATGTCACCTTCGGGTGGGTGAGGGTTCTCGTCCTTATAGAGGAATACCTTTCCTTAACAAACAAAAAAAAAAACATTTTTAGAGATCGTATCTTTTGTGAGTTTGATGTATTGGTAGGGAGTGATACGCTCTCATTTGGGATTTCTCTCTTGGATCCTTAGTGTGATTTTGATGTACTGTTTCTATTGACAGAAGTGTGGGAATGCTGGGTGATGGAACGTTTGCTGTTCTGCACAAATTCTGGGTCTTTCCACCACAGAAATGTGAAAGTATTCAGTTTTTTAAACCAATGTTTATTCTGTGTAGGTTATTCTGGGTAAGAACCATTGGTAGTTACACCACTCAGGACTTTTCCTGGTGTCTAGAGTTCAGAAGTGTCTGGGTTTGGTAGGGTTCCCCAAATACCAGATGAACCCAGATGTGTGTTTCTTTGCTCAAGCATGGCGCTTCGGTAACTCCTGTCTCCTCATTGTGGTGCAGATATATGGGGTGTTTGCATCCCAGTAAGTAGACAGGCGCAGCTTTAGTTTTTCGTAAGATAAGAAAAAGTCAAACAATACTCACGCTCTTTCATAGAGGACACCACCCATTTTAAGCACAAATGTGTTTCATTGTTAAAAAAAACTTTGATTGTATACAATTCATTCCTTTGAAATGCATTTACAAAAGGAGATGGACACTGCATACGTATGAGAAGCTGGCTTATTAGTTGGGGTGGATGGTAGTCCATCACAAGTAATAACGCCATTATTCCTGTTAGATCCAGTCACGGTCTCAGTAATTTAAACCTTAGCTCGACCCATGGTAGCTATGGTACAGAGCAGACAGGGTTAACTCAAGAAAATATGTAAAGCATTTAGAAGTCCTAAAAAAGTTCTAAAGTTGAAAGCACAACATAATAAAAATCACACTATTCAATTTATGAAAATAGAGAATATTTTAATAAACAAAATAAGACCATTTTGACCAAAATCCAATGAAGCAAACTGGAAATTATTAAAGTTTTAAATGGAAATAGTGCTAAAAAGTGTTAAGCACCACATGCAGGCATCTGGTTGGGCTGAACCAGTGCCTTTGCCCAAGCTAAGGCCGGCCGCAATAAAGCAGTCACAGAGGAAAAGTTACCTCCCGGAGTCGGCAGCCTTCAATGAAGCAGGCAATCTGCCTGGCATCAAGAGAAGGGGCTGGAAATAGGCAGATTCCGGCGTGGAGATGGAGCCTCAGTAAAACCATTGGTTTAGTCAGGAAAAAGCTCCAGGGGAAAAAGCTACAGTTTTTGCACCCTGGGTGCCTCTGGCATCCATCACTTCTTCTTTGATGGCACAGTCAATGAAGCCTCAATCTGGAACCAAAGAGATCTCGACATTGACAGATTACGGCATAGAGGAAAAAATATAGTGGGAGCTATGGTGAACATCAGGCCCAGCAGCAATGCACCCTTGTTGGATTGGCTGTATAGGTTGGTTCCGGTCTCCCAAAGGTTCTCCAGGTGAAATGCTTGTAGAATGTATCTAAGTTCCAATTTTTAGGTTAAGGCAGGAGTACACTCTGGCATCAGTCAATGGTTCCATGACCTCAAGGACAGTACTTCTGGACCAGAACTAAGTCTAACGGAAGCCATCCGCAGGGTCCAGGGCAGGTCCAGGGGAAACTGGTCAGCTGAACTCTTCCAGGAAAGGGAACTTCTTGCAGCTTTTGTGTCCATGTAACTTATCAGGAGGTCATTGGAGCCTACTTCTTGGTCATGGGTACAATTAGTAGCAGGTCCTGCCCTTAGAGTTCTCCTCACAGGTGTCAAACACAGGTGTAGTCATTCTTTTGTCTTCCACAGATCTAGTAATGTTCTGAAGAGAGTATGCAGGGGTGACCCATTTGTACCTGGCCCTATTCTGTGGGTTGGGGTGGGTGACTCCTGGTCCCTCCCTAACCAATAGGGAAAAGGTTCCCAGGTGCAACCCTGCCAATTTTTGCAACAGTTCCTGTGTGTCCTACTGCAAATAATCCCACAGTGTTATCTATTGTCTGCCTAAAATGAAGATGGCCAAACCTTTCTTCTCTTGTGCAGAACTCCTGTGCTCACCCTAGATGTGTGGTCAGGAAAATGAGCAACCCCCTCCTCTGCGGTCACTCAAAACCAGTTCTGGGGCATGGTAGCTTCATTCCCACTGGGATTGGTGCCTGGCTGGCAAGAATTACAAAAGAGAGGGCAAGCCGAGGCTGCATCTGCCTGTAATAGGGTAGACCTCTTTGAAGATCATTATATTATTGGGCACTGCCAAGATGGTCATCCTGTCAGAGGAACAGAAGACCTCCCCACACCCAAGGCCTTTGTATCAGCTCTAGGTGCAAGTTCACATCTTATCAAAAAGCTATTTAGCTCCTGGGTGACTGTTGGAAGCTCACGCAAATGGGCTTCTAGAGGTTTTAGGCAGATACAAAGTGACTTTCTGAAAGTACCTTTCATAAAATATTTTCTAAAAATCCAACTTTTCCAATTAATTGGATTTGCAACAAATATTTAAAAAAAAATCAAAGGATAAACCTTATACCCAGCCTGGATCCTAGGCTGAGATATCATTATTTCATTTTAATATTAACTCACAATGGTTTCCTGTGGAACAGGTAACCCTGCTACAGTTTCGATAGCTTTTTGGGCCTTTTCACTGTAAGTACATGATTTACATTACACTTTTACATGTCCTACTTTAGATGTCATGCATCTTGCCTTATTGGAAATTAAGGCTTACTTAGAGGCGACTTATTAACATTTAAAATGGAGATGAAGGGGTTATTTTCACAGCTTTGATTTGCAGTTTATACCTGCACAGCTAGGTTATTGACAGCAGGCCTGCAGTTATGTTTTGCTCTGTCACTCTGCTGGTGGCACAATGTATGCTGCAGTACACTAGTGTCATTTAACTTATAGGTACTCAATATATTTTGTACCATAATGAAGGGCCTTATAGGTAAGTTAAATATAGTAATTAGGAGTATAGTCAATTTAGACATGTTTTAGGGGTCAGAGCACGTGCACTTGGGCCTGGTTAACAGAGTCCGAATGAGAAAAGTCCAAAAAACAGGAGCATCAGCCTAAAAAATATGGATGGTCAGGCATTTTCCTACAATATCTATAACAGCATACCATGAAATGAACAAACATTCCCTTACAAGCTATTGTGACATAGAATCCTTTTCTGGCTGAGTATGTTCAAATATTGCCTTATAAATCAAACTAATCAAACTATAGTGACATAAAGTATTTTTACTGACCAAACACTAGTAAAACTGCTATTTTTTTTATATAAAATAATCTCTGCACCTGGCAATTTCATTCCCATCTCTAGAAAGCTGTAGTTTTAAGCAAGCTAAGCCGTATTGTAAAATGAAAGCATGGTGAAAAGAGAACAGTACATTTTCATAGGACAATAGTCTTGCATGTAGTGAAACAGGATTAGGGTGCTTGTTTAGTACTTTTGCATTTTATTGAAGCAAAGCATATTTGGCTTAACATACGTGATAATCATCATTTCATTTTGAATGATGTCTAGTAACAAGTACTCATTTATCTGCAAATACCACTAATGAACTAATAGGTGACATTTTAATAAAACCTATGTCCACATTCTGTCACTGATGTCAGGCTGTGTACTAAGCAGAACCCACTTTAAGCTGTCAATCCATACTTCTGATTGCAATTTCAACACTCCAACCCAGTTCTTTTTGCATAATACTTCTATATTAAGGATTTTCGACTGAATGCCATAATATAGTACTACCTAAAGTTTTTTTCTATGCATAACATCATTGTAAAATCTACCATCTTCTTGCAATGACATAGAAACAAAATTGACCCCCATTTGTCTGTTCGTACCAAAAAATAACTATGTTAGAAGAGCAATCTAAGGGCCTGATTTAGAGTTTGGCAGATGGGTATCCCATCCACCATATTGCAAGTGCCACAGGATATAATGCATTTGTATAATCAAGGTGGGAAATCTGTCATGTTTGTGAAGGATTAGCCCATCCACTGTACTCTAAATCAGGTCCCAGGTAGCCTCCAACTGTAAATGTTACTCTGTCCTCCATCTATTATCCTCTTGTGTGCATGCTATTCAGAAATACTGTTGCATACAGAGTGACCCTGTGATCTTGTGATGTACATACCAGGGATCAAAAAGTGAGTGGGATCACTGGTCTTGGTTTTTGGTGGTGAGGGATGGGGGTATTTACTGGTTTTATACCATTCTCTACAGGACCTATAATTACCTGGGTACGTGGAGATATTGATGCCCACAACTCCTCTCAACATTATTTCTCCTTTATTTGAACAAAACGGCTTCAGGCCATGTTGATGATTGCAGCTTGATCATTAACAGTATATTCTGATCTTTTATATTCAGACACATTCATTATTTGCTTAAAACAGTCAGCATATGTAGGTACTGCTGCAGTTTGCCATTACTTTACAATGCATTATTTTGATACTAAAAGTACTGTGGACAGCCAAGTTCTCATGTGTGTTATCACTCCTACTATTGCTGACATCCTGTGCAGTAAGGTCAGTTAACCCATAGCTGTAAAGTTCAGTAAACAAGCTGTTCTCAAAGATGTCCGTATTGAGTTCTAGTAATGTGGGAGGATAGAGCATGCCCATAGGATACATTGGGTATCACAGTCCCCCTGATCACCAGCATTTTGAATTTGGACATACATGTGCTGGGTGTATACTTTTGGGAGACAAGTGCCATTCATCTAGGATTTTGAAGTAGATAAAATTAAGCCTCGCTTTAGTTTGGCCTTTGTCATGCACTGCAAGTATTTTCAACCATACCTCATCCTCATACTGTAGCTCTACCTTCTCCTGCCATTTGAGCCTAAGTGTGCTTGCCATAGATTTTGTGAATTCTGACTTTATAACGGTGAGAACACACCTTTTCACTGTCCCCAAACTTTACAGTATTTTTGGATCATGAATATTGGTAGATCAAACAGAGGAATTTCCAGCTTTTCATTAATGTAGTGGCTCAGCTGCTTATATCTCCCAACTTGAGAAGATTGAAAAATATACTCTGCTTTGAATATTGTAAAGGACTGCAAATGTCCCTTATTAAAGCAAATGTTCTAACAGCCTTATTCCTGCTTCTTTCCAGTCCTCATAATTGCTTTTCATCAGCTTATAGTCCTGCCTTTCTCAATATTCAATTATTCAGGAGCATGTAAAGTTCCATACTTTTGAACCTATAAGCATCTTGCCATGCTAAGGACATGGCATGCATGATGGAGTTAAATTCCTTGCAGTTTTAGATGAATCCCCATGAAGTGAATCTAATTCTCCTTCAGTGGGCAGCAGGTTTCTGTCAATTCTGGTCCATAATAGGGCCTATTCTGCAGTAACCAATATTCTAGAAATATGTGTCAGATGATGTATAAGTTTCCATATATAGCAAACACAATCCCAAACCTTTTGTGGAGGCATATAATCTAGATAGTTTGATTCTTGGCTTTGTGTTGCCCCAGGTGAAGCATTTAAGAGCCACATTGATTTCTTCTATGGTAGAAGTTGTGATGGGTAGTAAGAGCATTGCAAGTGAATAGTGTAATCTCAGGGCTATTTTAACTACTTGAACTTTACTCCAGATGAACAACTGGAGGTTCAACCACTTTGTAAAATTGTTCTCTGCCCTCTTCGTTTCGTTTAAAATCTTTATTCGATCTGTTTACAAATAGATCATAAAAGCACAATTTCATCATATCAAACAAATATTATAAAAAGCCGTAAAAAACAGTTTAAACTCATAGTTGAGTTTAAGTGCCCCTTACAATACTTTAAGACAACGCACCCATCAACTTTCTTTTTCTCATGCAGGCCCACAGAAATGATGCAACCGAGAAGCAGACATAGGGGTTAGGTAAGGACTTTAAAAAATACAGTGCCACCCTACATTGCTTAAAATTATGACGCCTTAAAATAGGGAGGATAAGCGTTTCACTTTGGTAGAACTTACAAAACAGTACCAGGTGTAAATCAGACTGGAGCGAAAAGTTGTCGCAGGGACATAGAGTTAGGTCAGCATGCTTGAACTTCCTCTCTGGAAACCCAAGCATCAAAGGAATGAAGTTCAAGCGGAAACGTAACAAAATAAATCTATGCTGGACTATAGTAATGCGTGAGAGGTAAGAATAATCTTCCCCAGATCTTGGCGGAACGAGGGCATAAGCAGTAAGCGCTTTTTGCTGACGATTCTTTTCCCTGCGAGCAAAGCTGGCCCTCTGCATATATAGCTCAATTATTTTCTGTTTAGGGACCTTTCTACAAGAGGCAGGGTCCCTGAACAACTCTTCCTGCCCAATAGCAGTTAGTTCTGCTTCAACGTATCTGAGCCATCCAATCCTGCTACGACCCTCCAACTTCAGGCAGTCACCAATTATACGTTGGGTTAAATTAACCGTCGACCGTCGACCTTCGCCAAATAGAGAGCCACAGCAGGATCGGCGCCAGTCTAATAGAGTCAGACAAATAGGGAAGCCCTAGTTCAAGATGTAAAATATAATTGGAGGATGAGGGTGGTAATGAAACCCTGGACTTGAAAAAGGTGTCTTACATTCTCTGCAGTTGTTCAATGTGGGCCATCCCCCGACGCCCGCCCCGTAGGTTGTCGCCGCCTTTGTTTTAGCTTGGTAAATGTTTTTAATCGTGTCCACAGGACTGGCTCCCAGCTTCTTAGTGAAACCTTTTATAGCTTGTAGGCTTCTTTCCATGCTCAGGACTCTTGCTGCCACCAAGTTCGACCAAGTTTGTTTACTGTCGAACAGAACTCCCAGGTATGTGAAAGAGTCAACCACTTCAATTTTCTTTGAGGCCAGATGGAAGTAAGGGGATTTTACTCCTCTGGCAGCTCCAGCTATGATGATAAAAGATTTGGTTTCATTAACTCGAAGGTCTAAGGAGGCCATGAATGAGGCATATGCTGTTATGAGGCTTTGGAAAGCTACCCCTGTCCTGGCAATTAACACTGCATCATCAGCGTAAGCCAGTATTGGAAGGGGAGTGTTGTCAAATATAGGCACGTCCGGGGTTGAGCCAGACAGGGCTGCCTCCACCCCGTTAGTATAGATGGAAAAAAGAAACGGGGCGAGGACACATCCCTGCCTGACCCCTTTCTCGATTTTAAAGGCGCGCGTGCACTCCCCATTTAAGCCGTACCTCACACAGGCAGTAGCATTAGCGTACAGCTGACGGATGAAGCGAATGACCAGGGGATCAATCCCCATTTCCTCCATCATGAGCCATAACTCCTGGTGGGACACACAATCAAAGGCGGCTGACAAGTCCATAAAGGCCATGTATAACTTCCCACCTTTAGCCTTCGTGTATTTATCTATGCAGAGCGAGAGGTTGAGACATTGGTCCACTGTCCCCTTCCCTTTCTGAAAGCCATATTGCGCCTGCATTAAAAAGTTTTGTTCCAGTGCCCAGTCCTCCAGCCTGGCTAATAACAGCCGGCCCATTCATTTGGCAGTTGTGTGCAGAAGGGAGATGGGTCTATAGTTCTTCGGACTGCCCCTGTCTCCCTTCTTGAAGATTGGGACTATGACACTGTGTTTCCAGGATGGGGGGGGCCTCTACAGCTATGCTGTTGAAGACATTTGTTAATAGGGGAACCCACATATCACAATTGGCCTGAAAAATGTCAATTGAATCCCATCGGGTACTGGGGCCTTTCCCGGGATACAGGCTTCCAACCCTATTCTGACTTCTTGTAGCATGAATGTCAGGGTTCTATGGGGAGGGGGTGATAAAACAGATTGTGGAGGCTCCAGGATGGATTTTTGACTGAAAATACCTTCAAAGTGCTCTATCCATGCCTCTTCCTCTACGTGCGTGTCCAGGGATGGGTCTTTTGTGTCTTTAAAATAAGGGGCATTTATAACTTTCCAAAACTCCCTACTATTTCCTGAATTGGCGGCTTGTTCGAGGTCATCCCAGGCCTTCTCCCTTATATCCTTTACTCATTTGTTTCTGGCCTGCTTGTTCTAATTTCTCAATGATCTTACCAAAGCCGAGTCTCTGGGCTGGGATTTTAGAGCACTAACAAGGGATCTCTTTGCTATGGAGCATGAAGTATCGAACCAGTGGCTCAGTTGTAAATCAGTTACTGCCTATGTCGAGTAAGTGCGGCTTTTATTTTTGTTAGTAAAGTTCTAAACTGGGTGACTAGTAGAGGGGGAGAGGACTCCTCGGCCAGGCAGTATAGGATGTTATCCCTTACTTGGGCTATTATTGCAGGAGTCAAGTTCTGCTTCACGACCTGTGCCCACTTTAGTTGGTATTCGTTGTTCCTGGATAATACATTATCGTCCACTACCTGTTGGGATCTTTCCATTTTTTGAGGTAGACTTAAATATATATATAGGATTGCGTGATCGCTGTAGCATGTGAACAGATTGGCTGAGTGGTCCACTCTATCTCGTGTTGCAGAGGAGACTAAAACAAAGTCGATCGTGGACTCACAGTTATTCCTCCTGAATGTTCTCACTATCTGGCCAGTCTTCAAATTATTAATTACACTCAGGCACCTCGAATAAATTAATCTGTTGAGGGTGTCACCATATTCATTGTGTGTAAAATGAAGGAGGGGGTTTCCCTGGGGATCGTCTAGCCCGCACACCCTAGCCTCATTATACTTACACAAGTGTGTATTAAAGTCCCCCATCCAGATTAGGCTAAATGGGCCCTTGTGTGAACGTGAATTAAGTAAACCTAACTCATTGTTTAAGTCATCTGCCACTCGTTTCATGTTTCCCCCAAATTCATTATTATAAAAATTAATTAAAATCCAGAGGCCGTCATTTCTGGGTTCCAATTGAAGAATTTGGAAGTGGTTATTCTGGGTACCTACCTGCTTTACTTGAAAAGGTAAGGTATTAGAGATTAGGGTTAATAGTCCCCCTTTGGCTCTACCTGACACTGAGGGTGTCGCTGGTGTATGAAATGTACGGTACCCGCAAAAAACACTGGGTCCTTAGCCCATGTTTCTAGGAGGCAGATAATATCCAACATTAGCCAGTAGTTCTGCCACTCAGCATTTCCTGCCTTGGAGGCAATCCCTGCCACATTCCATGATGCCAGACTGATCTTGCTTCTGACCGCTAATCCCTGGGTTTGGGGGATCATGGGGGACACCTGCGAGCCGGGAGCTAAGTTGGCTGGTAAAGTAACTAGAGAGGAGGTGGATATTGGTGGTCAATCACAAGCTTCCAAGTCTGAAAGGGGAGTAAATCTATTAGATAACCCGACCCCCGAGGTAGTGCTCGGGCAATCCAAATGTCGTGGCATGTGTGTGGCTGGCCTTAGCACACCCCTCTGGTCGATTCCTGGTGGGAGACCCTGCTTATAAAAGTACTCCAGTTCTAGAGGAATAATCTGCGTACTACTAAGGGGTGTTCTATGGAGATTTTTAAGAAGAGCGGTACCAAAGGGGGGTTTATTAAAATTTATCACCACGCAGTTCCTGCGAGGGATTTAGTAGAGTTACCATCCCACCCTACTCTCCTCGCCATGATAATCTTATAAGCTTGCTGATGACTCCCCATGCCCCAGTCCATAAGACGGTTTGATAGCCAATGCAGGCATTTGTCCATTAGCTGCGTGGTGGATTCGTACTGCTGGTCCCGCAGAGGAGGAACATATGCCAGGACCAACACAAGGGGGGAAGAAACCGGTGGAAGATGGAGGTCTTGCTGTAGGTGGTTTGCCCCCATTGCCACGGGGGGTCTTGAATTTCTGCTGGATAGGGTCCCAATCTTGGTTCGACCAGTCCTCGAGGTTCCTGGTAGTCATTGTCCCTTCTGCCCAAGGGCGTTGGAGGTTGAACCTCCATTTGTTCAGTAGGTTGAGCACGGGCTGAAGGGCCCAAAACACCCCGCGCAGATGACCGTGTTAAAGTGCCCATGGACAGTGAGGGATTTACGCCCTGACCGGTGAACGCGTCAGATTCGGGCTTCTCCGTAGCTGCAGATGGGAGGTCGACAGAGTGGGTCGCAAATAAAAGAGGGGCAGATGTTTTTTGGGCCTCTAAGCCGGCTAGTCTCTCTTCAATTTTATTTAGCTTCAACATGATGGGATCAAGTAAGGTGGACATAAATTTAGTTACTTCATCCCAGAAAGCTTTATCAAAAACTGGTTCACGAGCTGAGGCATTAGCGGTTAAAGGCATCGATGTTGCAGGAATATTTGAGGTGACTGTCTTAGCGCAAGTAGCCTGAGTTTAGTTGCTCGAGTGGTTGTGAGTGGTTTCGACTTGTCATCCCCAGGGCCCCTTGAAAATAGGAGACGGTTGAGTGGTAGGTGAAGGCTCCCGTTGGCCAGCTGGAAGGTCATCAGATGAGGCCACTTGTGTTAATGGAGTATGTGGGGTATTTACTGAGGTGCTCCCTAATGGTGACCTATTAGAAAGAAAAAGTGGTTCCATGGATAAGCGTCTCTCAGTCAGTTCGATTTCGTGTGAGAGAACGCTCGCTGCTTTTGACAGGAACGCATCAAGTGTTGCTACCTTCCTGCCCCCTGTTTTCTCCACCGGGACCTTCCGTCTTCCCATGATGTCAAATTACCAGTACAAAATTACTGAAAGAAAATAAAGTACCTTAGGTCCGAGACAAGACGTTAGAGGGGGGGCCCAGCCCAGCCTCTTCCGGGCTCAGACGGGTGTGGACAGGCCCGCCCTTGGCCCGGGCTTTGCCCGGTCGTGTCCCCGCACGCGTCCCGCGCCGCGGGCCGGCGAGCTCCTTTAATAGCGCTTCCGTGCGCTAAGCCTCCTGGGTGTTGTGGTCCTCCATTGCTAGATTGCGGGAAAGCGTGGACGAGGTACAGCGACCCCCGCAGTGAAGAGCAGCTACAGGCGCCACAGGCCGGCGAGCTCCTTTAATAGTGCTTCTGCGCGCTTAGCCTCCTGGGATTTGTGGTCCTCCAGGGCCGGATTGCAGGAAAGCGCGGGCGAGGTACAGCGACCCCCGCAGTGAAGAGCAGCTACAGGCGCCGTGGGCCGGCGAGCTCCTTTAATAGCGCTTCCGTGCGCTTAGCCTCCTGGGTGTTGTGGTCCTCCAGGGCCGGATTGCGGGAAAGCGCAGGCGAGGTACAGCGACCCCCGCAGTGAAGAGCAGCTACCCTGCCCTCTTCAACAATGTTAGGATTGTGTACCACACCATGTGTTCAAGGTCTTAGTTAATCAGGATAGGTTCAAGGAAACCCAACAAAAGGGGTGTTGGCCCAGGATTGAGCAGGCAGTGGCCTTATACAGAGGCAACCTATCACTCTTTGTCTAATTGATGCCGTAAGCAAAAAATGTAGAGAAGGCCTTGACAGTTATCTTAATGCAAGGGATTGAGGTTTCCAGATATGTGAGCATCAACACTAAATCATCCACATAAAATAGGATTTTTATAGTTCCCGCTGGAGAGACAATTCTCTTTATGACTACATGTTAACAAAGTTTTGTAGCTGGCATTAACAGCAAAATATAAAATAAAGGTGACAGTGGAAAAGGTACTCAGGTACATGTGCGGCTAAAAATCATCCAATATAAAGACATAGCAGGTGACTTCGAAGGGATGTATGTTATCACTTTGCCTTTTTTATAAAGTCTACCGAAGACCATCTCTTTACAGTTCTTTAACGGTACACCCATTCCATTCAATCAGATTCCTTTTTAGAATCCAATGAGCCACCCAACTTCTCATAACCTCCTACCTGCCAAAGCAGTTGTTACATGAGTCCACATATAATCCCCTAATAATCTGTCTGAGACAAATTCTTCCTGTGTAGGATGTATTAATTCCTACCCTGAACTGCAAAAAAAGTGCTGTCAAGCAGAATGTAATAAGCTATTGGTATTTATGGCTTCTCGTACATTACTGTTCTAGAAAGACCTTCTTATGCTGCTTTTCCTACCACCACCGAGTCTCAATAGACTGAAGGAAGAAATGATAGGGCAGACTTTCCTCTTCTCCTCCTGTGAATCCTAGAGACCTGACAGAAGCACTGTAGCTGCAGGTTATGATTCGGTATCTCCTTGTCTTTTCTCAATTCCCATAGGTCACCACAGAGTAGAGGAAAGTTCTGGAAGGCAGGTGACCTTCTGGATCAATCTAGGGTCTCCACTACCTTGCACTGGCCTTTGTCAAACAAGTGGCAGATAAGAGATGTTTGCCTTGCCCAGCATTGGCAACATCTGCCTGCTCCATGCTTGAATTGCACAAGAGAAAAAAAAGCAGAAAAAGATTGGGAAGCTGAGCCAGTTGTCTAAAATAATTTGATAAGATAAATTAGCTGGAAACTCACTGAGGAGGTGTGGCAGGACTGCGGGAGTCTAGATGATTTATTCCTAATGTTATTGAAATAAAGGAGGTACTAATGTGATGAGCAAGGTTCACAGAGTTTGAAAAGTCTGTCAAAAATAACTGGGTTCTAACAGTGTCAAAGCAAGTGTTCCCCACACTCCAATGCTCCTTCATAGCGTGTCTCTGGAATCCGCTTAGAGATCGCTCTGTAGTGGGATAATATAGCCTTAGAGCCTGCCGTAGAGGGCTCTACAAGCCGATAAAGGTCCGCTCCTGTGTTAAAGGAGTGAGCCAAAGGCGAGGGCCTTTAACAATGGAGCGGGCCTTTAATGGCCAGTAGAGCCCACTACGGAGGGCTCTAAGGCTATCAGAGTATTCCACCCCTAGAGGGCAGAATGTTCTAATTTATAAAACAAAGGCCTCATGGACCGAGCACGGGTTGAAATCCCCTCGGGGTCCATGAGGCCTTTGTTAAACATTGGAATGTTGATGCTCCCAGCTTCTACCGGCCATTAGAAGGGTGGAATACTCGATTGTTTTCAATATAGTGCTCAACATTCCAATTTTCTAATAAACAAAGCAAAGTTAGATATACATAGAGATAAAAATAGAGGTACTTCAGCCTCTGGTTCATTAGTCACACCATTGCAACGTTCTTTGTGTATGACGTCACTTGGAACAACTCTCAGGTAAAAAAAAAAATGTTCTCATGTACCCATGATCAATCTAGGCAGCAGCTGTACGAGCATAGAAAAGTTCATCTCTGCTCCAAAAATGGAACGCATAATTCACAATATGATGTTTTCTTGGCATGAATGTGGCTTCTCACGTGGAAAAGACTGCCTTCCAAACAGATTTTTCTGTGTGAGTAAGTGCAAGAAAGGGGAGGAAACAGGAGGAGCAAAGCCTTCGGTAGCCCCCACAAAGTTAGAATCTGTAGTTAGCAAACGTTTTAGAGATACTTTGTCAACATTAAGACATTGCTACATTTACAGCAAGGTACAATATAATGTATTTTCTAGGTGGGGAAGGGAATGACATTGCCTGAAATTTCTAAGTGTCTGGAAAGTGGTTTATTCCTGTGCAAAAAATGCACTTTTCAGACTAGGTCTGACATAGGGGTAACGTTTCTAGGCATACTGCTGTACATTTACGAGCTAGAATGTGTTTACATGGTGTAAACAAGGTAAAATATTTTTTTAAATCACAAAACATAAATTTAAGATAAAAGTAGACTCACTTCTACGCACTTATCATAGTGATTTTGTTTGTGAATCTGGCCCACGATGATTTAGTCGCAATATATTATAGGGGAGCAGGTTCGATTCTCATACTTTAAATGATTTAACAGCATAATGTTTGCAAAACAATCTGAAGTTATTTGAAAATAGCTGACTCATAAAATCTGTCTGTACTTATCTGATCATGATTCCCCCTAACCCACCTCTGCTTTTGTGAATCTTCGATGTTATGTCAGACAATTGGAATATCAAGACGCCATTTTTATTAGCAAGCAACTTTGGGGCATATTCTCAAGGATCTATCGCCGAGTTATCGGCACTTTATCGCAGCCAAAGTCGCGATAAATTCATCGCCCCTTTCACAAGCTGGCGCTAACAGCCCATAACAACAGTTTACCTGCGAAAGCAGTCGCAAAAAACATCGCCACAGATGACCCCGGCAACTAACGCTAATGATATGCAGAGTAGGCGTTCCCGTGCAAAAATCTGTGACAACACCACTCCACAGCATTCCCAACGACCAGCCACATCGGCGATAAGATCACAAAACATGCGATAAGGCGCGTTAGCAGCAGGAAATTAACACCTGCTCTTACCTGGTGTAAAGTCAGATGACAACCGGCACCAGACAGGGAAGCACAGCCCATAGCCACACATGAAGAATAACAGATGCCCTGGAGCAACCGATCATGCAGCCCGGAGCCCCAATAGGCCAACAGCACCCACCGCCACCACCCCCAGTACCCTACCACCCCCACCCCCCCCCCCGGGCCCCACCCCGGGCCCCCCCTTTGGACAAAGATAATGCACATCAACTCCACGAAACCATGAACCAAACAAATCGCCAGAAGTCGCACAATCACAACCCCTAACATACATGTGTGGTCAGAAAAAGGGAAATCATACATTCATATCATAATTTCCAAATAATACGTTTATTACAGAATAAACCAAAAACAACAATTCTGAAGAGGCATGGCGGGTCTTCTCAGGACATTCTGCAAGTCACAGCCTGCAAAACAGAAATCTGGATAAGAAGGTGTGCCATGCGCCCATCAAAGTACAGAGAGAGAGAGCGAAAGAGAGAGAGAGAGAGGGAGAGAGGGAGAGAGAAAGAGAGAGATAGAGGGAGAGAGAAAGAGAGAGAGGGAGAGGGAGAGAGGGAGAGAGAAAGAGAGAGAGAGGGAGAGACGGAGAGAGGGAGAGAGAAAGAGAGAGAGAGAGAGAGAGGGAGAGAGGGAGAGAGAAAGAGAGGGTGAGAGAGTGCCGACACTGTGGCCCTAGGCCTCACTGCTCACCTGCTGCCACTGGTGTGTCTCCAACCACGTGCCAGTACATACTGCAGTCCCCCAGGTCCCTTATCTGAAACAGTATCCAGAGACATGAATGGCAGAGTCCATACAGTTGCACACGCCATCATCGCTTGCCCGCCCCTGCGCACACAGGCTGCTGCACCCCAGCCCCTCCCGCCGCCCAGCAGTGATTGCCCGCCCCTGCGCAACCAGGCCTCACTGCTCACCTTCCGCCACCGGTGTTTCTCCAAGAGGGCCCACCATGTTCCGGTGGGATCTCCAAGCCCGAGGCCCGCGACCATGGCACCCTCCATATCATGCAGCCCCTCAAAGCGGGCCACCAGGTCACACACCTGACTCTGGGTCTTGATTTCGCAATGGCAGAGACCACATCAGTGCACACGGCATCATCGCAGGCTGCACACCCGCTCAGCGCTTGAGGTGCCACTAACTCTGTGAACCGCAAGGCAATGACATGTGGCGAGAGGCCCGCACTGCCCGCTGGCTCAGCCCTACACTGCGGTCCAGCAGGGCTCACACTGATCCTTGCTAGTCTGGACCACCAGGATGGCGCATCATCGCAGGCTGCACACGAGCTCAGCACTTTAGGTGCCCCTATCTCACTGCACCGCAAGACACCGTCCCGTGGCAGTGTGCCTGTGCCTACCGCAGTGTATCCGGTGCCACCAAGTCTGTTCCCCGCTAGGCATGGACCCTTAATGATTGAGATCTGTGGTGCGGATGCCATCATGTCACCCCCGGCACTGGGCAATGTGAGGTGGCAGGGCCCTAGGCCCTCATGCATACATGAGAACTACACGGAGACACCCAGTTAGAGAGTGGAAATGGCGTCCAGCACGTGCACCAGGCCCTTTTTATTGGCAGGGTCACATGTCCTGTGACGCCTGTGCTGGATGGGTGTGGTGTGGGTGTACACCAGCCGTGAGGTAGTGGCTGTGGCATGCTGACAACTAGACCTGTGAGCTGCAGATCCCTACAGTGAAGACCTGGGACATGTGGCGTTGTCGTCCCCCCCTGTGTCCGTAAGCGGAGTGGGCTGTCCTGGCATATGCCAGTCCAGCGTAAGGGTGTGAACAATGACCCCAGAGCTCTGGGCGTGGTTCCGTCCTGGGCTGTACAAAGAAGTGACTAATGGATGTGTCTCTGTTGTAGTGTCGGCGCTACCCAGACCGCAATCGGCAATCTGTCACCCTGGGACAAAAGTCCCACAACATGAGCAACATGGATGTAAGGGGGAATCACTGACCCTACATTCATCCATACTTCCACACTTGAAAGATCATAGACATGACACATCTGTGTGAATATGAATGTTTATTGCACATTCAGTGGAGTGTTGCTGCTGGAGCAGTACAGGGCCATGCCAACCCCACTTTACATTGTTGGCCCATGGAGGGCCAGCCAGAGTCCTTCAGGGAATGACAGGTACATCAGGAGAGGAGGAGTTCAGTCCGCAGTCTTATAGCTGTGTCATTGGTGACCAAACAGAATTTGGCAGTCCATGTCGAGGTCCAAGGTGAGTGTCGCAGAGTGCATCGGGGGACAGTGGAAGGTGATGATGCAGAGGGCAGAACCAAGCAGAAATAGGCCACATGGCAGAGATGAATGCTACTGCGTCCTTCTGACCACGAAGGCAGATTCATCCGCATCTTCATCCTCTGCTGTTGCATGTGCCTCACATGTGGGTGGTGGTGGTCTGTCTCCAGCACTGTGTGGCAGTGACAACTCAGGGGCCGGAGGTGGAATGTCTGCCGGAGATGTGGATGGGGTGGTAGCAGCAGCATGCATCAGCGCCAGGCCTTGTGGCAGCAATGCCATGAGGAGGGTCTTTAGGGCATTGAGGGACCCAGCTACCTCTCGCTTGTGTGCAGCCGTGGCAGCCGCTCTTTCCGCCTGCGTCCGCTCCATGTTCTCCATGATCCTCCGCATGTGTCCCAACTCCCAGGCGAGATTGCTGGAGGCACTCTGGCTAGACAGTCGTTCTTGTCGCAGAGTCAGGACTCTAGCGATGTCAGCCATGGTCCGTTGGAGAGCATGGAGCAGACTGTAGGTGTCCGTTAGGGACTGTGAGTGGTGCCTGATGGGACCCATGTATGGCGTCTAGTTTGGCTGCCATGTGGTCGAACCCCACCTGCACCCGTTCAGCTAGCTTCTCCTGGCACCCCAACACACGGCGTTGGAAGGCCATGTGTTCGTCGTGGGGGTCCTGGGAGGCAGCCGTGGTGGTGGGTGCTGCCTGCTGTGTGTTCTGTGCAGGGAGTGGGTTCTCCTCATGGCAGCTGGACTGCCCTGCTCCTGGAAGTGGGCTGCGGAGGCTGTCCACAGGCTGTTGGAGGGCGTCGGAGTCGAAGGTGTGGTGGTCGTCTTCGTTATCAGAGTAGAGAGGTTCGGACTGCTCCACAGGAGGTGTTGGATTTCCCCCTGCAATGTGAAGGGGAGATGCAGTTTCACATTGTGTTCACATGTATGTTGATGCATTGTACATGTTTACATTCAGACTGCATGACAATGTACATTGTGACTGTTTGGGGGGAGCTGCCTATTTGATGCGGGACAGCGGACATTCCGACTACATCACGGATGTGTGTTTGTACTTGTACATTGTCAACTAACATTTCCCTGCAATGCCAAATGTGATTGGCCAGTTTCTACGCACATGCGGCACCAGTTGTGTCCTCTGTTCTGTTGTGGACGTGTTGCGGCTTGTACCACATCGTTGTCAATGTTGATGTGCTCTGCATGTAATGTGTGTGTGCCGCATTTTGGGGGAGTCGCCCCTGCAGCTCTGATGTAGCTGCCCTTATCCCTTACATGCGGTGTGCCTCGGGCTTCTGTGCTTATGCGGTGCTGAGATGTTGCATACCTGTGTGCATTGGTCTCTTGGTGGGAGTTGGGGGTCTGGGGCACGGTTTGTCCGCAGATGTGCTATGCTTAATTGTGCATGTGTGCCATTGTGCCCATCTCCCCCGTCCACCCAGTCCCTGGTCGTTACTCACCCTGTTGCTGTTGTGTCCGGTCATGTTGAGCAGTGTCCGGTCCCCCAACTCCTGCCACCGTCTCCCCACTGATGACTGTGTACACCATTTTCTCCATCTCGTCCAGCTCCTCCTGTGGCGCTGGCCTCCCACCTCCAGTTTGCATTGCTGCCTTCCGGTTGTTTGCGAGTTTCAGCTTGGTTTTGCGCTTCACATCATTCCAGCGCCTCTTGACCTCGTCCATTGTCCTCCTCAGCACTCCGACTGCATTCACCTTGTCCACGATGGTCTGCCATATTCAATTTTTAGTTGCCAGTGACACAGTGGAGGTGACGAACAGTGTTTGATGGTGTTCTATCACCTCCGTTATGAGGGTCCTGTTTTTCTGCGGACTGTACCGCTTCTTCCTACTCTTTTTGTCCTTGCCCTTCCCTGACCCCGAGGTCCCAGGCTGGTCCTCTAGGGGGCTTGTGGGGTTCCGGTTGTCCTCTGTACTTGCTCCGGATGCCTCCATTGTGCTTCGCTGTTGTTTGGCTTTTGTTTGCATGTTTTTTTTCTACTTTTATAGTGCATTTTCCCGCATGATGCGTGGGAATTGCAGGCCTGTGGCTGGTTTTTGCAAATTTTTGTATCGCGATTGGTGTCATCGCTACTATTTTCGCGTTGGGGTTTCGCGTTTTTGCGGCGTCGCATTGATTTTAACTCGTTCATTTGACGCGTTATCGTGTGACTATCGCATGGTGCCGCCGTGTTGGGAATGCCACATTGACACGGCGTTATTTTCCCGTGATGGACTGCGATGTGAAGTGTTGCGTTAAGCTGGATTTGCGGTAGTTATCACACGTTCTTGAGAATATGCCCCTTAGAATGGGTTCGATGAACATGCGTTTTGTGACCAAAGTATCAGTTAGGTACATTACAAAACGTGTTTCTGTTAGTAAATGTCAACTCCCATTCACGGAATTATGATTTATGAAATGTTCTGAATGCAACAATATGGGTTGGAATAAGAGTGTTCTCGGAAGAGGGTTACTTCTTTGACCATTGGTAAATTATGACATTTTAATTTGGTAGGTATTCCCGAAGGATTTTTCTATCATACTTTAAACTTTTATTAAAAAAACATGTTTGAACATGTGCGTAAAAGTGGTGTGGAAAAGTGCTGATTCCCCTCAATTGCTTCAAAGTACTTTAGAGAAAGCAGTTTCTTTAAAGGGATATTTGCCCTGAGGTGAAAATAAAAAAAAACAAGTATCACTGTGCATGTATCTTGTAAATAATATGTGAAAAGGGAGGTTTTCTATTAAGAGTAAGTCAAAGGCACAGGAATGTAAAATGTGTTCAGATATTTGTGTGCATATCCTAAATGTTTTGGTCATTACACATAAGTCATAAATCTTCTCAAATCAAGGTATGAACTATAGGCGTGCTAGACTTAAAACGTTTTATTAATATTATTGCGAAAAAGGCACAATGGTAGCAATTGAAGGAATTCACCAAGAAAAGAGATAGGCAAAAAAGCGGTGCCTTGTCTATCTGTAGTCAAACACATGGGTGGGGTGGATTGGGGTGAGGTGCTGTTCTTCCTCTCCCTCAGTGGATTTATGTAGTTTGGGTAAACTGAACCACTGCTGAGTGGTTTCTGCAGAATGTCTGCAGTGTTTCATCAAACTGCTGTCTCGTGACTACCTATAAAAGTGCTCTTTGAACATTAAGTTGGCCGCGTCACATGCAACGTGATATCTAAATAGACAGCAAGTTAGTGTTGCATTCGATTGAACATGAGGGAGTCCCATCTTCATTTCTAAATTCATGCAGCAAGGATAGAGTCGCACAAGGAAATTAGCCAGGATCTCTTCAGTGCTTCTGAGCAACGTCTGTGCCAGGTGAAAGTCAACCAAGAGGTTAAATGAGCTTCTGCTTGAGGTTTCTGCCTCTGTGCAGCAAACTCTTGAAACCCTCCATGGTGAAGGTTGTTTCAATTATGTTATGTTATGCTATGTTAGGGTCATTTATAGAGCGCATGGCTGCCCCAGCAACAGGGCGTCCCAGCGCTAGCGGACGAGTGACCAGAAGAAATAAGGCTAGATAGAGGAAAAAAGCCAAGTTTTAATCAGTTTCCTGAATGCCCAATGATCATGAGTACTGCGGGCAGCCAATGGGATAGAATTCCATAGCGCAGGGGCCTGAGCTTTAAAGGAGCGCCCCCCTGCTCTACACCGGCGAATCCGTGGAACGCACAGCAGGTGGTGGTCAGCAGAGGGCAGTGCTCACGATGGAACATATGAGGTGCATAGTCCCTGCAGGATTTGGGGACCCTGGCCGTGTAAAATCTTATGAGTGGTGCAGAGAGTTTTAAACTGGACTCTCTGTTTAATTGGCAGCCAATGAAGACGATGAAGACGATGAAGGAGATTGGAGTCATGGCAGTGCTTTGGTAGGGCAAAAAGAGTACGTGCCGCTGCATTCTGTACCTGTTGGAGTCTCGCAGTAACTGTTTTATTTACGCCAAGCAGAAGACCATTGCAATAGTCTAGGCGCGATTGAACAACTGATTGAACTATCAGTTGGTGGGTAGGAGCATCAAAGAGCCCCAAAATGGGTTTTAGGCCGCGTAGGAGACCAAAACATGTACCGGCCACTTTTTTTGCATGAGGCTCAAAAGAGAGGGCAGTATCAATCAGGACCCCTAAATCCTGCGCTTTTCGGTTGGGGAGGAGTGCCCAAGGTCGCGGGCCACCACTGGTAGTCCCATTTATGGGTATCACAGCCTACCAAGAGCACCTCCGTCTTGGCAGAATTCAGCTGTAGATAATTGTTTGCCATCCAATCTGAAATGGCCAAAACATCCGCACAAAATTTCAGTTGGTCCTGAGCAGGATTGTTGGAAAAGGTGAATACCAACTGGGTATCGTCCGCATAAGATATCATTTTGATGTTCCGTTCTTTGGCCAAGAGGGCTAGAGGGCGGACATACACGTTGAACTACGTGGGGCTCAAGGCAGAGCCCTGAGGAACACCACAGCTAAGAGGGTAGTTACTAGACAGATAAGGGGGGCATGTACCTGAAAAGAGCGCTCGGATAGAAACGAGGTGAACCAGGCCAGAGCCCTACCTTTGACCCCGATCTCCTCTAGCCGTTGGAGAAGAATCTTATGGGAGACCGTGTCAAAGGCCGCACTAAGATCGAGTAGAAATAGTGCCGAAGTATTCCCCTCATCTAGCGTGGCCCACAGCTGCTCTGTGACCGCCAAAAGGGCTGATTCCGTGCTGTGTTTGGATCGGAACTCATTCTGAGATTTGTCTAGAATCTGATTAGCCTCCAGATATTTGGTCAGAGTGATGTTGACATGGGGGTCCATAATCTTGGCCAGGTAAGGAAGCAGAGAGATTGGTCAAACATTCTCCGGCAAAGATGTGTCTAGTGTGGGCTTTTTCAGCAATGGAACAACTTTGGCATGCTTCCATGACTTAGGAATCACTGCCGCCAAGAGCAAACCATTGATGAATTCCCGGCCCTCAATCATAAGACAGCTATTCTGTTGTTTTATATGTGATGTGCCTGTTAAGTACTTGTTCAATGTTATCATGCTGAGTTATAGGCTGAGCCTTGTCTTATATTAGGATTGTTATCTTATTAATATTAGGATATTATGTTGATGTGTTATCCATTACATTAGATAATAGATGCGAATGATTGAATACACCCAAATGTCTCTTGTTCCATATTTACAATTAATCATCTACGATTATGGCACGAATGGTGGTATTCTGAATCTGACCAGAGGTTTTCTTCCAAGGACATCAATCTTCCCATTCAGAGCCTGTACCAGTCGTGGGTGTACTAGACTAAGACAGCGACTGAAATAGGGATCGGGAGGGGTGTGGTGCCCTTTAGTACTCGCCCGACATTCAAGGAAATTCGACCAGTAGCAGGAAATACTGTTTACATCCTGAGGGCCTCATTTATGAAAAGTGTTGCATCGCGGCAGTAAAACAGCGATGCAACACTTTTCACTGTGCCCTCCTTGCGGCACAATGGATGCCCCTTATTTACTGTATGACACTCCACGTCGCAAGGAATGACAGATTCGTCTGGAATCCTGACGTATCTGTCAGCACAACACTCACTCATTGCTGGAGTTGTGTCGTAAGCATGATGCAACTCCAGCAACGCATGAGGGAGTCCTATACACATTGCACTGCATCACCCTTACACCTGCTAAGAGGCAGGCGTAAGGTTTTGACGCAGTGGCGTCCTAGAAGTGGGGCAGTGAAATCTGATAATTTCACTGCGCCGCTTCTACGAGGCTTTCTTGCGGGGGAATGCCCAACCTGCATACATTATACATGACGCAGGTATAATGTGGCGCAGGGTTTTACAAAGAGTAAAAGACAACAGGAGTATAACCCGTAGACCAGGTTGAGAACCGGGTAGGTAAGTAAAAACTAACAACAATGTCTCAACTGGATTCAATGAGGGAGGCAAATACATCAGCATGTAAACAACATTGCAAAGGAAAGAAAGGGAGACTCCTGGTTGTTTGTATAAAGGTGCTCTTGGCATCATATATTCAGAATACACAGTTTATCATAGCAGATTCAACAGCACTCGAAACATAAATGATGGTGGCAATCAAAGTGACAAAGTGCACGTTGTGCTCGTGGCAAGAGAGTAAACGGCGCAAGTGACTAGTGCAGAACACAGCGGGCGGCGCAAAGTGACAAAGTGGCAAAGAAGCTATATACAGTGATCAAGGGTTCAACACAATTAATTATATAAAATGACTGTTCAAAATTTGAAATTTTGGAAGAACCAAAGCAAGAAATGCGCCGTGAGTTGCACTGAGAGAGAAGTCGACGGCGTTTCGGTCCTATTCATTCAGGACCATCATCAGGACCGGATTGCCCAATTTTTAAGAAGTGCTGTGGAATTATGGTACAGGCAAGCGAGTAGAGGATAAATCAACTGGAGTAAGCGTTTGAGAACGCATAGCAAGTCTGGCGTAGTGGAAAAACCATCTACGCGAGAAAGTATAAATACCTGCGTACCGGCCAGGGTTCAGCGAGGCTGAAAAAGACCTAGTGGTAAGGCAGCCAAAGTACCATTTAATTGATTAATGGTAAGCTATTAGGGAGTCCTTAATAACCAGATGTGCAGTTTCGGAGCCCCGATCAACTGCAAGGGTCAATTCAGAGGAACCAATGACAGAACTGTACAATTGGTAATCGGAAGGGTCCGACAGGAATGTCAAGGCAGGGTCGGGTCCCCGATCCACTGCAGCAGTCCAAACAATGGCACCGTATTGGGGATTAGAAGGCCGAGCTCGAATGAATCAGAGATCTGGCAGGAACCGCCACAGACGTGTACGGTGTGGGCTGTTTGTCCAAAGAGGCACATCTGCCTAGATGCATCACTTTGTAAATATGGCGCAACATGGCACATTGTTTACACTGCCGCTGCATCACAAAAAGTGACGCAACGGCTGAGAAAAAGTGTCACAAGGGACTCATAAATAAGCCCCAGAGTTTATAAACAGCTGTTTGTGATAATTCTTTCCGCAATCATGCTCTGCACACTTTAAAGGTATGATTGACAGCAGCAGTATCCAGAAGAGATAATCTGATATTACATTCCTGTAAATATTAGACAAGAAGCAGATCAAATTGCCACAGACACACGTGCTCCTTCTCCCACACTGCACTAGCTGCTTGCACATACGTTGATTATGTTTTCATTGATTTTCTACTCTTGGCTACACACAACTTTAGTTGTCTCAATTGCTCGATACAAATGATTTGTCAGTAGTACTCATTATATACTGTTCCCAGGTTATCCAACTTCTAGATTTTATTATATTATTATATTATTTGAGAAGTGATCCTTCGCCTTGGCAATAAGAGCCCAACAAGATCAAGTTTATTGGACCTCAGTCAGAAAAGGAAAAATGTATTTTTCATGGAGTTATTGACATGTGCTAGATAGACCAATGCTGTTGTTGCACTTTGTCTTACATGCTGTGATTCTGCCCAAAAGCATGACATCAAGTGAGAAGTGGGCCAAAGGATCAATCAGTACTGGATTCAAGCATCCCTGTTTGGTTATACTCACCCGGCAGCACTTATAAAGTGCAAGATGTCATGGTTCCACAGTAACAATAAGCTAGTGTTGAAACTGACGCTAGAGGACAGAAATCCATAAATCATTTCTGACTGATGACTCTGATATTGCTCACTGACAATCTCCAGTATTGAGTGCACCACCCACCAATTCTGGAACGGGTGTTATCTATTTGATAAAATGTGTCGTCACCTACTGTGAAGAGGTATTGTAACTTGGTTTAAAAGTATATATATTTTATGTTTTACTTCTTAAATACTCAAAACAGTGCCTTTGAAAAGTACCAAAAGAGGATGCTAAAGGTGGTCCGTCGTAGTATATGGAAGGGAGTCTGCTATTTTGTGGCTATGATATTGCAGACTTTCAATATTCTTGCTGGGCAAAACACATTCATTCCTCCCTTACTTGCTAGCTGAGGGTATTGTATTCTACTAAACCATGTTCTGTTCACGCAAAACACTCAAGGCCAAATTATGATTCTGGCGGTCGGAGGACCTCCAGATATGTGGTGACACGGTGGTGGTGGCGGTCCGACCACCCTATTATGACTTGGGCTGTCAGGCTGTAATTAGACCGCCAGCTCGGCCGGGGACCCGCCATTTCCTGGCGCTCGCCCTGTGGTCAGGGGTCATGTAATATGCAGGTGGTGCCGCTGCTGCACCGGCATGCATATTAGGAGTTTCAGGACAGCCAGCGGTTTCATGGAGGTCTTTCCTCCATGAAAAGGCTGGTGGTGCTGAAACTACAGGGCCCCCTATGCCCCCTCAACCTGGGGATACATGCAGGGTTCCTGCACAACATGTGCCCCCCTGTGAGCATGCACACAAGTGCCATGCAGGAACCCTGTGTGGCCTTCCCATTGCAGTGCCACTTTCAAAGGCACCGTTGCCTTTGAAAGACGCACCCGCCCGCCAGACCACAAAATAGGTCGTAATCTGGCAGGTGGGCGACAGCAACCTTCAGCGGAGTGGTGGCATGGCGGTTGGCACTGCCACACCATGCCACCGCTCTGCCAAAATGTAACTAACAACTAAATGGTACATCAAATACACCTATAGTTATTACAGTAAGGAAGGGCAAGGAAAAGGAAATCGTTCATCAGGCAATTAACCACCAGGCCCACAGACAAATTTCTCATTCTTTCACAATGGAGTCAATTCCAGGGCTGAATTGCAAAACATGTTTCACTGGCGCTAATACATGTCTTTAGTGGCAAGTGTAGCAGTACTTAGGGGCTTATTCATGAGAGCCCTGTGCCACTATTGCCCCACATAAAATAGTACATGCGTGATGCAGGGCTCTCATAAAGATTTATGAAGCCACGCAATGTCACCCGGCGTGGCTTTGACTGGCCTCATCAATCATGAGCAAGGCAAAACACTACAAATCGCTGTATCGCCTCACTCTGCGCCCGGGAGGTGTTCCATGGGCATTGCGGTGGGTTTTCCCAATCAACACCCATGGAATTTGATGCTGCCCCAGACTCAATATTTTGTTTTATTTTAGGAGTTATATATAGCATTTGCACGACTCGAGGGGTATCAGACTGCTTTAAAGCAACATAACAGCAAATATCAGACAGTCACAGTACATTAATAACAACACTACAATAATAACACAGAGCCTACAGTCTAGGCACTTGTCAGTCAATCACAGTGCAATAAAATAAAAGTAAATTTTTGGGAGTCTAAAAAATCTCATTCAGTAATGCGCTTCTGTTTTTAGGACATTTGGAGGAAGGAAGGGCTTGATTTTTTTGAGGATTTGTAAGCTATAAAAGCGCCCTTTGCAGTGGACCATATCTGTCAGCTTATATTTAATCTTGAGTCCAGAGAGATCCTCAGAGGTTTGGCAGCGTCTGCTAGAGTAAGCTTGCAGTTCAGGGCATCTAGGTTATTAATCCATTCTTGGATCTGTGGTGAGTAGCCTTGGTTAGAGAAGACAAGAATTTCTTTTTTATCTTGGTTGAGTTTGAGGTGGTTGTGTGATAGCTAGATTTGTACTTTTAAGAGTGTGTTGTTAAGTCGGCGTATGTCATTCATTGAGGATATTTCTAGGTAGAGCTGGATGTTGTCGGCATAGAGCTGATAGGAGATATTTGCTTGTCTCAGAATTGCGGTGAGGGGCTCTATGTAAATGTTGAAGAGTGTCGGAGAGAGGACTGAGCCTTGTGGGACACCCTGGGTGATGGGTGAAATATAGGACATCCAGTTGTTGATTTTTATTAGTTGGGATCGGTTTTGAGGAAATGAGGTGAACCTTTGTTGAACAGTGCCGTCTGCTATGATTCATTGTTGCAGGGCATCCTAAAGTAACTCATGGTCCACTGCGTCAAAAGCAACTGATAGGTCTAGGAAGATGAGCAGGCAGCATCTGTTGGTGTCTAGGGATTTAAAACTGTCTTCTGTTACATTCAGTATAGCTGTTTCAGTGCTGCATCCCTTCCTAAAACCTGACTGGTGTGAGTCGAGTAAGTTATTGTAGTCCATGTATTGGTTGAGTTGGAAGAGAACTTATTTCTCGAGATTTTTTGCTAGGAAGGGAGGGCTGGTGATGGATCTGAAATTCGTGGGATCTCGTGGGTCTGCGTCTGTCTTTTATTAAAAGAGCAATTTGGCCTTCTTGAAGGTAGTCAGGCATCAGCCCAATGTTCAGGGAGTTTTCTATAATCTTGGTCCATAGAGGGGTTAAGGCGAGATTGAGGCTTTTTGCCAGCGATGCAGGGAGTGGTTCTTCATAGTGGGAGGAAGGCTTGGATTTGGCAATCATCATGGAGATGTCCTTCTCTGTGAGTGGGTAGAAAGCCTTCCAACTCTTGGGTGCTAAGGAGGGCCTTGGGTATTAGTTAATGTTGGTAGTACCTGGGGGAGGGGCCTCAGTTTGTAGGATCAAGGAGTGATCTAGGATTGAGTTTACCAAAGTTTCTGGGAGGAGTTGCTAGAGTGAGTCTATGGGTGACAGTCCAGGTAGAGCTTGATCTTAGTGATTTTGCCATTGAAGAATTTGGCCAGGTTGTCGCAGTCCAGTACTGAGCTGGTATGGGTGGGTTGTGAATGGTCTCCAGAGCCTTTCAGCAGCTCTTACTTGTCTTCTTTCAGTGTTGAGGTATTTTTTGAACCTGGTTCTTGAGGGGGTGTCTCTGACACTTTTTTGTTTCAGGGGGGCTAGTTGGTCCAGGGCAGTTTTCATTGTCGAGTTGTAGAGGGCAGTGATCTCATTTTTTCTTCCAGGTCAGTTAGAGGGATCAGATTGAGATTTCTACACCATTGGTGGATTTTTCAAGATCGGTTGGGAGGCGCTGCCACTTGGTTGATTTCAAAAGGAATGATGTGGTGGTCTGACCAGTCGATTGGGAGAATATTGTTTATGCTTATTAATTCGTTTTGGACTATGATAGCATCTAAGGTTAAACCTCTTTTGAGGGTTTGTCCCTTGCAGTGTTGGGTAAGATCTTTGTAGAGTAGGAGTTTATTCAATGACTATAATAATGTGTTCTTCTTGTTATTCCAGTGGATATTGAAGTCACCTAGGATTATATTTTCGGAGTTAGAGATAGAGCAGTGCATTATTAGATCAGATAGTTGTTCCCCGAAGGCAGGCAAGTTTCCTGGTGGGTGGTAGATGACATTTCGCTATTTTGTTATCTTTGAACTCTAGGGTGGTGCTGAGGTATTCAAAAGTTGTAAAGGAGAAAGTATTTGTTTCAGCCATTGTGATGCTGTTCTTATGTATGATGGCTATGCCATCGCCATGATGGTCTATCCTGTCCTTTTTGATGATGGAGAAACCTGTGGGGACTAGGAGGTCAAGGATCAGATAGGATGATTCATTGAGGCAGGTTTCTGTGATGAATGCAATGCCAATGTCATGGTGCTGTATGGCTTCCGCTAACCCTGTTGTGTGCTTGGTTGCTGATCTACAGTTTAAGAGCATGCAGTTTACCTTGCTGCTGGTCATGTGTTTATGGGAGGGGGTGCCAGAGGTATTTCGATGCATTGTGATGGTGGTCTGGTAACTCAGGGTGGGGTGATTTTTCTGCCAATACCAGTGATCACCTGGATGTTAGAGGTGAGGGAGTTCAGGGCTATCGTAGGGTTGTATGATTTAGCTATATCCATTGCCTCTCTCATGGACATCTTAGGGCTTGTTCTTTTTGGCCTGTGAGATTGGTTGGTGAGAAGGGTAGTCCACCAGCTGTTCGGGTGGCATTTGGACAGCCGTGGGGGTTCACTGATGATATTGTGAGAGGTGAGTTGCGAGTGTTGGATGGGATCAGCGATAGTTTTGGTGTTGATAAGGATTTTGGTTATGCCCTGTGTTGTTATATCGAGTTGCCTTTGAAGACAAGTTAGACTTTCAGCTTTGGTATACGTAGGCATAGGGCTTGGTGGAGAGAGTGACTTGAGTAGTCTTTCCATGCATGTTATGTGTTCGATTTGTTTGACCATAGACATCAGGTTTAATGTCAAGAGAGTGGGGATATTAAGGAGTAGGTTAGCCTGAGAGTGTTGATCAGGGCTAGGGGCTTGTGGGTCAATTGGAGTGTGCTTTGTAATGCCACATGATTTTTCCTTTGCAAGGAACATGGGGAATGCGTTCAGTGCGTACCCTTGTGTTTTCTTGGTTATAGTTTGTGTGGTGGTTAAAGGTAGGTTGGGTTTTCCAGGGGCAGGTAACTCTAGGATAGTGTTTTGTGTGGTGTGGGGGAAGGGGAGGTTGTTCATGGGGTTGTAGAGATGAGGACTGGAACTGGTGATGGAATTGTGCGTAGCTTGGCTAATGTGATGTGGTTGGTAGAGCGGTCATTTACAAGGGAGAGAGGAGTAGGGGTGGAGTTGTGAGGGATAGGGGCAGTAGGCATAAGGACACATGTCGTAAGGGTGGAGTGTAGGTCAGAGGTGTGCATTGAGTGTGAGCTTTTGGTGAGTTTTGTGTGTGGTATTCTTTGCAGTGTGCTCTGGAGAAGGAGTGGGGTTAAAGTTAGATGGTTGGGGTGCTGAAAGATGGAGTTGCGTAGCATAGGGAATATGTATTTAAGTTGGCACATGTTGATGTCATTTGCTTATACCATGCCTTTGACATTTCAGTATATTGTTATGGTAGCATTGCCTTTAAAGGTGGGTGAGTTGTAGATCAGCCATTTTTGGCCATGAGGGATGTTGGTGGTGTTGGTAATTCATAAGTGGTTTGCTAAATTATTTCTCCATTTGACCTGGCGGGTAGTGTAAAAGATGACATCCGTTTTTTTTGTCTTTTGGAAGTGTTGCAGTAAAGGTCTGCTATGAGTGTTTCGGGGTGTTGTTTGAGTAGTCTGTTTAAAGATTTTGATAGTGATTTTGGTGGCGTTAACTGAGAGGTTGGGGGGTAAGTGGTGGAGAAAGAGTGTGGACCGTGGGATTTCAGGTTGTTGAGTTGTATAGCAGGTGATGAGTTCCATGGCAGCCTGAAGGTGTTGTCTTGTGTTTCTTGTTATCTTCCTCATTTTGAGGGGGTCTTGTGGCAGGAGCCTTCGAAATAGAGTCTTTGACAATAGGTTATCAACAGGGAGATAGCAACGCTATACTCCAGAGGCAGGATAGAACATAGGAAAAGGAAAGGTAAGCCCTTTAAATAAGGAGTAATTAGATGAGGGTGACAATGGAGCTGGACAATTTGTAAGTAACTGATTTAGGTTGGAGTGAGAGAGCCCAGTCCTCGCACAGTAGTTGTTGCAGGGTAAAGCCAAAAGTCGCTTTTCAAAGATGGACGCTCCCTAGTAGTGTGTTAGTCCTATTTCCTAACCAAACAACTGTACAGAAGTCAGTAGCTAGGTGGATCATGATGTAAACCTGGGGAAGTGTCAAATCTATGCCCCTTCTGAGGTGAGGCATAATGCGGGAGCCAGAGGATTAGCCATGTATGGTTTTAAGATCAAACACCCAACTTACAGAATCCGTCCTCAGGAAATCCTGATGGCTCTGGAAAAGGTCAATGGACTTTTGCCACCATTTGTGAATGGAACTAGAACAAAACATAAACCATGCATGTATCATTAACAGTAGAATTTTAAACGTTCAGTCAATGATGAGAGATTGGTGAAAGTTTCAAGACCTTTATTTATCTTAAAAAATTAGTATAGTTTTGTCATATTTATTCAATTTAGTCAGTTTACAGAAATATAAGTAAAAGATTTGTTAGTGACAGCATAAATCAATACACAGTGCTCCAGAAAGGAAAACATCACTAAACTAGCTTGGGGACCTAACCTATTCAGAGTAAAACCCATGAAGAGTCCTTTTCAAAAAGGAGTATAAGTGAAAATAAAAGAAGAACTTCCCATAAATAATTGTTCTGGAAATTCAGCCAAGTTCCCTACAGCTGCAGTAGGAACTATCAATGATAGAATGATGTCTGCAGTATCACTGGTCAGAAAAAGGTAATTAGGAAAAAAAGGAAAGAAGTCACCTTCAGCAGCAGCTGTTGGTAACAAAGCAAAAGATCAACTTTCCGGGAGAAGAGGCACAAGGCAGGGGAGATAGGTCTGGATCAGGAACCTCACGCATTCTCTCTCTCTACTAGCTAGGAACACTCATCAATATAAGATCACACAATATTTTATCAAAACTCTATTAGGTGTCAGCTGTTGCATCCAATGAAAACCGCTCATCCGATGGTGTTGTCAACTTCCGATGTCTCGTCTCCCAATTCCCATGGTAAACATTCACGCTGCTGTAGTTTTAGAATTTGTTTCAAGACTTTGATACATGAGGGAAAGTTCTCATGTAAACCTTCTTACCTAAGCTAAAGGATGCGCTGTGCGTTTCAATGTGAAGACAAAGCTTGTCAGAAATGCAGAGGCAAATTAGCAATAATATTTTGATGAAGCATACATAAAATGTCAAAATCGTTATTTATTATAACAATCACAGCAAGTCTAATTGTATTAGGGTAAATGACCTAACATGGGGTGAGGAATGTGAGAAGTTGGCCTGGTATATGCTGTCTACTAATTAAAGTGGGCACCTTGCACCAGTCCAAACGATCCTTATTGATGATTAGGTCAAAGATAACCTTGATGAAAGCTATCCTAGTGGTAGCTATGGAGAGCAGCCTTCAGGCTTAATCTTGAAGGAATGTAAAGCAGCTTGTATTACCAGAATATCACCTCCTGAATGACTAAATGAAAGGAGAACCACACAAGTGTTATATAAAAATATGTATTTATTACTAAAACACTCTCTACTAATCTCTACCAGAGATTAGAATGTACAGTACACAATGTTAAATCAATAGAACAACAGTAAATAGCACAATACACAGTGGGCTCCAGGGGGAGACCGAACTATATACTAAGAAAGTGGTATAACAACCACAACTTCAATAGACACGGTGCCTAGAGCATGTAGAATCACGGGGACCCCAAGGAACCACCCACAGGAGTGATACAGGGAGCCCACGGAGGATGGGTGCAGTGTGGGAACACAGACGCGAGCTCCGTACAACTCTATGGGAAAGTCGCGGTTGGAAAGTTACAGTTTAAGGACACTTCGGAGAGGACTTCAAGCAAACCCTTTGGAACATAGAAGGTTCTAAGGCCAGCACCCTTGTGAGTACTGAGGTACCTGTGTTACCTATCCCAGAGGAGCCGGGTGCATAGGGGTCAAGTGGTGTCGGAAACCCTCGTCGTTTTCAATGGCGTGATGCGAAGAAGTGCTGCTGCCGGGAAGATAAAAAGTGTCCAGGGGAATCCAAGCCTGGATTCGGAGTAAGAAGAACCTGAAAGCAGAGGCGACAGAGTCTGGGCCACTTCACGTGAGCAGGGGCTCGATAGACGAATGCCCACCGATGTCGGGTGCTTCAGGTGCGAAGATCAGATGCTTGACTCTGCAGCCACGGGGACCAGGAGATATCGACGATGACTAAAGTCCGGAGGTGAGCTGTCCCACAAAGGATGTCGAGTGCTGAGGGGTCAGTGTCCGGATTGAACACCAACAAGCCTTGGCAAGCAACCCATGTGGGCAGAGGAAACAAGTGATAGTATGGACCAGCAAGGTCCAGGAGACTCTCCAAGCTATGGAGAGTCAGGGCACGTCTGCAGCAACCAGAGAAGCCCAAGGAAAGTCAAAGTGACCCTCGCTAGGACCCACAGGCCAACGGACCAGGGATCGCGAAGGGACCTCAAGCGGAATCACAAAGTACCAGCCCACGGAGCACTCGTGGAGTAGAGGCCGGAGATCTTTGGTGGAAATGCTGCTCGGGGTCGGGACTACACGTAGTCCAAAGCACAGCCTCAGGAATTGCAGAAAAGCATATGCTGCTGCAAAAGTACACAGTGCACAGGGGTTCGGGTTGCACGGTCCCCAAGAGGGATACTGGTCTCAAGATTGCTGAGAGAGCAGATCGACCTCAAGGATGCTCGGGAACCCACCTCCTGTGTTGCAGAAATCTTCAGAGTCCTCAGGAGCTCAGGAGATGCAAACTGGTCAGATGCGTTTAGGTGCCTGCTGCTGCAGGGGAGTAACTCCTTTACTCCAAGGGAGATTCTTCTGTCGCCCAGCGAAGTGTAGACCATCGAAGTACTTGGTTTCTGCTTGCAGAGTTTAGTCTAGGTAAAATCTAAAGTCCTGTAGTCAGGTTTCCTACTTTATACCCAAGGAAGGGGTTGGACAAACTCTGGGCACCCACCTATGGGAGTGTCAGGACAGAGGGGTGGCTACACCCATGTCCTTTGTCCAGTTTTGCACCAGAGCAGGAGCAATTGGCTCCTGCAACCGGTTTGAGCTGGACTGTGCACGGGGACACCAAATGTGCCCCCAGTGCAGACTTTCTGGCACTCTAAGAGTACACCCACCCAGCCCCAATACACTAAAGCCTGTCTGGGAGGTGGTCACACCTCCCTGTGACAGGAAACCTATTGTCAGGCCTTCCTCTGCTTGAGCTTGGCTCAGCAGCAGGAGGGCAGACTTGTGTCTGTGGCTGGCAGCATCCATGTTGTGCTGCCCAGGTCGAGAAAGCTGGTACTGGGTAGACCGGTGCCCCATAGTATTGGTACTACAAGGGAGGAATCATACCTCCCACACCAGTTACTGGTGTGGAGGTATGATCCCAAGGTGTTTGACACCAAACACAACATGTTTCTAGGCAGCCGTTTTAAAGTTAGCATTTACTGCGAGGTTATAATGCACTTAAACATATATGGTTGGCTGCATCACAGACAACCCCAGGGAATAGATTCCGAAGGCTGCAGAGGGGCTCTGCTCATGCAGGGGCACCCTCTCACGTAAAACCCAGCACCCTGCCTTCAGGATTGATAAGTCCTGCCATAGGGGTGACTGATAGGTTTATATGTGCAGTGATTTAGAATAGATTTAGGTAACCTATATCTAAGTAAGGGGTGCATGCACCTCCTTACACAGGTTGCAGTAGCAGACCTGTGGTGTCATTTTGAATGTCCTCTCAGGGGTGGCACAATACATGCTTCAGCCCCTGGGAGGCCTCTGGGGTACCTATGCCCTGGGTACATGGTGTACCATATACTAGGGAGTGATAAGGGTACCCCAGAATCCAATTTGGAGTGTACCTAAAGTACATGCAATCAATTTACAGGACAAAGCAGATAGGCTGGGGTCCTGAATAGCAGGATCCCAGTCAGACTAGGCCAAAAACAGTGAGACATCGGCAAAAGGGGGGGGTAACTATAAGAAGCAGATCCTACTCTCCTACACAACCTCCCCCAAATGTAGGGACATTAAACTAACCTTGACCAGTTGAGACTTCATGTTCTAAGTGGAAATATCTTGAGAGTCCATCTGCATTGGCATGGTTACTCCCAGGTCTATGTTCCACTGTATAGTCCATCCCCTGTAGGAAAATGGACCACCTCAAAAGTTTGGGGTTTTCACCCTTCATTTGTTTTAGCCATAAGAGGGGCTTATGGTCTGTCTGAACAATGAAGTGAGTGTCAAACAAGTATGGCCTCAGCTTCTTCAGAGCCCAAACCACAGCAAAGGCTTCCCTCACAATGGCTGACCAACGTTTCTCTCTGGGGGCAACCTTCTGCTTATGAAAGCTACTGGCTAATCCTGACCCTCTTCATTCAATTGTGATAACACAGCCCCTGCCCCAAATTCAGATGCAACAGTTTGAACAATGAATTGTTTGGAATAATCAGGACTTTGCAGAATGGGAGCAGTGAACATGGCATGCTTCTGGTCATCAAATGCCTTTTGACAGCTAACTGTCCACTGAACTTTCTTAGGCATTCTTTTGGAAGTTAAGTCATTCAAAGGGGTCACTATGGATCCATATCCTTTGACAAACCTCCTGTAGTACCCAGTCAGGCCCAAGAAAGCTCTGACCTGAGTCTGGGTAGTAGGAGCAACCCAGTCCATGATGGTCTGGATTTTGCTCTCCAATAGTTGAACCTGACCTCCACCCACAAGGTGACCAAGGTATACAACCTTACTCTGCCCTATCTGGCACTTGGTGGCCTTGATAGTGAGGCCTGCTTTTTGCAGAGCCTCCAAAACATTTCTCAGGTGGACCAGGTGATCCTCCCAGGTGGAGCTAAAGACAGCAATATCATCTAGATAAGCTGCACTATAGGCCTCCAGACCTGTAAGGGCTTTGTTCACCAACCTTTGAAAAGTGGCAGGTGCATTCTTCAAGCCAAAGGGCATCACCACAAATTGGTAGTGCCCACTAGGGGTTGAGAATGCTGTTTTGGGTTTTGCATCCTCAGCTAATCTGATTTGCCAGTAACCAGCTGTCAGGTCAAATGTACTCAGAAACTTGGTAGAGGCCAAAGTATCTATAAGTTCATCTGCCCTGGGTATTGAATGGGCATCAGTCCGAGTGACTGCATTGAGACCCCTGTAGTCCACACAGAACCTCATCTCTCTCTTACCACCCTGGGTGTGAGGTTTTGGTTCAAGGACTACTAGACAAGCCCAAGGGCTATCTGAAGGTTCAATTACTCCCAGTTCCAACATTTTCTGGACTTCTGTCCTGATACAGTCCCTGACATGGTCAGGTTGCCTGTAAATCTTATTTTTAACAGGCAGACTGTCACCTATGTCCACTTCATGAGTGCACCAGGTAGTCTGACTTGGAGTCAGTGAAAACATATGTCTGAACTGATTCAGGACTTGCCTACAATCAGTTTGCTGGTGGTCAGTGAGGCTGCCTGCCAAGGCTACACCATCAACTGAACCATCATCAGGGTTCTGGGAGAGCAGGTCAGGGAGTGGATCTTTCTCTTCCTCCTGTCCCTCATCAGTAGCCATGAGCAAGCCCATGTCTGCCCTGTCAACATATGGTTTGAGCCAGTTCACATGGAGCACCCTATGGGGGCTCCTGGGAGTTCCAAGGTCCACCAGGTAGGTAACCTCTCCCTTTTGCTCAATGATAGTATGAGGTCCACTCCACTTCTCTTGGAGGGCTGCTGGGGCCACAGGCTCCAACACCCATACTTTCTGCCCTGGCTGATAAACAGTCACGACAGCCTTTTGGTCATGCCAGGCCTTTTGCAATTCCTGGCTAGCCTCAAGGTTTTTGGATGCCTTCTTCATGTACTCAGCCATCCGGGAGCGGAGACCAAGTACATAGTCCACAATATCCTGTTTAGGGGTTTGAGAGGTAACTCCCATCCCTCCTTCACTAGACATAAAGGACCCCTCACTGGATGTCCAAACAGAAGTTCAAAAGGACTGTAACCAACCCCTTCTGAGGAACCCTCTGTAGGCAAAGAGAAGGCAGGGCAAAAGGATGTCCCATCTACGCCTGAGCTTTTCAGGAGACCTTTAATCATGCCCTTGAGGGTTTTGTTGAATCTCTCAACTAACCCATTGCATTGTGGGTGATAGGGGTGGTAAATTTGTAATTTACTCCACACTCCTTCCACATAGCAGTCAAGTAACCAGACATAAAGTTTGCATCTCTGTCTGATACTACCTCCTTAGGAAAACCCACTCTGGAAAAGACTCCCAGGAGGGCCCTAGCCACAACAGGAGCTGTGGTAGTCCTAAGTGGAATTGCTTCTGGATACCTAGTGGCATGGTCTACCACCACTAGTATGAATCTGTGCCCAGATGCAGTCTGAGGATTCATGGGACCAACTATGTCAATCCCAACCCTCTCAAAAGGAACCCCCACCACAGGTAGTGGTATCAGGGGGGCCTTTGTAGTACCATATGCCTTACCATTGGCTTGGCAAGTGATACAGGAGCGACAAAACTCCTTTGTGTCCTCTGACATATGAGGCCAATGAAAGTGAGGAACAAATCTGTCCCAGGTCTTGTTTTGGCCTAAGTGTCCTGGCAATGGGATATCATGTGTCAGTGTCAATAGGAAGCCCCTAAACTTCAGAGGTATAACCACCCTCCTGGTGGCACCAGGTTTGGGGTCTCTACCCTCTGAGTATAAGAGTCCATCATCCCAGTAAATTTTATGGGAACCACTGGCACTCCCAGCAGGCTCAGCAGCAGCTTGCTGTCTGAGGGGTTCAAGAGAGGGGCAGTTCAGCTGCTCCTGGCTCAGGTCTGCCCTGGAAGGGCCCCCTGTTCCCAAGAACTCAAACTGATCAGGTTCAAGTTCCTCTGAGACAGTTCCTTCTTCAGGACTAAGATCATCTCCCTCAAGAGACTGATCGTCACTCTGAGGCAGGGGGGAAGACACTGCCTTACCCCTACTGCTCCTTCTCTTGGAAGGCATCTGGTCCATTATTCCAGGATCCAGGGCCTGTTCAGTGGAAGACTTTTTTGCCTGTGACCTAGTCATGGCAAACACATCTGCAGGGATGCCCAGCATTTCTGCATGTGTCCTGAGTTCCACTTCAGCCCATGCTGAAGTCTCCAAATCATTGCCCAATAAGCATTCTACAGGGAGGTCTGCACTTACCACAACCTTCTTAGGGCCAGTTACCCCTCCCCAGGTGAAATTCACAACTGCCAAGGAATGGTCTGTCCTGACATTGCTTGCAATGGTCACTTGGTATATCTCACCAAGTATGATCTGGTCAGGGCCCACAAGTTCTTTTGTCACCATGGTGACACTTACACCTGTGTCCCTATATGCCATGGCCTCCTTACCATTGATCAAATGCTGTTGTCTGTATTTGCCCAGATAACTGGGACTGACAAATAAGGAGGCAATATCCATGCCTCCATCACAGACTAACATAGCCTGAGTTGGAATTCTGACTAGGCCAGAATCCATCTCAGATCCCAGGGTCAACCCTACTACACCCTTATTCTGTGCACCACCACTTGGAACTGAGCTAGGGGGAACAGTTGCCTTAGGGGCAGTGGTGACTGGAGTAGATTCCTTGGCCCTTGGACAATTGGCATCTTTTGTCCAATGGGTTTTCTCTTTACAGATATAACACCAAGGTTTCTTTTTGCCTCTAGCCTTGTTGGATTGTGATTCCCCCCCAGATGCAGGTTTTTGGGGCCCTTGTGAAGATTTTTGGTCTTTACCCTTATGCCCACCCTTATCTGAGGTTTTAGAATCTGGCTTCTTAGAGTCACCACCTTGGTTATGAGTTTTCTGCTTCACCCTGGTTCTGACCCATTTGTCTGCCTTCTTTCCCAATTCTTGGGGAGAGGTCAGATCAGAGTCCACCAGGTACTGATGCAACAACTGATTTTGGCAATTATTAAGGATCTGCTCCCTCATAATTAAATTGTACAATCCCTTAAAATCACACACTTTACTGCCAAGTAGCCAGCCTTCCAGAACCTTAGTAGCACAATCTACAAAGTCAACCCAGTCCTGAGTCTGTGCTTTCTGGGTGTCTCTGAACGTAATCCTGTACTGTTCAGTGGTTAAGCCAAACCCATCAATGAGCGCACTCATCAAGACTGAGTAATTGTCAGCATCCTCTTCTCTAACAGTGAGGAGCTTATCTCTACCTTTGTCAGCAAAGGAGAGCCACAAGATAGCTGCCCACTGCTCCTGAGGGACCCTCTGTACTTTACAGGCCCTCTCTAGTGCAGTTATCCATTTGGGGATGTCATCCCCACTCTGATAGGGAGGGACTATCTTGTTCAGGTTCCTATGATCATGAGAATACTCTCTAGTTCTAGGGACACTGTTGCTGCCACCATGGGACTCTAGTCCCAATCTTCTGGTTGCTCTCTGGAGCTCTAGGGATTCCCTGTCTATGGCCAATTGCTCTTTGTTGAGCCTGATCCTGATTCTCTCAAGTTCCAGTAATTGATACTTCTTATCACAAGAGGATTCTCTCCTATGAGATACAGAGGTCCCTACAGAAGTACCTGAATGATTAAACTCCACAGAGGGAGTCCTGGATCTTCTAGGTAGACCCTGTACTCTTCCTGGTGGAGTAAAGAGGGGGCCACTGGGGCCTTCTCCCCCACCTGAAGGAAGAGTTGGATTTTCCAGGTTGGAATCATCTTGATCCTCCTGGCCAGGGTGTGAGTCCATATCAAAGAAGTGTTCACTTCCTGCTCTTTCCTCATCTCCTGTCCCACCCACTCTTTCTACTTCATCAGACCCTGGGGTCTTTCTGAGGTCATCTAGGAGTAACATCTCTATAAGACGTTGGGTGTTTGCATTGCTCCCTGTCTTCAGCTTCCTAGAGGCACACATGGCTTCCAGATCCTGAAAGGTGAGCCCATTGTATCTAGTAGGCAGAGTGCCACTGGCTTCTCCTACAGAAGACATACTAGTGTGGTGTGGTGTGTGCACCTACCTACCCTAGTGGAGACTAAACTCTCTTGAGTTGGAGAAAGGGTGTGCTAGACCCTTGACTTACCCAACTCCAAGTTCAGTAGAACTTACTTATTCTAATCTTGATTATATGTACCTAGTACTTTTAGTGGTTTTCAGTTAATCAGTCAATGAGATTTATCTGGTAAAACAATAGCAAGCTTGAATCCCAACCGCTGCCCACCAATGTGAGAAGTTGGCCTGGTATATGCTGTCCACTAATTAAAGTGGGCACCTTGCACCAGTCCAAACGACCCTTATTGATGATTAGGTCAAAGATAACCTTTATGAAAGCTATCCTAGTGGTAGCTATGGAGAGCAGCCTTCAGGCTTAGGGGCCGATTCCGATTCCGGACAGAAATCTCTCCGACCGAGCCGGACCCGGAGAGAATTCCGACCGAATCGGACCCCAGCAGTCCGACCGGACGAGTACGATGCATTCGCATGCTATCGGACTCGATTCGGTCGGACTCCCATTGAAGTCAATGGGAGCCGGTCGTACGACACGTACGCGGGCTCCCATTGACTCAATGGGTGCGAGGCAAACAAGGGCGCCCCCTACAGTGGGTACGCGTCCATGCGCATCGCGGCGTACATGCACAGGTAGGAGGGACCCATGGTCCCCCCTGTGTGCAACTCGCACGCCTACGCGTTCAGGGGGGTCCGACGCGGACCCCCAAAGTCCGGCTCCGACAGCTCTTTCGAGCCGGACGGCGCGAGTCGGTCGGACTGCTTGCGGCGCGCATCGTACTTACCCGGCCGGGAAACGTCTCCATAGCGCGGTGCGAGTCGTGTCCGTGCGAGTCGGTCGGAGCGTGTTGAAGCCGCGTACGAGTCGGTCGGCGATTTCGCGGGAGCATGCATCGTACTCGCTCGGCCGGACACGCGTGCGATTCGGTCGGGAAACAGGGCTCCGAATCGGATCCGGTAAATCCGAATCCGATTCGGAGCACTACCGGCCGAGATCGGAATCGGCCCCTTAATCTTGAAGGAATGTAAAGCAGCTTGTTTTACCAGAATATCACCTCCTGAATGACTAAATGAAGGAGAACCACACAAGTGTTATATAAAAATATGTATTTATTACTAAAACACTCCCTACTAATCTCTACCCGAGATTAGAATGTACAGTACTCAATGTTAAATCAATAGAACGACAGTAAATAGCACAATACACAGTGGGCTCCAGGGGAGACCGAACCATATACTAAGAAAGTGGTATAACAACCACGACTTCAATAGACACGGTGCCTAGAGCATGTAGAATCGCTGGGACCCCAAGGCACCACCCACAGGAGTGACACAGGGAGCCCACGGAGGACGGGTGCAGTGTGGGAACACAGACGCGAGCTCCGTACAACTCTATGGGAAAGTCGCGGTTGGAAAGTTACAGTTTAAGGACACTTCGGAGAGGACTTCAAGCAAACCCTTTGGAAAATAGAAGTTTCTAAGGCCAGCACACTTGTGAGTACCGAGGTACCCGTGCTACCTATCCCAGAGGAGCCGGGTGCATAGGGGTCAAGTGGTGTCAGAAACCCTCGTCGTTTTCAATGGCGTGATGCGAAGAAGTGCTGCTGCCGGGAAGATGAAAAGTGTCCGGGAGAATCCAAGCCTGGATTTGGAGTAAGAAGAACCTGAATGCAAAGGGAACAGAGTCTGGGCCACTTCACGTGACCAGGGGCTTGATAGACGAATGCCCACCGATGTCGGGTGCTTCAGGTGCGAAGATCAGATGCTTAACTCTGCAGCCACGGGGACCAGGAGATGTTGACGATGACCAACATCCAGAGGTGAGCTGTCCCACAAAGGATGTTGAGTGCTGAGGGGTCAGTGACCGGATTGAACACCAACAAGCCTTGGCAAAGGCAACCCACTTGGGCAGAGGAAACAAGTGATAGTATGGACCAGCAAGGTCCAGGAGACTCTCCAAGCTATGGGGAGTCAGGGCACTTCTGGAGAAACCAGGGAAGCCCAAGGAAAGTTAAAATAACCCTCGCTAGGACCCACAGGCCAACGGACCAAGGATCGCGAAGTGACCTCAAGCGGAATCACAAAGTACCAGCCCACGGAGTACTCGTGGAGTGGAGGCCAGAGATCTTTGGTGGAAATGCTGCTCGGGGTTGGGACTACACGTAGTCAAAAGCACAGCCTCAGGGATTGCCGAAAAAGCATATGCTGCTGCAAAAGTACACCTTGCACAGGGGTTCGGGTTGCATGGTCCCCACGAGGGATACTAGTCTCAGGATTACTGAGAGAGCAGATCGACCTCAGGGACGCTCTGGAACCCACCTCCTGAGTTGCAGAAATGTTCGGAGTCCTCTGGAGCTCAGGAGATGCAAACTGGTCAGATGGGTTTAGGTGCCTGCTGCTGCACGGGAGTAACTCCTTTACTCCAAGGGAGATTCTTCTGTCGTCCAGCGAAGTGTAGACCGTTGAAGTACTTGGTTTCTGCTTGCAGAGCTTAGTCCAGGTAAAATCTAAAGTCCTGTAGTCAGGTTTCCTACTTTATACCCAAGGAAGGGGTTGGACTAACTCTGGGCACCCACCTATGGGAGGGTCAGGACAGAGGGGTGGCTACACCCATGTCCTTTGTCCAGTTACGTGCCAGAGCAGGAGCAATTGGCTCCTGCAACCGGTTTGAGCTGGACTGTGCACGGGGACACCAAATGTGCCCCCAGTGCAGACTTCAAAGCACTCTTGGAGTGCACCCACCCAGCCCCAATACACTAAAGCCTGTCTGGGAGGTGGTCACACCTCCCTGTGACAGGAAACCTATTGTCAGGCCTTCCTCTGCTCGAGCTTGGCTCAGCAGCAGGAGGGCAGACTCGTGTCTGTGACTGGCAGCATCCATTTTGTGCTGCCCAGGTCAAGAAAGCTGGTATCGGGTAGACCGGTGCCCCATAGTAGTGGTACTACAAGGGAGGAATCATACCTCCCACTCCAGTTACTGGTTTGGAGGTATGATTCCAAGGTGTTTGACACCAAACACAACATGTTTCTAAGCAGCCGTTTTAAAGTTAGCATTTACCGCGAGGTTATAATGCACTTAAGTATATATGGTTGGCTGCATCACAGACAACCCCGGAGAATAGATTCCGAAGGCTGCAGAGGGGCTCTGCTCATGCAGGGGCACCCTCTCATGTAAAACCCAGCACCCTGCCTTCAGGATTGATAAGGCCTGCCATAGGGGTGACTGATAGGTTTATATGTGCAGTGATTTAGAGTAGATATAGGTAACCTATATCTAAGTAAGGGGTGCATGCACCTCCTTACACAGGTTGCAGTAGCAGACCTGTGGTGTCATTTTGAACGGCCTCTCAGGGGTGGCACAATACATGCTTCAGCCCCTGGGAGGCCTCTGGGGTACCTATGCCCTTGGTACATGGTGTACCATATACTAGGGGCTGATAAGGGTATCCGAGAATCCAATCTGGAGTGTACTTAAAGTACATGCAAGCAATTTACAGGAGAAAGCAGATAGGCTGGGGTCCTGAATAGCAGGATCCCAGTCAGACTAGGCCAAAAACAGTGAGACATCGGCAAAAGGGGGGTAACTATAAGAAGAAGATCCTACTCTCTTACAAGGAAACTGAATGAAAAAGAACAATTGATGGACAGAATGCAGAGCAATGTCATACATTCACCCCAGTACAGAGATCTGGGCCCAAATCCACAGTTTTTTTGCTCACCGTGCCATTCCAGTTTGGACGCAGTCATATGCAAGTCAGTCTTGACTCTTGACCTTGCGTCCAATGGGAACAGTCCAGCCAAACTTCCAGGCCAGGTCCTCCCTGGACTGGAAACAAGCATTCTAGGACTGGTTTCAGGATTTCACCCCTCATCAGCCAGGATAGCTTGACTCCAGTGGTATGGAGAGCACGGGACCCACGTCTGGGCATACCCGTCCCACTCGGGGTGACAAATGCAAAAAGAACAATTGATGGACAGAATGCAGAGCAATGTCATACATTTACCCCAGTACAGAGATCCGGGCCTAAATCCACCGTTTTTTTGCTTACCATACCATTCCAGTTTGGACGCAGCCATATGCAAATCAGCCTTGACCCTGCGCCCAATGGGAACAGTCCAGCCCGAACTGCCAGGCCAGGACCACCCTGGACTGAAAACAAGCATCCTAGGACCGGTTTCAGGGTTTCACCCCTCATCAGCCAGGATAGCTTGACTCCAGTGGCATGGAGAGCACAGGACCCACATCTGGGCATACCCGTCCCACTCTGGGTGACAAATGCAAAAAGAACAATTGATGGACAGAATGCAGAGCAATGTCATACATTCACCCCAGTGCAGAGATCTGGGCCTAAATCCACAGTTTTTTTGCTCACCATGCCATTCCAGTTTGGGCCCAGCCATATGCAAATCAGTCTTGACCCTGCGCCCAATGGGAACAGTCCAGCCTGAACTGCCAGGCCAGGTCATCCCTGGACTGGAAACAAGCATCCTAGGACCAGTTTCAGGGTTTCACCCCTCATCAGCCAGGATAGCTTGACTCCAGTGGCATGACTGGGGGTGAGTGTCTGAAAAGTTTCAGCGCTCCGTCCATCATCTTCTTGTGTTTGCTTTGTTCGCCCTAAGTTGGCAGGGTATGCCCAGACGTGGGTCCCTTGCTCACTTTGCCACTGGATTCAAGCTAGCCTGGTTGATGAGGGCTGTTAGCCCGAAACCGGTCCCTGGATGTTTGTTTACGGTCCAGGGAAGACATGGCTTGGCAGTTCGGGCTGGACTGTTCCCATGAGGCACAGGGTCACGACTGATTTGCATATATCTGTGTCTGAACTGGGGTGGCAAAGTGAGCTACAGAATGATGATGGATTCAACCCAGATCTGTGACTGGGGGTGAGTGTCTGAAAAGTTTCAGTGCTCTGTCCATCATCTCCTTGTGTTTTCTTTGTTCACCCTAAGTTGACAGGGTATGCCCAGATGTGGGTCCCTTGCTCACTTTGTCACTGGATTCAAGCTAGCCTGGCAGATGAGGGCTGTTAGCCCGAAACCGGTCCCAGGATGCTTGTTTCTTGTCCACGGAAGACATGGCTTGGCAGTTCGGGCTGGACTGTTCCCATGAGGCACAGGGTCAAGACTGATTTGCATATAGCTGTGTCTGAACTGGGGTGGCAAAGTGAGCTAAAGAATGATGATGGATTCAACCCAGATCCTTGACTGGGGGTGAGTGTCTGAAAAGTTTCAGCTCTCCGTCCATCATCTCCTTGTGTTTGCTTCGAGGAAACTGAATGAAGTATATATCTGAACTTAGCACATTCTAACCAAGTTGCTGGTGTTAGGCAAAATATTCTAATAAATGTCTATTAAGCTGTAAGCAAGAGTCAAAAGAGAAGGCTTTGAGGTCTAACCAAAAGTGCACGTTTAAGAATGAACAGTTGGTACATTTGTTTTAATTATACGGTTTCATAAACATTTTATAAGCACGTTTCCTCTATATATGAAGGATTAATATATCTTTTTTGCACTATTAATAAGGATTCTATCACGTTATGAAATGGGCATTTCTAAAGTGCAATTCTAACATGGTCTGCGAGTCACATTTTTATTTTTGAGCTAATTTCTTTCAGCTCATGAGGTTGACAATTTGTCATTGACTTAGGTTGGAGTAAGCGAGCCCAGTCCTCTCATACTAATTGTTGCAGGGTTTTCAAATGTGGCCGCTCCCTAGTAGTCTGCAGGTCCCCTTTCCACACCAAAGAACTGTTCAGAAGTATGTAGTTAGGTGGCTCATGATGTAAACCTGGGGAAACACCAAATCTGAATGCCTCCTGAGGTGAGGCATGACAAGGAGAAATAACTACATTTCTCCTTGTTTTTTCTTCCTTGCATGTGTGCTGCATTCTGAAGCACACATGGAAAGAGGAAAATGCCGCCACCTTTTGTTTTTGTGGAGGAAGGTGTACCTTCCTGCACAAAAACAATCCTGCCTGCAATAGATGCACCCTTGCACGATGGTGCAAGGGTGCCTACATTGGCGCTAGGCTGCCAAAATGGAATCAGCGCAGGCAGAAAGGACAGGAATACACTGCATTGCTTGAATACCGTGCATTCCTGCCCTTATCCCTTTGGCAGAGGGTAGCACAGCAAGATGCCTTGAAGGAGCAAGAGAATTATGTGAAAACAACATAAAACAGATATAGGAGGAATGGAAAAGAAGCTGCAAAAGTGAGATAAAGTACCAGGGAGAATATGTTCATGATTGAAATAGGCATGTGGTCAAATTCATACTAGACAGCCTGAGTTTTCTGCAATCCTGACATTCAGCAGCAGCACCGCCAGGCTTCGGTGAAAATATTTTGGCCCCAGCACTTTTACTTTTACAGATGATGCATTGGTAGTTTTGTGCTTTGTGTATGTTCCTCTCTTATGATCTGCTGCTTACTTTGAAAATGTCGCCAAATGCTGCTACATTTCCAGCCAAATTATCCATATGCCTTTAAAGTTTCAGATAAAACCAGCAATTTACTGTTATTGATGGTAAAACCATGGTATTCCAGCTCTTCAACTACTTAAGAAACAAGTCAGCTCAAAACTGTGGTGAAGACTTATCTTAAAATAACCCTCTGAGTGCTCGCTCACTTTGACAGATGGGATACTCCATCAGCCGTCCTCAGTATTACAAGCGCATTATATCCTATGGCACTTTTAATATGGTGATGGGAGATCCGTCACGCGTATGCTGTTTGATGAACTCTAACTAAGGCCCTTAGATCCTACATTAATTTTGCTTGTGCCCCTTCAAATGATACTTGGCTAGTTGACACCCTATGCTTAGTCTGTAAAATAATTAAGTGCAGAAGTTCAACATTTTTCATAGGAGCACATCCACAGCACCTCCAGTAGTTAGAGAACACTAAGGGGGAGATTTACAAGCCCCTTGCAACACTTTTGCGCCGCTGTTGCGTCACTTTTGTGACACAGAGGCGGAGTAAAAAATGCGGCCAATTTACAACGTGAAGCATCTAGGGAGATGCGTCACGTTGTAAAGCCCTGCGTCACATTATACTTGCGTCAGGTATAATGTATGCAGGGTGAGCGTTCCCACGCAGGAAAGCCTTGTAAAAGTGACGCAGTGAAACCTACAAGATTTCACAGCGTCACTTCTAGGACACAACTGTGTCAAAACCTTACGCCTGCTTGAAGCAGGCGTAACGAGTGACGCAGTGTAGTGGGAATAGGCCTCAAAATGCGTTGCTGGAGTTTTCGTTGTGCTTGCGACACGACTCCAGCAATGCGTAACTTTTGCCCCAACAGATGCGTCAAAATTTCGGGCGCATCTGTCAATCCTTGTGCCATGGTGCGCCGTATTGTAAATACGGCGCATCCATGATGGCGCAAGGGTTTCTCAGGGTGGCGCAGGGAAAGTGACGCATCTCTACAGATGCGTCACTTTCTTGTAAATCTGCCCCATTGAATGCCCTGTCCTGTTTTCACTTACTGCGATCTTCCATCATCTTCCACTTCCTGTCTCTATGACTGACTCTTGTAGACTCCTTTTCATCCCTGATCACTGCTTTCCTACCTCTTCTCTTCCTAAATATTTCTCTTTCTTTGTCTTACGCTTCCTCTGTGTCAAAAGTCCGATGACGAAATATAAGTCCTGGCCCCAATATGAGTTCCGGTTCCCAGTACCTGCAACCACACGCACTGGTACCACCCCTTTTGCTTCTCAGCAGTGCTGATGGTGCATTCTCTCTGATACTTTCAGAGAGTCCCTCCCACTTCTTAGATTAAAACAATTACAGAGACTTTGATCTAGACATTTCCGGAGAGTTCTTTCATCATCTTGTTTCCTACTTAAATTTATTTATTGGATATTTATGGGCAAATCTGCCTTACGTAATAGGATGCTTTCCTATTACACGAAGTAAATGATTGCAAAAATCCTCCTAATCGAGGTACACGCTACGATTTAGCTATTTAAAAACTACACTGGCTACTACAAAAACACAATTAGACAAAGACCCTGGCTTAAATGAGCTCTGCCTGCAGTTGAATTTCTTTAGAAGCATTAACATAGACAAAAATTACCTAAAATGCAGGCAACACTTATTTTCTCATAAAAAGTAAATTACTTGCCCTAACAGATGAGGGATTGGGAAGTGCATTTCCTTTTTTTTGTTTGTTTTAGTTGAAAATTCTGGAAAAAGAAATTCACCGGATTAATGTGAAGATGCTGTTTCCTTTGATTAAAAATGCCAACCTTGTACAGTTCTAATTCTAAATGAATATTAAAAGGAACAAGATATTATGACACTACAAAACGCTCAATTATATTTTAAAACACTTATGCGCATAATGGTGTCATCTGTCAGAAGCCTGGAGGCGCATCATCTTTGGTACTCGAAATTGTTTTAAAGATTTTAAAACACCAGAAGGTAGCCATTCATCTTATTCCGATGGATGTCTTGAGAACACATATTACAATTGCAAAGAGGGCTCTGGCAGAAGTGAAGGAGGCAAGAAAAAGATAAGCCTCAGATTCCTGAAATGTCAAATCTTGCAATTCAAAAAGGTAGGACGTATAGCTTCAGAGATGAGTAGAGCATTTCTGTAATGCTCCGGAATAGTTTTACAGAAAACTGTCGGTATATCAGTTTGGTATTTTGTTGTTTGGCGTCTGTGCGATTTTTGTCATTACTCACGTGTCTTCCTTCGGGTGTCGTTTACCGCTGGAGATGTTCATGATAAATTGGTATTGTAGTATTATACATAAAGGGCCATATTATCAAGAACGGCAATAACATTATCGCCGCTTTAGCGGCCGGAAACTGCCGCTAAAGCGGCGATAAGGGGCTTGATAATATGCCCTATAGAATTCCAATAGAAGCCCAGGTTCGATGTCCTTCACACCAGAACCTGGGCTTCTATTGAAATTCTATAGGGCATATTATCAAGCCCCTTATCGCCGCTTTAGCGGCAGTTTCCTGCCGCTAAAGCGGCGATAATGTTATCGCCGTTCTTGATAATATGGCCCAAAGTATTTATACTCACAAAATTTGTCATCCATGCATTTTATTTATGATTTAAGGATCATTTCTCTTTTCAATCAGGTTGCACATCCCTGTTTTTTTATTCTGATATCTTTCGAATTACAAAATTACAAAAATATAAAAGGAATTAGGCAGGCGAAATTATACTTTAAATTTGTTGTCAATCCTCATTGTGTTACTTTAAGGGCCCAATTACGATCTTGTTAGGAAGGCCATCCCAGAGCTGTCAGGAGCAGGACCTTCTAACCGACTTGTACTGGGATCCGGTTCTATCAAACGAGGGATTAAAATGCCAAAATCGATTGACTTACGTCTTTATTTCCCTGACAAAAGCTATCCGGAAACGCAGAATGGAGTCTTCCGGAGGCATTTCCCAGTTCGATTCCGACCTGACAAGTACGATGCGTACTTCCCATGCGCCGAATCGGTCGCTACAACCAACACGTCAGAGCTTCTGGAAAGAGAGTATTTCAGGACCGATTTGCGCCACAACAAGATTCCTGCAAACGAGACGGTGCAGCCATATATCACTATCGCTCACGTCATCCCCATTCTCTACGCACACAAAGAATACTACAACCCCAACCGACGCAATCGTCGCAGATGGTAAGTCCGACACTTACCCCTATACAATAACGCAACTACCCCAGCAAAGACAATACAAGATGAAGCAGGGGTGCAACTACAGCAACATTTGGGGAGGGAGAATACTTCCAGCAATGTAGAGACAATTTTGGGGGGGGTAATGCTTCCCGCCATTTCAACCCAAAGGGGGGACTGGGTGACTAATACACCCAGCAATGTAGAGTAAAACCAGGAATTGAGGGGTAAATACCCCCAGCAATGTAGAGTAAAACCTTGGGTTGGGGGGTCAATACCCCCAGCAATGTAGAGCAAAACCTGGGGTTGAGAGGTCAATACCCCCAGCAATGTAGAGTAAAACCTGGGGTTGGGGGGTCAATAACCCCACTAATGTAGAGGCCAACCAGGGTTTGGGGTGTGAATGCCCACAGCAATGTATAGGCCATCCAGGGGTTGGGGGGTCAATACCCCCAGCAATGTAGAGGCCAACCAGGGTTTGGGGTGTGAATGCCCACAGCAATGTATAGGCCAACCAGTGTTGAGGGGTCAATAGCCCCAGCAATGTACAGAAAAACCTTGGGTTGGCGGTGAATGCCCAAAGCAATGTAGAGTAAAACCTGGGGTTAGGGGGCGAATGCCCACAGCAAAGTGTACCTGAACAATGTAACTGCTGCCCATGCAAAGTTTTCACTGTGCAGATTGTGTCCTGCAGAGTAGTAGGAGTATGCATGAGTCTCAGGACGTTGAATCCACCAACAGTGTTGGAGGGTCTAGTGCACAGCATATTGTGTAAGCTAAGCTGCCACTACTGGTGAGGATTCCAGGGGGTGGCTCAGTTTGTGCCTCCAAAACACAATCGACATAGCTATCATCAAGCCAGGGGATGTGGATACATCTTGTGAGGATGAGGGATATATGCAGAATGAAGCCTGCTATGTCCACATTTGGCACTGAAACACTGTCTCCAAATCCAGGAAAATGTCAAGGAGTCCTTCCACAAGGACATATTGCCATCACGCAGGCAGTGTTTAATGGGAAAAATGAGAGCACCCACGGACAGACACAAGGGCTACCTTTGCCAAACCAGATCAGAGTTTTCAAAATATTGACAATGCAAACACCCATTGGAACTGGGTGTAATGTTCCAGTGTCACATGTGTGTTTGCATGCACTGTAATGTGTTTTACTCAACACAACCAGATATCTCATCACAATGAGTCCATCTCCCTTGGTGTCCCCATACCCTGGACACTCAAAGTCAGAATGCCAATAATAAACTTGCATGTGTAGTCAACTGTGAAGTGTGGGGATGCGTTTCAGGAGTAATCTGACACCAGGTGGCACAACAACACACATCATTGACTTCACACTTGAGGGGTCTATAGCCCTCTAAGCAATGTACTGTCATCCAATGCTCAAGCATCATGACATTACAATAGAATCAATCACCACCCACATCAGAGGGCAGTAAGCAAGGCCAAGAATTAACAATCAGTGACTACAATTATCCACAAAGGGTAACTCCACACAGCTGCCCACACACAACTCAGACAAGGCAAGGCTAGGTGGAGGCAAATTGTCCTGTGAGAACAATAGGTTTTTCATATGCCAGTGTACTCAAAGCGACCTTTACAACAATCAGTTATGAACATCCAGTGGCAGACAGCAAGCTGCAGCAAACACATTCCACATCTTCATATCTACTCTGGCTACTGTTTTTGCCTACTTACATACACCTAATCTACACATATGTACATTTCAGCATTACATAATGGCCTGCATGATCTCCACTTGTGCGACTATGACCCCTCTAACATCCACCTCAAAGTACATGCCCATCTCTCAAAACTATCATACACACACAAGCATGTCATAAGCACACTCTGGTCCATCTAGATGGAAAGGTATGTCTGCCCCACATGCTCAAGCATTGTACTCAAACTCTTCCAAACTGATTCTTACAATTTCACACTTGCGCTGCCCTTCTTACATTTACACCTACATTCACAGAACAACTCAACATTGCTGTGTACACAACACATATCACATACATGACATGTACACAATGTACTGTACTCATCACCTCCTCAGCAGATGTCAAACGAAACATGTCAAATGGACAACTCTCATCACCAGTTGCACCCTCAGTAATGTCTTGAACTCCACTCATATCACAACGTGCAGCATCACAACCCACTTTGACATGCTCTCTTAACACATCAACACATCTCACAACAAAACACTTACATTGCTCACTGAATATGTCCTCAGGCATTTACATATAAACATACACCCACCATACTCTGCTTAAGTTGTACAGATTTTCATTTATGAAACAAATGCATACACAGATTCAAACACAATACATCAACTACACAACACCTCATATGTCACCGTTTAGCACCCTAATTTACACAACTGGTGTATACCCTTGACATACACTTATCCACTTTGTTACAAATGACAAGTTTATGCTTGTCCCACTGTGGCCCTGTCACATCAGCATATGACTTCCATGATCCATACCACCATTGACTTATGCACATTAACAATTATCTCACTCATTGAAACTGCCCTGTTACAGTTATCTCTCACTGTAGTGACACAGACCACAGCTCTCATCTCCTGCCAGAATCCAACTGTGTGTACCTGGTCATACCACTCCATCTCAAAATTCGAAGGACTAGTAACTCTCACCTTTACCCTTGTTTAAGCAAGCTCAGCACATGCAACATGAACCTTGGATAACACATCTGCAGCTAGACTTCACATTAAAAAAGACACATCCTCACCTGTGTGGCAACTGAGAGCATGGATGTGACACTGGCTCCTGTAGCATCTGCACAGTAGGCGAACACACATCACTTCTGTGCACTGACTGTCCACTTGGTTTACCACATGTAGCACTGGGCAATCCAACAGACATAACAGCACTCCTAGTTCAGCTCTGTGTGACCTCGAACAGCATCAATCATAGCTTAAGAGGACCCCATTGTTAGTCATCCACAAATGATAAAATACACACAATTCATATGCTCAACTGCAACTGCCGTGTGGTTGTAAATATGAAATCGAAGCTTGGACAGGCCAAAAACCCCATACACGTGATGTCCCCAAACAAAAGCAGGATGGCATGAATGACATATAAAGTAGAAAGCAATGGAATATTAAGACAACACACACCTTGCCCAACATGAATCCCTGATAGTTGAGTCCTTGGAGGCAACAGGGTCGGAAGACTGTGAGAATACTGCTCACCTTGCACTCACCATGGGCTCAGCAAATGTATCAGATGAGTACACAGCCCTGAAGGGTATTTGCATACAGTGGCATGCCACCTTTGGCAAGGTTGTCATTGCCACTAGTCTACCAGATCTCCACAAGACACACACATGGGTCCATCACTATCAAGTCACATACATGTAGTGTTTTATTACTCTGTGTACATGGGTGTGTCTAAAGTCACTAACATCTAGTCAAAATCCATATGTAGCCAGGTGTATCGATGAGACAGGTGTATTTCTGTACATCACAAACATATGCAGCATGCTCTTCCTAAACTGTAGCACTTTGAAACACTTGCACTATGTTGACATATGAAAACATTACCTATGTGCAATTGTGATGTTAAAAAGTATAGGCTTGAGACTTCATGTCACACTCATAGCCAAAACTGATGTAGACGATGACACCCTGCAAATGTAGAGAACAAATTCTCGAATACAGACTGTCAAAGGGCACATACTCCATGGACTATATGCAATACATGCCTTACTAACATCATTGTACACTCACACTACTATTTGTACATGATTCACAGTTAACTAAAAAACTATTTGTGGGACACAGAGATCAGCAATAAAAAACATGAAGCAGGCTTTATTCTGCATGAAAAGGCAGAAATGTAAAATAACAGAAGGCCAATGACCAGTCCATAAATGCCCATATGCCCAATGGGCACAAACAACTTGCCCATTGACTCTTGCCTGCACCAAAACTGTAAGGGGTCACCTCACCTGGGAGGGGCATCTAGGGGGCATGCCAGGCACCAAAGGGACAATACTAGGGAGGACTGTAATGGGTTTTGGGAGGGATGGGATCAGGAGTGGTGGGTGGGTCCACTGCAATGGTAGTACCAGATTGAGGGGGCGTTGTATCCACTGCAGTGGTTGGCTCAGATTGAGGAGAGGGCTGTTGTAGTGGGAGGGAGGGATGGGCTGGGCTTAAATATTTTGGGTATTGTAAAATGTTTGACGGTGTGGACAGGAATAGGGAGGGGTATGGTCTCTTTAAGAGTGTGTTTTTTGGGGACAGAGGTACTGGGCTGGGATGTGGAAGTATGGGTTGCAGGAGTGGATTTTTTGTGGAAGACCAGGTAGATTCTCTGGTAGGGACTGATTTGGGGCTTGGTTTCTTCGGGGGGAGGCAGGTGTAGATGTCTGGGCTGTGGGGGTGAATTTATGCTTCTTTGGAGGGGGTGTGTAGGATTTGGTAGGGAAGATTGTAATGGGAACAAGGTGGGGTGCCTGGGCTGGGGGGAAAAGGAGATGAAAGGGTAGGGGGTGTAGAGGCAGAGGGTTCTGAGGTCTGCGGAGTGTCTGTGGATGCATGTGTGTCGTCTGGTGGTATGTCCCTGGTGGTGAGTGTACTTTCTGTCTCCTGAGTCTGCGTGTGTGTGTGTTTCTCCTTGTGTCTTTGCACTGCTTCTGGCTGTTGAGGTGTGTGCATGTGTGTGTTTGCATGTGCTTGGGTCAGGGAGGGTAGTTAGGACAGTGGATGGGGAAGAGGTAGGAGGGGGGCGAGACTTCTGGAGCTGGAACACTGCTGCCGTCACAGCTTGGCCTTTTCATAGGGGTTGACCTGTAAGGATGACATGGTGACAGAACCTTAGTTCACATGCAACATGCTTCTGAGTCAGACACCTGTACACATTGGTCATGATCAGTTATGTAACAATGTCTAAGGGCTATGCATATGGCATTCTGTGCAGTTGTCCTGGATTCAATGATGACTCCATCCCATGAGAACAGTCATAAGATGTTTACCCCAGTACACACATTTCTTCAGCAGTATACCTGACCAGAGCAGTTATCTACACCCTTTTATACTTACATAAAACAGTTTAACAGTTTACATGCTTGCCAATGGTAGCATAGCATAGTGATTGCACATGTCCAATGAAAATGCAGTGGGAATTAACACTCACCTGCTCCTCTGGTTTGCCATAGAGCTGGCTGTACAGTGGCAGGAGGGTGTCCAACACGGCCTGGTTCTCCTCTTCACTGAAAGCTGAGGCTCTGTCCATGATACGTGCCATAGTAGCTCCCAGAGGATGTGGTAACAGCAGCAGAGAAATGGGGAAGTGTCAGTCGCGTTATACAAATCGGTCCAATGTACAACATTGCTAGCAGACGACACACCTACCACAACATTAAAAAAGTCATCATCTGACCGCAATTGACTTTGATACATTGGTGATGGGAGGTTACCCAGTTGGTTTCCATGCGATGAGGACACAAACAGAAACGTGCGTTGGTCACCATAACAACCAATAGCCAATGGCTGTGACCGAATCGTTTCAGATGCAGCTACTGCGTCCTTTGAATACTCACCCGCGTCTTTCACCATAACAACCAACAGCAAATGGCTGTGAACGAATAGGTTCGGATGTGGCTACCGCGTCCTTTGAATACTCACCCGCGTCTTTTACCATAACAACCAACAGCCAATGGCTGTGACCGAATCGGTTCTGATGCAGTTACTGCGTCCTTTGAATACTCACCTGTGTCGGTCAGCACTACAACTTGCAGCCTATGGCTCAGTCAGAATCGGTTAAGATGCGGCTACTGCATCCTTTGAATAATCGGTCAGCAGGGCAGACACTTCTGTAATTGATGTATTTTTGGGCATTACATATGGGTAAACAGTTTTTTCATGATGAGATTGACATTTGAATAAATATCCCACACTCCCATGAGGAGCTAACCTTGAGGGGCACATGACACACTTTGTTTGAGGCTAATACCAACATTATGACAAATCTACTCCTTTTAGCCTCCTAGGCTATCACAGTGCAATGAGTTTTGGGGTATGCACATGTGTTTTCTTTACATGTTCACTGCTTTTGGGGACTGTGTGACCCAATGTGCATTCTGTGAGACTCCTGACTGTGAATGTTGGTTGTGTGAAGTCATGGAGAAAGCATTAAGAATTGAATGAGTAGGCTGTGACATTATTCAGCCACTTCAGCTTGTGTTTGTTTTTTTAATAATAGTGTATATTTGTGTCCCAGACTTAAGTCGATGATGGGGTAAATTATGCAACACCTACATTGTTCATGTTCTGTGAATGTGATTGTATTTGCTTGGCAGACATGACAACATGACAATGTCGATCCTGTGACAGTGGTGTGCATGATTCTCATTGTGAGATTCTGTGTGTATCATGTGTCCCACATATATCGCATTCTATGATCCTACTGTGGGTACCTTCAAACCTTGTAATTGTTGTCACAAAACTATATCTTGGCCAATTTGGAGTGGAGTTGTGGTGTATGTGATGCTTGATCACATGAACGGTGACAGACAGTAGAGGCTATTTACAGTACAGCACCCTAATTGCTGTGTCACAATCACTTGGTAACATGTCTGGGAAGGGTACTAATGCTGTGATATGTATCTAGGGTCAGCCTTTTTCTTAGAAATGTGTATTTCCAATGTTCTGTACCTTTATTTGTTTTCAGAATTCATGTTCAGTTTGTCTCAATGCATGTTGCTTTGTACATTGTAAAGTGACACCAACTCTGTTTACACCCTAAATATAGGTATCGGAGACATCCTCCAATCTACAGACCCTTTCGCGACCTCCAGACCATGGAAGAACGGGTTACCATTTCACCAGGCTAATTATTGAGGAGTTGTCAGAGCAGTTGGCACTGAAATTGCAGTATCGGCGCTAGGCCTGGGCGGTAAATTCCGTTCCGCTTGCGGAATTTGGGTAATTTCGCGTCCCGCGGAGAACGCAGAATTGCCAAAAATTCTGCGATCTGCGGCTTCGCAGAATTTTTTGCTTGTTCGCGCTTTCAAAATGCGTGTTCGCGAGATATTTCTCCCCGAGCACGCAAACAGCGTTCGCAAACAGGAAAAAAGCATCGCGAATGGGCAGAACAAGCAATTCCGCGTGTTCGTGGAACTTTTGCGTGCTCGCGGAGATTTTTTACCGTTTCGCGGAGCTTTGCGTAGCGCGACTACGCAAATTCCGCCCACCCCTACTCGACGCACATATCCTCTTGTGCTGACCCCCAAGGTGAAGGTTATGGCAGCCCTCCATTTCTTTGCCACGGGGTAATTCCAATATACAGTGGCAACATCTGGTGGCATGTCCCAAACCATGATTAGCCATGTCCTTCGTGATGTGTTGGGGGCATTGCTACAGTTTCTTGACCTGTACATTCAGTTTTCGAAACATGGAAAGTTGGCAGACATCAAGGGGGAATTTTTTGCTTTGGGAAGGATACCACATGTCATTGGCTCGATTGATGGCACACATGTTGCTTTGATACCACCACAAGCAAATGAGCACACATACTGCAACCGCAAGCACTACCATTCGATCAATGTGCAGGTAGTATGTCTGGCTGACATGTTGATATCCCACGTCTGCGCATGCTTACATGGCTCTGCACATGACACGTACATCATGAGGAACAGTGCCATCCCCCATTTGATGTCGCAGCTGCAACCTTACCGTGCCTGGCTTGTTGGTAGGTGATATTGTATGTTTATGTTGTGGTGTGTGTTGATTGTATGTCAGAGAGTGCTATGTTGTCAGACAACTGAAGTCTTTTCTGTGTTCAATGTACGAGACTCTGAATATCCCAACCAGCCTTGGTTGCTGACACCACTGCGTAACCCTGTGACCCCTGCAGAGGTTCGCTTTAATGAGGCCCATGGAAGGACTAGGCGAGTGGTGGAGCGGACTTTTGGAATACTGAGGCCCGATTCCACTGCCTGGATCACACAGGAGGAGCCCTCCAATATACACCATTGAGGGTGTGTAAAATCATCACAGCTTGCTGCATGCTCCACAAGCTGACCATAAGGAAGGAAATACCTCTGATACAGGATGACGGAGACCAGCATCCACCAGCGACGGAGGATCCAGGACTGGGACATGTTGCCAATGCTAAGGAGGGAAAGGGGTGCTTGGATTTGCATCGACAGCTCATCCTCAACATTTTCACATGAGTGTAAGTATGCAATGAGAGGAGTTGAAAAAGCCAAATTGTTTGTTTGCATGTTGCTCATGTACAATGTGTATGTATGCGTGTGAGTGTATGATAATTAACATGATCTTTTACAAATAATTCTTTCAATAAAATGTAAAGGTTAACAAGTACAGAGCTAACATGAATCCTAGCTAGTGTTCACACAGACAAGTTTGTGCTTTTTTATAAAAATGTATGCAAAATTGGGCCAAGTGATTCATGAGTTCCTGACTCTTTTCTATGTTTCTCCTTACCAGGGTACTTGGCCTGGTCGTCTGCAGACTGGTGACCTCCCAGAACCATGATGCAGTGACATATTTAGAGATTGAGCTGTATTGGAATTCCCTGCCACAGACTTACTTCTGACCTGATGATCATCTTTTGTTCTTTTGTGCATTTTGACACAGTGTGATGTGATCTGATTTTGTGTGAAGGCGCCAGGTTTTATCTTGAGAATAAACCTGTGCTCCACATTGAGGTGTGCCTTGTCTGTTTTCAAACATCCAACTATTATTTATGAACAAACCATGTAACATAAGGATCTGGTTTGCTGTCAATGATTGTTGATTGTGTTTCACAAAATGATATTTTGGTAGACAGTAGACTGAATTGGCATCAGGACCATGGCCTATGGTTTGTGTGATAACCTTGTTTTGTCTAGCTATCATGCTGTGCCAGGTTACATTTACTCACAAAACAGTTTTTTACATTTCTGAGGTGATTTCTCATCCAATGTTGTTGACACTTTCTTTTTTCTGATTTTGTGCATCATTTCATTATGTACATTTGGAATTCAAAGTCACAACATGAGCAGGTATTTAGTTCAAGGTGATTTATTTTAGTGCATGACGTAATGATTACAATCCACTCATTGTGTGAGTTTTCAACAAAACATTAAAAAAATGCATAGAGGAGTTGGTGATGTTTGTAGATGAAATCTCCAAAAGTAAATCCACAGTTATTTGAGTCCAACGTCCTACTTAGACCCTCCAGTCAATGTGGAACAGTTCAATGACCATCAACAGAGTGAACGCTTGGCACACAATGGAGGATATCAGGAGCAAGTTGTCACTTCCTGGGTGTGATATGTAGCCATCTGTCTCTCAAGGGTTTTTCTTCGGACAACCTTTCCCATGTTTTGTGGTGGGACCCTCTGGTGCATGCAGCATCAGTGCTGGGGGCTCTCTGTCAGAGTCCACATCCCTCCCTGTGGCTTGTGCAGATGTTGATGCACCGGATGTTGTGGGCACACAGTTAGGTGTGGACATGTTGGTGGCAATCTGGTGGAGGCAGGAGAGAATGTCCCTATGCACCGCAGTCAGGTCATCAATTTTGGTCATCTACATGTCCATTTTTTCATAGTGGGCTGCCTGCTTCTGTTGCATGGTCCTGAGGATCCCAACGACCTGGCCAAAATCTCCGGTGCAACCCTCATATGCATGGAGGTTTCTGGATAGGTGTGGGTGCTCCTCATCAGCAGCACCAGCTGCATGATGGGCCAGGTCCCCACGCCCCCTCGTACCACCCCTACCCACCCGAGCAGGCCCAGTTGTTGTTGGCACAGTCAACACTGAGCCTCCTTCTTCATTGACACAGATGTTGTTGTCCGCCAAATCCAGAGTGCCCTGTGTTGCTCTGCTGTTGGTGGTGGCTCGGGCTGCTGTGTCCGTGAGGGTAGGGATCAGCTGGGTGTTGGCAGCTGATGTGGGGAGTGTTCGAAGAGGATCCTGAGGTAGCCGCTGCTGGTGCTGTGGGGTGACCCACACCTGATGGGCCAGGTCATTCCTCATCATCCGAAGATGGTTGCGAGACCTCTCTGTCGGGTCGACCAGAGTCTGGGACTGGCTGTCCTGGTTGCTTCCACTGGTGTTCCCAGCTTGCCTTGTGGGTACATAAATGACACAATGATTGATGTGAATGTCCACTGCCCCTCAAATCATACCCATTACATAGGCTACTGGACCTAATGATGAGTTTATGTAGGTAGATTGACCTCCTTCATCCATGATGCGGGCATATGTTTTTTGCGTACAATGTGTTTTGGACAAGTTGTGGATTGATGGACATGTCCAGCTATGTGCATAAATGGACATGTTGTGTTTACTTGACATTACGAATAATTGACTTTACAACGCATACAATTAAAACACATACTTTTACATCGCAGTTTTCACAACGCAACTACCATTACATCGCATGTTTTACAACGCATGTTCATTGAGATACATTAAAACTACCATTACGCATTCCATTACAATGCATACTAATACTACACATACCAGTACAACGCATAATATATTTTCTTTGTTTTTTTCTTAATTTTCATTTCTTTTTTGTGTTGGATGGTGGTGGGGCAAATTTACCATTCCTACTCCAACAGGTGCTTGCCTCAGGGAAAGTGTTGGAAACGTATTATCAGGATGTGTGACACTAGTGCCTGGTGTCTGAGTTGGCCACAAATCACGTTTGTGCTCTGTTGTCCACACACCAGTCCCCAGTGTCAGCCACCTTGGTAGTACATTTCAACTCCCTGTCAGATAAGCATAGTTCAAGATGGTCTTGTTGTGCTGTTTGGAATGAGTAGTGTTTGCACTGATTCCATGTGCCATCAGGCCCTGTCTTCCACACACCTTCCCAGCCAGCCCAAACAGCACACCTGTAACTATGTCTACCTCACAGTGAGTGGCAATGTACTATCAAGATGTCTGACATTGGTGCGTGCTGTCAGAGTTGTCCACAAATTCCATCATGGCCTTGTGCTCCAGACACCAGTCCTCATTGTCAGCCATCTTGGCAGTACATTGCCAGTCACTGTCAGGAAAGCATTGTGCCAGGTAAGCTATTTGTCATGGGTAGGAAGGTGTGTGTCTGACAGAGCCTGACGGGAGTTGTAGTGACAGCAAACACTGCTTCTCCCAACCAGCACAGACAGCTCATCTGGGCCAATGGGTACCTGACAGTGAATAGAAGTGTACTAACATGATGGCTGACACAGTTGCATGGCGTTTGGTGCACATGACCTTGATGGGAGTTGGCTTCAAGATCAACACCAGTCACCAGTGTCAGCCACCTTGCCAGTACACTTCCCCTCACTGTGACGTAAGCATAGGCACAGAGGAGTTAGCAGGGCTGTTTGGGAGGAACAGTATTCACAATGGCTACAACTCCCATTAGGCCTTGCCCCGCCACACACCTTCACACCCAGCTCCAAAAGCCTACCTGTAACTCAGCTTCCATGACAGTGAGTGAGAATGGACTAGCAAGTTGTCTGTCAGTGATGACTGGTGCCTATTTGTCCAAAGCTCCCAGTAGGGTGCAGTTGTCCAGACACCAGTCCACAGTGTCAGCCATTTTGTAAGTACATTTCCACTCTCTGTCAGGTATGCATGGTTCCTGGGGGTCTGGTTATACTGGGTGGGAGGAGGAGTGTTTGCACTGACTTCAACTCCCATAATGCCCTGTCCTCCACACACCTTGCCAGGCAGCCCAAACAGCACACCTGTAACTATGCAGTCACTGAGAGTTAATGGAAATGTACTGGCAAGATGGCTGACCCTGGGGCCTGGTGTTTGTGGCACAGGGCCTTGATGGTATTTGCCTTCAAGTTCAACACCATGCAGCAGTGTCAGCCATCTTGCAAGTACATTTCCCTGCACTGTCAGGTAGCTATAGGCCCAGATGATCTATTTGTGATGGGTGTGAGGAGGATTGTTTACAGTCAGTGCAACTCCCATCAGGCATGACCCCCCACCCCTTCCCACACAGCTCAAACAGCACAACAGAGAGAGTGATGTCCTGACAATGAAAGGTAGTGTACTCTCAAGATGTCTGACAGGGGTACCTGTTGTCTGAGTAGACCACATCTCCCATCATGGCCTTGTGCTCCAAACAGCAGTCCCCAGTGTCAGCCATCTTGCCAGTACATTTCCAGTCACCGTCAGGAACAGCATAATTCCAGTTGTGCTGTTCGAGCTGGGTGGGAAGGTGTGTGTGAGACTGAGCCTGATGGGAGATGTTGTCAGTGCAAACACTCCTCCTTCCAGCCAGACCAACCAGATCACCAGGGAGAGTGCTGTCCTGACAATGAGGGACGTGTACATTCAAGATGTCTGACAGTGGTGGCTTTTTTTGAGTTGACTGCAACTCCCATCAAGACCTTCTGCTCCAGACACCATGCAGCAATGTCAGCCATTTTGCCAGTACATTTCCACTCACTCTCAGGAAAGCAGAGTTCCAGTGGGGCTGTTTGGGCTGTGTGGGAGGATGAGTGTTTGCTGTGACTGCGACTCCCATCAGTAATGTGCCCAGAGCCACCTTCCCAGCCATCCCAAAGAGCCTACCTGTGACTCTGCTTTCCTGAGAGTGAGTGAAAATGTGCTGGCAAGATGGCTGACACTGGTGCCTGTTGCATGAGTTGACCCCAACTCCCATCAAAGCCTTGTGCTCCAAAGACCAAGCCCAGGTGTCAGCCATCTTGCCAGTACTTATCCACTCACTCTCAGGAAAGCAAAGTTCCAGTGGGGCTGTTTGGGCTGTGTGGGAGGATGAGTGTTTGCTGTGACTACGACTCCCATCAGGCCTGTGCCCACACACACCTTCCCAGCCATCCCAACAAGCCTACCCATGACTCAGCCTTCCTGAGAGTGAGTGAAACTGTCCTGGCAAGATGGCTGACGCTGGTGGCTGGTGTTTGGAGCATAAAGCCTTGCTGTGAGTTTGTAAGAAGTATGTACATGGTAGGAATTTAATAACTTTTAATTTTCATTGCAGGTATTTTGTTTGTCAATATGGCATACACACCACATGCTCATTTACTATATTTTTTTAAACCATTGAAAACAATCATTTGTATCACTGTATCCTTGACAGTGATGTCTATGGAGGTGTAATTGATAACAATATTGGAATGTGGAGTAAGTACTCACCAGACTCTGGTGCTCCTGTGATTCCATGGATGCCCCCCGGCGGAAAGAATAGCACACACCTTCTTCTCCCAGGGAGTGAAGTGCACGGGTGGAGCAGGAGGGCCACCGCCAGTCTGCTGGCTCTGTGCGTATTCTTTGCCCATCAGATTTTTGACCTCCTTCGCACATCATAGGACCTGTTCCTGATATCATCCAGTGTGCGCAGGCAAGGCACTTAAGCACTCACCTTGTTGACTATCCTGTCCCACATCCTATTTCTCTGGGACAGGGGGGTCTGTTGGACTTGGTTCCCAAATAACTGTGGCTCTACTCTGAGTATTTCATCTACAAGCACTTCCAACTCCATATCTGCAAACCTTTGCTGCTTCCTTGGGGCCATGGTGGGGGTGAGTGTGAATGTGATGGTGAGTGTGAGTGTGAAGGTGAGGGTGAGTGTGAATAAGAAAAAGAGTGTGTGTTTGTGAGGATTGTTTGGACCCAAAATGTCTGTGCAAGTTGTGTGGTGGTTGAAATGTGAGTGTATGAGGCAGAGAGCAGGGGATGTGTGGCAAATCCTGTGACCTCTCAGAAGTTCTGGTAGAGCAAAGGATCATGGTCATGTGTTTGGCCCTTTATATAAGTGGATGGGTGGGTGTGGCTAATATTTTTTTCCTATTAATTTGGCATTGCCAATGCTTGTTTATGCTGTATTTGACATTTTCAACTTGCCATGTGTAAGACAAATAGACACGGTTCAGTGACCACGTTGAATACATCGTCATCTGCTCGCGTGGTAAACCGAGTCTGATTCCTAACAGGAATACTATTCTTAAGCGTTTGCGAACGAGTTGGTCGCATCGGGCTTGTTTACGGACAAATCATTCAGACGGATTGTGTTCGGTGGAATTTTACATGCATTGCATCGTAATCCGTCGTTTGGGTAGCTCGCAGTTGAGTCGTTCGGAAAGCATTCCAAAAACGGTTCGGTAGGAATGCTTTCCTAGAGAGATCGTAAGCGGCCCCTAAGTGTCATTTCCTTTTGGAGGTGTTTATAGTAAGCTGTTATTCTAGTGCTGGAGATACATTTTTGTATTTACTAAGTTTGTCATCTATACATTTGAATTAAGTTCCTCATCTCTTTAATCATTCCCTTTGCGAACCACAATGCATTTTCTTTTTTCACTCATACTTGTTTGTACTAGAAACCTGTTTGTTCTTCTAAATACAAAAAAAAAAATCTTGAAAAGCAAAGATGATACTTTTTATAAATTTATGTGTGTTCCTTCTTAAAGAGCAAACCAAGCTGCAGAGCATCAAATATTGTCCATGACTGGTATACAAATCTGAGATGCTGCAGTTCAAGTGTGGTTTCACATACTTACAGACCAGGGGGCATATTAGCAAGGACCTGCGCTGATTATCGCAAATCGCGCTTTGCGCGATTTGCATTATCGCCGCCTATCGCTGGAGTACATCGCCGTTTTAACGGCGTATTAGCAACGCTTTGCACAATGGCGATGTACATTCCAGCGATAGACGGCGATAATCTGCATCTGCGCAGGAAAAGCTGCGATAATGGCAGTGCGCTACGGAAATCCTAGCTGATTGGGGAGTGTGGATTTAACATGTCAATCCACCTCCCATTGTGGACATAGCTAAGTCAGGGTGTGGAGCAGGTGTTAATTTCCGGCGATAATCGCGGTCAGTGCAGCTTTTATTGTCGCTTGACCAGCGTTGTTAATAGGGCGATGTTGTGTTGGCGAGGATTTCACTCAGGATTATGTGAGGAACGCCCACTTTGCATGTCATTAGCGATGATTATCGCTGACATGCAAAGCGGGAGGGAAACGGGCGCTATTGCAAGTAAGATGTCGCTAACAGCAGTTAGCGACATCTTGTTAATTGGGCGATAATAATATCGCCGCTTTAGCGGCAGAAAGTGCCGCTAAAGCGGCGTAAATGCCCTTGCTAATATGCCCCCAGATTTTTAGCAATACGTTGCACATGCCTTCAGTATGAGGCACACAGAAAACCATGCAATGTCTTATCGAATATCAGTGCTTTTAAAATTTTAAATAAGCAACATAGCTACCAGAACACATTTACTCCTGCCAATTCAGTTGTATATTAAAATTAGTTTATAGAACAGCGAAACAAACATTGCTCCATAGGGAACATAATTTAAACAACATATGTACCCAGGGGCTTATTTATGTAGGTTTTGCGTCGCCCTTGCACCACCCAAGGGTGCACAATGGCGATGCAAAACCTAAGTAGGATTTATCAAACCACTCAAGGCCACCTTGCATGGCTCTTAGTGGGTTGATAAATCCAGAGTAAAGCAACACAGCGCAAATCACTGCATTGCGTTACTCTGCCCTGAGAAGGCGTTCCATGGGTGGAGCTTGGGAGTTCTGATGCATCCATCCATGAATTGTGAAGCATTCCCAGATTTACCAATACTGGCAGACCTGGGAATGCGTCAAAATGTGACACCTTCCCAAATGACAGTGGTTCTGTCGGGCATATTAACTATTTCTTTTTGAAAGAATTATTTCTTTTGTATATTATTCTGCAACCTTCATTAATGATATCAGAAATATTTATATATGCTTTAATTTATATAAAACACCAGAATACTCATCAATTTGCGTCAGTGTTCTTTGCTATGTGTTCCATGGTTTGTAAATATTTCTGATATCATTAATGAAGGTTGCAGAATAATATACAAAAGAAATAATTCTTTCAAAAAGAAATAGTTAATATGCCCGACAGAACCACTGTTTTTGTTTATATATCCATACCCAGGTTCTGAGGGACACAGGCTCACCCCATTTTTGTTTAACCTTCCCAAATGAGGCATAACAAGGAGTAATATCTTTATTTCTCCTCGATTTCTCTTCTTTCTACGCATGTTGCATTCTGCAGCACACATAGAAAGAGGAAAATGCCTCAGGAGATTGTTTTTTTTTATGAAGGTGTCCCTTCCTGCACAAAAAGAATCCTGCTTACAATACAGGCACCCTTGCGCCATGGTGCAAGGGTGCCTGTGTTGGCGCTAGGTAGCACATTGTGCGCCAGCTCTGGGAAAATACAGAAATGCACCATACATTGTCAAGTATGGAGCATTCCTGCCCTTTGCCTATCACGCAGAGCAGTGCAGCAAGGTGACTTGCTGCACTGTGCTGTGTGATACTTTAGGGAATATGCCCCTTGATGAGGAATATTGTAAGTATTTGGCAATTAGTTGAGATCGGTGGAAGCCCCAGTTACATAATATTTTTTCTAGTGTTGCCTCTCACATCACTTGTGTTCGAGGTCCGGGGTCGGATACCACAAGGAGTGTACTAAGCACGACTGTAACCCTGTTAATACGGATAACTCTACGACCGCGAGTCCAAGTGAGGAGCTGATTGAGCTCATAGCGTCCAAAGCGAGAAGCAGCGTCCCACATCCGCGGGCAAGCTGACAGAAATCAATGATTACTAAGGGCCGAATTACGATGGTGGATGGACTTCTGTCCATCCGCCATCGTCCAGGGGATGAGGACCGCCCGCCTATAAGGCGGCGGTCCCACATATGGCATTACAATGCGCCTGCCACCACGGCAGCCACAAGTGCCATGTTTTCCATTGCGGCGGGTGCTTCTGGCTGCAATACCCTCCGCAATGGAAAAAATACAAGTCTTGCATTTCCCTGCACTACGCGGCAGGCACCACGCAGTGCGTGCCACATGGTGTAGGGAAATGTAGGGGGGCACCATAGGTGCCACCCAAACCAAAGTGCCTGGGGACAAGGGGGGGCCATGACGGCCCCCCAAAGTCCATCCCCGCCAGCCTTTCCATGGCGGGTGAACCGCCATGGAAGGGCTGGCGGGGAGGCACATCGTAATCCCAACGGCGGTGCCTGGTATTTTTGGGATGGGACAGCCTGTCGGTGGTGGATTCACCACCATTGTAATGACCCCCTAATTTCCAAGGTAAGTCCGTCACATAAGTAGACACGATTCCCTGGAAATATTTAACAGAGCCCATGCGGCTGGATTATTAAACGTTGTCTCTCTTGCCCTCTCGACCATGTAGGCATCAACTATCTACAGAGAAGGAAGACCATTATCCCTGCCTCTGTCGAGGCCACATCAGGATTAACTTTATTTCCTATTACACATAATCATTGGATGTACAAGAGCACCTTGGACTCTCTTCCACAGTGAGTTCCTAAATGAGAGACTCTATGCCCACTACTGTAAATATTGCTATTAATCAACACAATTCTAACACTAGTGCCCTTGTTCCCCCTCCAGGAAACACTTAGCCCCCATTAAGGATGATTACGCCCAATATCAACATGATATACAGAAAATGTGTTCTGTGCGCACTAAGAAGAGCACAGCTCACTCTTGGGTAAGCATATCATTCCAGCCCTTGTAGCCCTCAAAATGTCACTTGAACAATTTAAATATCAGTGAGGTCACCTCTAACACGGCGCTATTTGTAGTCCTCAGGTCAACTCTGTCCTGATGAGACCATCACACTACAAGTAGGGTTGAAACCCCAAGACCCTGCCTTTCCCTGCCCTGGCCCCAGACACACTACAGGGGGGTGGAGATGGCTTTGTGTGAGGTCAGGCACATCCCTATTCAGGTGTCAGTGTCAACTCCTCCCACCACTCTAGCTTAGGAAGACCCATCAGCCTGGAGATGGGCCATCAGGACATGCAGGGCACACCCCAGCTCCCTTTGTATGACTGTCCAAGGTGAATGCATCAACATCCCAACTGTCATCCTAACCCAGACATGTATTCAACAGACAGGCAGAGGCACAGAATGGTTAAAGTAAGAAAATGCCCCCTTTCCAAAAGTGGTATTTTCAGACTTGCAATTTAAAAACCAACTTCACTAAAAGAGGCATTTTTAAATTGCGAGTCCAGATACACCAATCTCCAACTTCAATTTTCTATCAGCTGCCAATTGGCAGATACACTTGTAAGTTGTTACAAGGCCGCTCCCCCTTGCTGTAGTGAAAATCAATAATATTTCACTACCAGGACATGTAAAACACAACAGTACATGTCCTACCTTTCAGTTTCACTGCACTCTGCCCATGGGGCTACCTTGGGCCTACCTTAGACATGCCTTACTGTAATAAAAGTGAAGGTTTGAGCCTGGCAAGTGGGTGCACTTGCCTGGTCGAAATGGCAGTTTATAACTGCACCCACAGGCACTGCAGTGGCAGGTCTGTGACATGTTTGCAGAGCTACTCATGTGGGTGGCACAATCAGTGCTGCAGGCCCACAAGTAGCATTTGATTTACAGGCCCTGGGTACATGCAGTGCTCTATAGTAGGACTTATTAGTAAATCAAATATGCCAATCTTGGAGAAACCAAGATACATTACATTTTAGACTGGAAGCACTTGAACTTTAGAACTGGTCAGCAGTGGTAAAGTGCCCAGAGTCCTAACACCACCAAAAATGAAATGCAGCACACCATGTCAAAAGATGCAAGGTCTAACATGGTTCACTGTCAGAATATCGACCACAAAAATATAAGTGTAAAAGATATTGAAGGAAATATATAGAATACAAAAATATTGGCTCCCTAGACTTAAAAAGTTAAGTACAAAAATATCGAAAACAAATATTGTTTACAAAAATATAGTTGTATTAAATATTATTGATTTTAATATATATAATTACAAATATTAAAATAAACATAATTAAATACTAACTTTAATTGATAAAAAAATATAATTAAATGTATATTTTAACAATTACAGCAAACAAACCTCCTTTTAAAAATGTAAACACAGATATATATAAATGTATATAGATATATAATTACACATACATAAATATATAAATAAACTAATATTTTAATTATTTAATATAATTTAAGAAATCTTAAATAGCATTAAATTATCAAACATATATGTAAAGATATTTAAATATACCAAACACATAAAATATTAAAAAGGAATCAATTTAATTTAAAATAAAAATTAAACAACACACATATTTTGCAATTTAATTAAAAAGAAATTACAAACAAAAACTATTGTAAATTACACATATTATTATTATAATAAATCAAACTCATAATTATATAAATTACAGCATGAAATACATTATTACAAATTAAAACAAATACATATACATTTCCCTCCACATTAAAAAAACATTTTATACTAAATAAATATACAAATAATTACTCCTACCTAACACAGCACAACAGTAACAAGATATTTTAGATCACATAAAAATATGATTTACTATTCTAACTACAATAAATATAAAATTACATAAAATATAACATTACAAAATACTACAATTTACTATTCCCACTACACTTAACACAACAATAAAATGTATAATTAACAAAAAAAAAACAACTCCCACTACAGTCAGTGCAACAGTAAGGAAAGTGTTGGATTGCGGAAGGGTAAAATTTACTATTTCCACTCCAGTTAGTGCAACAGAAGGGAAAGCGTTGGATTGGGGAGGGGTAAAATTTACTATTCCCATTCCAGTCAGTGCGACAGTAGGGAAAGCGCTGGATTTTGGAGGGGTAAAATGTACTATTCCCACTCTAGTCAGTACAACAGTAGGGAAAGCGTTGGATTGCAGAGGGGTAAAATTTACTGTACCCGGTCAATGTAACTGTAGGGAAGTGTTGGATTGCGAAAGGGTAAAATTTACTATTCCCACTCCAGTCAGTGCAACAGTAGGGAAAGTGTTGGATTGCAGAGGGGTAAAATTTACTATTCCCACTCCAGTCAATGCAGGAGTTATTTTATGTTATGTTATTTGCACTTGTAGCGCGCACAGATACTCCAAGGAGTGTCCCAGCGTGAGCCTGAAGACAAGGAAAGTGAACACGGAACGCCTGAAGATTGGTTTAGGTAAAGAGATAAGTCTTCAATTTTTTTTAAATAAACAGAAGTCTTGAATACTGCGGAGAGCCAGAGGGAGTGCGTCCAGGCTGTAGCAGCTCTGACAGCAAGTGAGCTGCCCCCCACTCTAGAGAGCCGGAAGCGGGGATTATGGGCCAGGAACTGAGAGGATGAATGAAGATATCTGGCGGGGGCATAGAACTGGAACCTCTTCCGTAAGTAGGAGGGGCCGCAGTCATGCAATGCACGATGGACCAGGGCCAGGGCTTTGAACTTGACTCGATTTGCCACAGGCAGCCAATGAAGTGATCGCAAATGCTGTCTGACACTGCTTCTCATCGGGATGTTAAAAACAAGTCTAGCAGCAGCATTTTGGACAGCCTGTAATTTGTTAAGAAGGTAGCCCGGCAAGCTGGCATACAAAGCATTGGCATGGTCGAGCTGCGAAAGTATCAGGGCCCTGGTCACTGTTTCCTTAGCGGCTATGGGGAGAAGCGGGAGAAATTTCCTAAGGGTTTTAAGTAACCCAAAGCAGTTTCCAGCTAACTTCTTAATCTGAGTGGAAAAAGAGAGATTCTCCTCGAACCAGACTCCCAGATTTTTCGCGGATTGCCCCATTGCGGCTGGCAAGGGAAAATCCGCTGGCCATAGAGTTTCTCTGAACTGGGGAGGAAAGGTCGCATAGAGAAGAATTTCAGACTTGTCCTCATTGCATTTAAGCTGTGCTGAGGAAAGCCATTGAAAGACTGCTGCGAGGCAATTTTTGGCCAGTAGCGGGGAGCAGTCTGATTTTCCCCAGGTAAACAGCAGCTGAATATCGTCAGCGTAAGCTATAATTTTGGCTCCCAGCTCTTCAGCCAAATAAATCAGAGGGGTGACGTATAGATTAAAAAGAAGGGGGCTCAAGGAGGACCCCTGCGGCACCCCAGTGGTCACCTCCTGAGGTGAGGAGGAGAACGGAGGGAGCCAAACTTGTTGGGTGCACCCTTTCAGGAAGGATTTAAGCCAACTCAAGGCAGCACCCGAGATCCCCATGTCCGCAAGGCGGGTAAGCAATAGAGAGTGGGGGACAGTATCGAATGCTGCTGAGAGATCCAACAGAATAAGAGCTGCCCTCCCTCCTGCATCCAAACATTCCCGAATTGCCTCCGAGACTTCTACCAAGGCCGACTCAGTATAGGAGGCTCTGAATCCGGATTGAGCTGGATGAAGTAGGCCAGCCCCCTCGACGAAGTCTGTGAGTTGTTTATTAACCACCTAATCACAGGCCTTCGCCATAATAGGGAGGAGGGAGATAGGGTGGTAGGTGACTGGGTTCAGCGGATCTAGCGTTGGCGTCTTTAAGAGGGGCAGAATCTTAGCCTGCTTCCATACTAAAGGAACAAGGGCCTCCTGAAGGGACAGATTGATAAGCCTATTGGCTTCAGGGTTCACTGTCTCTGCGACCAAGGCCAGAAGTCTGGCTGCACAAGGATCAGTGGGGGAGCCTGACTTCAAGGCCTTAAGGATCTTCAGTGACTCAGGAAGGTCAATAGGTAAAAAAGCCGTCAGGGAAGAAGGCTCAGTATGTGGCGCCTCCGAGGGCAAGGACCTGGTCATAGAGTGATCGCCTAAAATAAAGGAAGCCTGGATGGAGCGAACCTTATCAGTAAAGAAATTTGAGAGTACCTCGCACCAAGCGTTTGACGAGGGAAGTGTGACAGATTCCGCCCTAGGGGCCATAAAGTTCTGGACGATGGAGAAAATTTCTTTAGAATTGTTCCTCACTAGATCAATGCAATCCGCATAATAAAGGCTCTTGGCCTGAGCTATAGAGGTATAGTACAGCTTCTGGACTTTCCTAAGGTTCAGTTTCGCCCAAGGGCAATAGTCCCGCCGCCATAAACGTTCTACCTTTTTGCAGTGTTGTTTCTGCAGTCTAAGCTCATGCGAAAACCATAGCTGGGATGGGGAATCCCTGGATAGTTTGCAGGGGGCTGTAGGAGAAGAACGGGCCACCGCCCTCTTGATCCAACTGGAGAAGTTTTCAAGAGCATCCTCCAAATTAACAGAGGGGGCTGGTCTGGACTCAGCTAGAGCGCAGTTGAAAGTCATCTGGTCGATTTTTAGCAAAAGCCGGACTTTGACCGGCATTGCTTGGGGGAATACTACCCTCTGGTACCCAGGAAAAGTATGTTAGGAAGTGATCGGACAAGGGCACCGGCAGAGGATCCTCCACCTTGATAGGGAAGTAGGAAGAGATAGGATGCATGAGTCGGTGTCCTGACCCATTGAGGCAGCTGGGCTAGGTTAAGAGAGTCAATGAATTCCCTGGTGTCTCCCACATCATTTTTATCGAAATGGATGTTAAGATCTCCCAGAAAGTAGGGGAAGTGTTGGATTGGGGAGAGATACAATTTACTATTTACATTCCTTTCAGTGCAACAGTAGGGAAAGTGTTGGATTGCAGAAGGTTAAAATGTACTATCCGCACTACAGTCAGTGCAACATTCAAAATAAATAAAATATCTTGAACAAAATTAAATTATTTAAAAAAATATAAATAAATTAAAACACAAATATGTTGAATACAAAATACAAATATATTTAATATTAAAAATAAAAAAAATAAAAAACCTATTACAATGTTATATATATACCACAAATACCTACAAATAATAATATAAATAAAATAAAAAAATTATTTTCATACAAATAAACAATTTTATTTAAAAAGTATTTATTAACAAAAATATATTTATTACATCAATTTAATTTAGTTACTTTCCACCCATTAACCACCCAAAACTCACAGCCTGCACATAAAACTTAACTAAAACCAAAAATTATATACACTAATAATGTAAATACTTATTAACAAACCAATTATCATTAATTAAATATTAATTATTAATTAATTTTAATTACTGTTTTTCAATTAATTAATTACATTTAACAACTAATTATTAATTAATTAAAAATAAATTACTTCCCACCCTTTACCCCTATAAAACCACAACCCAAATCTAAAAACAATTACACAACTATCATAATTAATTATCAATTAATTAATATTAATTAACAACTAATTATTAATTCATTAAGAATACATTACTTCCCACCTTTTACCCCTATAAACCCCACAACCCACAAATAAAATTTGCCCCCAAAAATTAAAAGCACAATTTACACTATTAAATATCAATTAAATAAATATTATTAAATAAAAAAAGCATTAATTTATTATAATTAAATTACTTCCCACCTTATTTCCCTATAAACCCACAACCCGCTACAGAACTAAGGGGCACATTACGATACCCGGCGTAAAAAAATCCGCCAGGCATGGAAGCGGCAAAAATCCGCCCGCACACACCGCCTGAACACCGACCACGCCATTCTGAGTACACAAACTGAAAACCGCCATCGGCGGAAAAATCACTACAAAATACCGCCCGCCATCGTCCGAGTCGGAGTCAAACCGCCCGCCACGGACGGAAACACGCACGACAACACAAAACCGCCCGCCCTCACGGCCGACACACCGCACGTGAAATTACGATCGCACCGCCATGAGCGCGGAAAACAACAAAAATACCGCCCGCCAGCGCAAACAACGCCGATGAGAATCGACACGGCAGAAGCCATGGCGCCCACGTACCTGCACAGAAACCATCCGCACACAAAACCAATAGCACACAACATGGCCAATAAGTCCACACAGCAAGGCACGCACAAATACACAAGCACAGTACACATCCCGAAAACACCCCCGGACAAACAAAAAATACAAAGGCCAGAACCCCAGACACAACACACCTGAAAACAACAGACCATGAGGACACACCCACATAGGTGAGTACAAAAGCAGCACTCCCACAGACCACAACCCTTGCTACATTGCAAACCAGAGAGGAGAGGAGAGGACACAGTGACACAGCAAGGACAGCAGCACACCACAGAAACGCACACATCACAACCACCACCACCACCACCACCACCAAACACCGGCACCACAAACCCCCTGCACATTACACAACACACACCGCACCAGCACCACAAACACCATGGCACCACAAAGGATGCCCAAGTTCACGCCCATGGAGCTGACGGTCATGGTCGACGAGATCATCAAGGTGTACCCACAAATCTATGGGAACATGGTCCAGCACACACCACTAGCCACCAGAAACAGAATGTGGACCCGGATCGTAGACCAGGTCAATGCAGTCGGGACCCTGCCCAGGAACAGAACCGAGATAAACAAACGTTGGAATGACGTAAAGAGCCTGGTCAAGAAGAAGGAGGGCAAAAACAGAGAGCTGGCTGCCGTCACTGGCGGAGGGAATCCGCGCTCTTTAAGACCTTCAAAGCGTGGGAGGAGAAGGTGCGAGTCGTAATCCATCCGGAGATCCTCGCCGGATTAGCAGGGGGAGTGGAGGCTGGTAAGTACAAACTAATGTATACCAGCACACCGCTATGTACACACATGCGCAACCACCATGCCACAGCTCCCAGGGACAAACACCCCCATGTCCAGCACACAATACACAACACATCACACGCACATGCAACAGACACTACCACACACAGGCCAAACCGAACAACTGTAAGATGCGTGGGGACATGTGTACACTAAGCCAGCCACGTAACCACCAACAGGTCCCCAAATATGCCAGAAGCGCCACAACGAGCACCCACCACACCCATGTGTCCGCCACAGCTGCACTAACCGACAAGTAACAGGTAAGTGGCAGGAACACAAAGTGCAGTGGGTGGGACGGTGGACAGCTGAAGTACAACACCCACCAGGCCCCCACTCCCACAGACCAGCAAGGTGGAGCACTCCCCACACCCATGTGTCAGGCACAGCTGCACTAACCGACAAGTAACAGGTAAGTGGCAGGAACACAAAGTGCAGTGGGTGGGACGGTGGACAGCCCAAGTACAACACACACCAGGCCCCAGTCCCACAGCACAGCAAGGAGGAGCATCCCCCACACCCCACACCCCACACCCACGTGTCAGCCACCGCAGTGCACAACGACAGCCGAAAGGCAGACATCACGGTCCACAGCAATCGGTGTCAGTGGGTGTACAGCCACCCCACGACCCACTACACCCCCCACCCCCACAGACCTGCAACATGGAGCACCCCCCGCTAAGAGCCATGTGGCATCCAGTACAGTGCACGCACGAACAACTTGCAGGTGGGAAACTGGACAGGGCTGGATTACTGGAGGCATGAGGACCATAACACCACCAACACATGGGACATGTCACGTAGCACACGGACACGCAGCACCGCCCACCGTCACGAACAAGTGAACAATGTGCACACGGACATGAACAGCAGACTCACACCCCACATGACCCATCACAGACATAGCAACACCCAAGGAGCCACGTCTGCATGCACAAGCCACACTGAATATAGTCCCACACGGCAGCCACTGTGCAACTCATCACACACAACCGAAACACCATTGAAGTCCTGTCCATGTAGCCCCTACTGCCTGTCAACCACACACCCCACAACTACGCCTATGTAAGACAAACAACACTAGACGCAACAGAGCGGAACAACAGAAATGCACACGAACACCACTGAACCCATCAAACACACAGACACACCATGCACATACAACATACCATCCATCCCATCCGTCAGCCCCAGTCTCATGAAAGGCATGTCATCCGCACAGCTGCCACACATACAGCAGTCACGCTTAAGACACATGCCCATGACCAACCATGTGCCAGAAGTCAATTAAGCGCACGACACACTGTGAGCAACAACACACAACATGGGCCACACCCCCGAGCACTGCAGTGATGCACATGGCACAGGGCAGCACGCACACCAAGGAGATGGGACAACTGCAATACGTTGGCTGGCACACAACTATCACTCACTCATAACGATGCGTCCAATGCCATGTCCAGTAACCACAACAGACAGCAAATATGCAGGGCATGTCAGGCATGCACACACCTCAGACCATGCACTGTCATGCTGCCACAACACATGTCACGTTCGGCACCCATGGCTCACAGCATGTACCCCAAAAGCATATACCCTCCCAAATGCGAATCTGGGGCATGGCCCCCATGTTGCCATATGCGTTCCTAAGCGTTCCATTTGAACTCCAAAAGCAAAGTACAAACCAGACCCAGGATGGGCCAGGAGCCCGCATACACCAGAGTCACAATGAGTAGGGGCAAAGCAACACACCCATCGGCATGGCCAATCCGTCCCATGCCACATGTGCACAGCACACAGTCCCATTGCCTAGCACACACACCTACAGATGCCACAGCCACACACTCGCCTCCGGGAAACCCATGTACGAGATTGCACGAACTGCCAATGTCAGACGACTAATACATACTTCGCCAGGTGCAACACAATAACAAATCTCATTCTCTCCACAGGTGACGAACTGCTGGACGCTGGGGATGGAGACAGCAGCCAGCACAGCCAGCCTACAAGCCCCCAACGAGGACACACGGATCTGGAGGATCTGTCCACCTCTTCGGACACGGACCACCAAGCTGGCCCATCTGGCGTGGCAGGGCCCAGCCGCTCCCCAGGACCCCTCCTACCCACCAACCCATCATCCAGGGATGCTGAACAGTCCCAGTCCCCTGCTGCCACTGTCGTTGCGGCCACACCCACGGTCATTGCGGCCACTACCACTGCCGCAACCGCCACCATCGCCGCACCGACCACCACCGCCTCCACCACCACCACGTCTTCGCTGGCACCAGCCCCAGCGCAGGTGGTGGCCCGGCCGACTGGATCCACCCTGGGAGCCACAGCGAGGACCGTGGTGAGCAATGTGGCTAGTGGGCAGGCCGGTGGCAGCAGGACTGGTAGGAGGAGCAGGGTCAGGGAAACGCCAGCCTCCCCTGGGAGCCATGCCCTGCCTCAAATGGACAGAGTCCTTGGGGCCTATGAAGAGGCCCAAGGACAATGGGCCAGGTCTGCTACTGACACGCGGGAGGTGCTGGGGGTGCTGAGGTCCATGGACGCCCATATGGGCCAATTCGTGTCCCGTATGGACCAACTCGTGGACCTCATGGGCCAGCTGGTGGTGGCGGTGGGGTCACAGGCAAGGCCAGCAACACCACCTCCGCCACCACCTGCTAGGGCGCAGGCTCGGGCAGCAGTGTCCACTTCCCCTGCGTCCACAGCCAGTGAGCACACCTCACCCACCACCAGCAGGTCGCCACCACACCCCCCTCCCAAACGTGGAAGGGGCCGTCCGAAGAGGAAACAGATCTCCCGGGAGGACTTCGCACGCTCCAGTCGCAAGTGAGGCAGCCAGCCAGCCTTCCGCCAGCCTTCCTTGACCAGCCACTGCATTGACTTGCTCTACGATCCCACTCCACACAGCCATCTGGATGGCATGTGTGTGTTGGACTATGGACATAGAACCAGTGGGTACACCCTGATCATCACGCAGCCATGACCGACAGCTCATTGTCACTGCACGCACCACTTTTGTCATCACCTTACACACAATCACATGTCACAGTTTGTAATAAATGCACCTTTTTCACTAACTGCTGTTTGTGCCCTGTGTCTTTATTGTACGGAATACAACGGCCACCTTGGGCGGAAAGGCACCTGATGCGTGGCATGGAAATGGAATCCGGAGGGCCTGTAGGGACCTAGGGGTGGGAGACAGAACAGGAGCACATTCAATGAGTGTGTCACACACCCATCACACAGTACATGTCAACAACTACAAGCAATGTACACACATCGCACAGAGCAATAGGGCACAATGCCACAGCCACCAACAGTGGCATACTACCCCTGGCCATGGAGCGTTGACACACTGCACGCAGTGAACATATGGCCACCCTGACACAGCACACACACACCTGCATAGATACAGACACATCATCCGTCGTACATGGACACTCACCGTCAAGTGAAGTAGCGGGCGATGAGCTGCTGGCGCACATTCCCAGCTTCCTCCTCTCCGCTGTCCACCTCACTCGAGCTGTCCTGGTCTGCGGGCTGGGGCCCTGGTTGATCTCCGTCATCCACAATGAGGGGGATCTGCTTCCGAATGGCCAGATTGTGCAGCATGCAGCACGCCACCACTATCTGGCACACCTTCTGTGGGGAGTACGCCAGTGCACCCCCGGTGCGGTCCAGGCACCTGAACCTGGACTTGAGGAGGCCAAAGGTACGCTCGACCACACGTCTGGTCCTCCCATGTGCCTCATTGTATCGATCGTCTGCTGGGGTGTGAGGATTCCTCAATGGACTGAGCAGCCATGCCCCATTCGGATACGCAGAGTCACCTGGGTGTGAGGGACACAGAGAACCGTTGCTATTCCAACTGGACAGGGGACAGCATCGCACAACCAGCACGCTACACCACTCCACATACTCACCGACAATACAGCCACGATCCTGTTGCAGATTGGCCATCAGTCGTGGCAAGATGCTGTTGCGCATTATGTGTGCGTCATGGGCCGAGCCTGGAAACTTTGCACACACGTGGGTGATCACCATGTCCGCAAGGCACACCACTTGCACATTCAGGGAGTGCGTGTGCTTCCTGTTGCGGTACAGGTGCTCAGTGGCCTGTGGTGGAACAAGGCCAACATGAGTGCAGTCAATGGCTCCCACGACGTGTGGGATTCTGCCAAGGGCATAGAATGCACCCTTCACTGCCGCCAATTCACGAGCCCTGGGGAATCTGATGTACCTGTTCCGGTACAGCATCATGGCTGCCAGTACATCCCTCAGCACCTTGCTGAACATGGGCTGGGACATCCCTCCTCCACTGCCCACTGTGTGCTGGAATGACCCAGTGGCAAAGAAATGCATGGCGGCCATCACCTTAGCCGTGGGGGTGACAGCAGTCGGATACACCCTGCGGGGACGGAGATGGGGCTCTAACATGGCACACAGTCGATGCAGAGTTGGCCTGTCCAGCCGAAACTTCCTGATTACCTCTGTATCGTCCATGTCCGCCAGCAATTGGTATGGGCGGTCAATGTTCGGTCTCCGCCTGGGTTAAATGGCAGAGGACACATGTCAAAGCAACACGGCACATAGCAATTTCGCATACACATCACTGACATGACTGAGCAAGCACATGAGCCACAGCCCAGCTGTCAAGCTGGGACGGCACGGCCACAATACACTTACACAGGTCTCCCAACAATGGCAATGGCAAGTGAGACATACCACTGCCATGTGCATGCACATGGGGATCTAGGCCCCAATGACTTGCGGGGCGTGCTGATGGGGACTGACTGCATATTCGTCAAGCGGCAACGCCACGGCAACATGAGTGTCTGCTGAGCATGGTACTGCTTCCGAGGCTGGATGAGTATGGCACACGACGACGACGATGTGGGCACGGGCTGAGCGGCCAATACAAGTGGGACCTGTGGCACGAGGGGATATGAGACAGTAGTAGGTGTCAGCACTGCACCCTATGTACAGCACTGTACGGATCACAGCTCCCGAAACATTGACTGGTGTCCACATTGACAGCCCCATGCCAAGACGGCTCTGTGCTTGCAGTCACACGTCACAGGTGAGAGGTTACATTGCACGTGCCAGGTGGCAGTCGTACATAGTGGGAGCTGGCATGTGTGTGCATGTGTCTCCTGTTCAGGATCCACCAGATGGGCGCTGACTCTGTACTGACCATTGGACACAGCATGTTCCGTGGAAGGCTTGTGTGTGTGGGATGGTGGCACTGGATGTGCCTCCGTTGGGGGGGCCATGCACAGGGCGGGTACGTCGATGATTGCGCATTGTTGGTCACGGTGGGTGCACCAGCTAAGCTGTGTTGCCCTGTGTTCAATTCCTATGTCCGCATGATGATGGACTGTGGATGTGGGCAGACTACACATTGGTCGATGTGCTGTCTATATGCATGTGCCTTCACACCAGGCACAGCTGCCCCTGCACATGTGACCCCTGCTGGACTCGCTGCTGGGTCTGTGGAGCTGATGCACCTTCTGCGCGTGGGGCGGACAGCTCTCCTCACTTCCCTCATTGCGCATGTCATGTCTTTGCCGCAGGTGACATGGATCATGGAGGGCCCACATGTACGCGTGGGTAGGCTACACATGATTGTTCACTGGTCGCCACCCCCAGTCAGTGTTTCGAATGGGAAGGTTGTCGTGCTGGTGGTATGTTCGATGTGGCGGATGGGCGGGCCTAGGTGCGGGCTTACATTCCGGACATGGGGGTAGTTGGATTGGCGACTAGTTGCAGTACACACGGGACACGTCTCTTCCTTTCCACATCTGGGTCATCCCTTGTACTAACTGACAGTGATACAGTCATCTTCGCCCCAGCCCTCATGTCCTCCCCTCGCTCCCCCAATATGCATGCTCACCTGCGAGGCTAGCGCTTGCACAGGCAGCCCCAAGCTCGCACCAGAGAGGGCAAGGAGTGTATGTGTGGGTCCAGTTGCACGAGTGGGCTGTCTCAGGGTATGATGTGTGGCGGGACGCCGTCCACCTGCGTGGTGCCCCAAATGGAGACCCGGCCTGCATGGACTATGCATCACAGTCTTCGCCTTCCGGATCCGCCACCTGCGACACCCAGTGGCTGTGGCTGCCCTTGCGGCCATGCCGCGTCCGTCTGTGGCTGATGGCCCACACATTCACTCTTTGGCCTCTCTGGGGAGGGCTCAGGGGTGGTGGCGCACGCGCTTGCACTTAGTCGCAATGGCATGTGTCGTGGTTGGTATGATGGGCAATGGATGGGATGGTGCGAGCCACCTCCCGTGACGTCAGTGCTGCTCGTGCTGTGGTGCGTCCCCCTACACTTCCATTTGACTTTTTGCCATGCTGGACGTTGAGGTTCTATTGCCTGCGTGATATGACCAGGAGGAGCGCGAGGAGACCTCTCACACACCATGCTCCACTGCCATCCCGTGCCCTGTATCGCCTGTGCGGATTGACTATGTTGGGGTTACACCTGGTCGACTGGGGCTGTGTGTGCCTTGTCAAGGGGCATGGCGGGCGCACAACAGGATCCAGCTCGTCCACAGAGGGTGGGCTGAGGTGCGCCTGGTACCGCTTTGTACGTGTGCCCGGCTGCTGTGCACACACGTGTTCACTCCCCCGACAGGTGTCCTCTCACAATGCCCAGGGAAGCGGTGGTGTACTGTTCATGAGCCCTCCCAACACGGCGTGCTCCAACTTGGCATGTGCGCATCTACCCGTCGCACCCACCCACCTGAGCACTGCGTCCATACGACTTCACACGACACATGTGTGTCTTCCACAGTAGTGCTACTCATTTGCGTTGACATCCAATACCAGTGGACTACATGGTCATGTCACGACTGCCGTGTACTTCACATACTCTCATCCTCTCTCATTCGTACTTGTGAAATGAGTCAGCGGAGACAGTTCTGGTTTCAAACATTATATTGAGTCTTCTGTCCTCTGTGATGCAGTATAGTGGACACTACTGGCAGCGGAATACATATTGAGGATATACTGAGCATGATTACAAATGGGATAGGGTGTGGGGTTACATCTGCTTGGCCAAGGCTGTGCTAATGTACATTTACGTATAGCTGCGGAGCTGCGGACTTTGACACAGACGGTATACATGTAGCCTACCAGACCGCTCGGCATCATGGGCACAGTCCATCTCAGTTCCATGTGACAGGTTTGCTGCGGTTGTTCCTCATGCACGCGTGCATGTGAGATGACATCAGGGCATGTGCTTGCGTGCATGCAGCGGCGTGCCACTTGTTGTTGCACTGTGGTGGTTACTGGACATGTCACAGTCACTGGGGTCGTGTTGTTGTTGTATGCACTTGTCGTCCATGCAAAGGTCCTGGTATGGGATTCCCGGGGCGGGGGTGGGAGGGTGCAGCACCCACAGACTCCAGGCGACCTATTCATGTCCACTGAGCGGTGTGTGTGTCCATGTGCGCTGGATCCATGTCGTGTCCTGGTTGTTCGTGCAGTTCCGTCCATGTGGGTGCGATGCACAGAGCCCATGCCACTGCCTCCCACGATGCATGCGGTGTTCCTGGATGTGATGGGGAACAGTGTGCATGTCCCGGTCATATCCGATGTCATGGCGATGTCGTTGATGGTGTGGTTACAGTTGCCGGTCGTTTGGTATGGCTGTTGTGGTGGTGACTGGCCAGTCCGTGCGGAAGCTGAGCATGGGTGCGGGGTTGGACTTCATAGGTCAGTCGGGGAACCTGCGTTGTGGTCCGACGTATTTACAGGTTGTCAGGTATGCGATGCCGTCCAGCAGGGCTTCCATGTCATTGGTGGTGTACATGTTTGCCAGCCAATGAAGCGGATGGTGGCTGTCAAGGTGTTGTTCGTAGGTTGTCCCTTGGAGGACCATGATGGGGCATGCTGGGTGACATTCGATGTAGCTGTTCTCGATGATCCGTCGTGTGGAGGCACAGTGGTTCCATTTCAGTGCGCGTGCGATGTTGGCCACATACGCCATGCCCCCATAGGCAGAGCAGGCCCTGTCGTGTGCGTCCAGAGGGAGGAGTAGTGGTAGCAGGTCCGCCTTCAGACATGCCGGGTTGGAGAGGCATATCTCGACGGGATGCTGGTAGGGACACCTCCGACAGTAGAAGACGGGCATGACGCAGCTGAACAATGTGATGCGGTAAGTCAGTCGGTAACTTACGTTCAGCAGGGACAGGAGATCGCATCCCAATGTATGTATCGTGCTGGTTTGGTACAGCTTGAGCTCTTCGGCGTAGTTGGGTAGGTGTGTTGCGGTTGCCATTTCGCAGCGGTGCGTTGTGGTGGCGTGCTCCGGCTGTGTGTGCAGTCTGCAATATGCACACTCCGGGGTTGCTGTGAGCTCTGTGTAGTCGTGGGGAGACAGGACTTGTGTTCTGTTGGCTTGTTTGGAGGACACGGGCCCTCTTCCCACATGCTTCTCAGACAGTTCAAGGTCAGTGCTGTGTGACTCCTTCCAATTAACTTGCATGTGGCCGACATGGGGAGTGTTTTCTTCTTTCTTCCCCGTCCGTTGTGTGCTTCTGTGATATGCGCTATCTGCCCTGTGGTCGGTCTCCTCGGCATGCCTGTGTTGGTCTATTCTTGGACAATGGCTGTATTCACCGGCTTCTGTCGTAGGGCTGTGGTTTCGGTGTTGGAATGGAAGGTCATTCAGTGCTGTCTGCTCTCCCTTGTGTGGGCGGCAGGCTGCCTTTCCGCTCTGCGTTGGGCCTTGTGTGTGGATGTAATTCTTGGGCCACCTGTTGTCGGTCACCGGGCTCTTTGGTGTTCCGTTTCATGTGTCTTGTTCATATGTGCAGGGTGGTATGGGTTTTTCAGTGTGGTACTGGCGTTCCTCTTCCCGAAGGGACCCTGCTTCTCCTAGTTGGTGTTGCCGCCGCTGTGTGCTTCGCCATGTTTGTTACACTGGGGTGTGTCCTGCTGTTGCGTGACTTCACTGACATGTGTGCGTCGGTTGTGTGGCGTTGGGTGTTGTCCGTGAATTGGGCGTTGGGGACATGTCTGTGGCAGGCCTGTCACGTGTCATGTGCGTTCGGGGTGGGGCTGGTGTGTGTGCTGCTTGGTTGTGTCCCTGTGTCTGTGTGCGACGCATGCATGGCGCTGCGGTTGGCCTCTGCGTTGTGCGCATGTGTGGCGGCGTCATCGGCGCTTTGTGGCCGTGACGGGGTGGTTGGTTCCTAGTCCCAGGTGGTGTGTACACATGTGTTCCGTGATGTTAGGATTTGGCCTGTGTGTCATATGTGGATGCAATGGTGGATGTGTAGTGTGCACGCGCTGGTGGGGGGTTGTCCGCTTTTCCGCCCTTGCACTGTGTGCGCTGTTTGCGTGCACTTGTTGTGTGTGTGCCTACCTGCGTCTCCGCGGTACGTTGCGTCCTTGGTGGTGCATCAGCAGAAGCATGGGAAGGGCCTGCAGTGCTGGATTCATGCCCGGGGTGCCGCTTCTTCGTTGTCCGTGCTCTGCGTCCGTGTTTCCGCCTCTCTTTCACGTGCGGTGTCTCTTTGCCGTGGGAGCCGTTTGTTTGCGGCATCGTAATTTATGCGCCGGGCGGGACGTGTTTCGTCGGACGGTGTGTGTCAGTTGTGCTGCGCCGCTACGTGTGCGGGCGCACTTTGATGGCGGACGGTGTTGCTGGCTTGCCGGCGGTGTTTGGCCTGCTTTTCGCATCGTAATTGGGCGGGCGTGTGGACTGCTGCGTGCCGGCGGTAACTGGTGGTTTTTGCATCCGCCAGCACGGCGGTAGTGCTTCCGCCCGCCATCGTAATGGGCCCCTAAAAAACACAAAATGTAATTAAATGAAATTTAATAACTAGTAAAAAATTTACCACATATATTAAAAAACATAAACAATACTTATACAAAAAAATTACATCACATACGTTTAAAATATATACTAAAATACATAACACTAATTAAAAAATAATATTTGAAAGAACTATGTTGTACAAACGATATTAATGACTTCTATATTTTAAAAATCAATATTACTTACCTTAAAATCGATATTCTTGTCCACGATATTGCGGCCAGTCGATATTACTGACTCGCTATTTTGTCTGAATACTGTCTAACACGTGTGTCACCAGCTGAAAGTGGGGAGATCTACCCAACCTCTTGGAAGTTCTCATCCCTAAGGTGGAAGAATCTGGAAAGACCATCAGCATTGCTGTGTTCTGTTCCAGGGCAGTGTTCCACCGTAAAGTCAATTCCTTGTAAGGAGATGTACCACCTCAACAGTTTAGGATTCTCACGCCTTAACTGCATTAACCATATGAGGGGCCTGTGGGCTGTCTGAACCTGGAAGTGAGTCCCAGACAAGTAGGGTCTAAGCTTCTTCACTGCCCAGACCATAGCAAAAGCTTTACTTTCTATTGCACTCCATCTCAGTTCCCTGGGAAGTAACCTCCTACAAATGAAGGCTACAGGTTGATCTAGGTCCTCTTCATTTAGCTGTGAAAGCATGGCTCCCACACCATGCTCTGAGGCATCAGTCTGCACCATGAATTCCTTGGAGAAATAAGGAGCACGGGCGCCATGCACATGGCCTCCTTTATGGTGTCAAAAGTGGTATATCACGCCTCGGTTCAGACCACCTGAGTGGCTGCTTCTTGGAAGTCAGCTCCGACAAGGGGCAACAATGGTGCTATACCCCCTGACGAATCTCATGTAGTACCCAGTGTGAACTAAAAAGGCTCTGACCGTAGTCTGGGTCTTAAGGGGTGCCCGTCCCAGAATTATATAAATCCCTACTTGGTCTCACAGACCCCTGCCCTATCACTTACTGGCCTTAATAGTGAGGCCTGAACTCTGCAGGGCCTTCAACACCTCCTGAAGATGATACAATTGGTCCTCCCACCTGGAGGTGAAGACTGCAATGTCGTCAAGGTAGGCAGCAATCTCTGGAAGGTGGCAGGGACATTCTTCAACCCAAAAGGCATGACATGGAACTGGTAGTGCCCTTATGCCATTGAGAATGCTGACCTCTCTTGCGCCACCTTGGTCGAGGCAATCTGCTAGTAACCAGACATTAGATCAAATGTGCTGAGGAACTTGGCAGTTCCAAACCGGTCAATGAGCTCATCAGGTAGGTGGATGGGGTGCGTGAAAGTCTTGGTGATGGCATTGAGCCCACAGTAATCAGCACAGAACCGGAGTTCGGTTGGGATTGCATTTTTGCCCATAACTTTGCTTGGGGTGGTCCTAGGAGGATGGGACCACCACCTTATTGTTCAGCATGATGTGCTCTTTGTGTTCAAGCCATCTACTTGGTCCTCTCCCTAGGTTAGGGGGGACCCCAAAATCATTACCTCTCTCACTGCTTGCTACATTTCCAATTTCACTTTTGAGAGATAACTATATGCTCTTAAGTATGAAAAGGTAGAGTTGCTTTACCAAAGGTGTGTGAGGTTTTCATTTTATTAATTGGGGTCGAACGGAACGGAATTTCAGTTTTATTTCAACTTCACCCACCCCTAATTACCAGCTGTTTCTGAAGACCCACAAGAGTGGGGCACTCTTTCTGCACTGCACATAATTTTTTCCTGGTGGGGCCTCTTCCAGCTGCCAATGGGTCAGCTCAGGCAGGTCCCTCAGTTCAGCCACATCTACTTGTGTGGGTTACGGCCATCTTCCTCAAGTTCAGCCTCCTTCCGGAATGTGTGAATGTCAGGGGCGGGTGTACTTCATCCCACACCCCTTGCCCCTTCTCTTCCTAGCAGGCACCTGGGCTAATGTTTCAGGCTCCAGGTCCTTCTGATCATCCTCTTTGGCTGCCATGGACCATGTAGTCAGGCACGCTCACTCCAGCAATCTCCACATCTCCAAGTGCGAACTCAACTCCACCTCCTTCCAGGCGGTATGTTCCAAGTCATTGCCCAGCAGACAATCAACAGGCATGGATGGACTCATAGCTACCCTCAAGGAACCTGAGACCCCCTGACTCGGGGGCCGATTATGATGTCGTTCGGAAAGGCTCCTAATGGAATTCGCTATTGCAGAATCCGATTCGGAACCCTTGTTTCCGAACAAATCATACACATTTCCCAACAACCGATTACGATACCCGGAAACCGTTCAGGCAGTCCGAATCAGTTCCGAAAGGCTTCGGACAGCCAGAGTCTTTCGGAGCCGAATCGTACAGCTCTATGAACACGGCTTCCGAACAAGTGATTGCGATGACCGATTCGGACAGCTATTCCGATTCGGCCTGCCCGACATGAAACAGCTGTTGGAATCTGTCTTTGGGGGCCTGTTGCGGGCCCCCCTTCACCCGGAGGCATCCGATTGGGGCAGGTGGGGGTACCAAAGGGACCCCTCTTCCCAACCATGCACAATGTGGCAGGCACCATGGGGTGCCCCCTACAGGGTGCAAGGTTTTCCTCAACCACCTCCTTTGTTAAAGAGAGCCTGTGTTCTCATTCGGAACACAGGCTCTCATTGAAGTCAATGTGAGTCTGACCGAACGATGTTGGGAAACATCGTAATCAGTCGTTCGGTCTCGCAGGACATGATTCGTTCAGAAATGATTTCGAGACCTATTCGTTCAGGACAGTTTCCGAACGACATCATAATTGGCCCCTCAAAGGGAACCTGAGCTTCCTTACACTGGAGCTCACTGTTGTCTACAGCAACAACTTGCTGGACCACATTAGGGACTACCTGCTCTTCAGACACCAGATGACAGCGGATAGTTGGCATACTGCCTCCTGTGTCTCTCAGAGCCTCCACCAACCTCCAATTGATGGTCACCAACTGTCTGTACTTCTTAGTATTATCAGGCATGAGGTTTCTACGGATCATCTCACCCTCACCAAAGGAGGCTAGGGTCAACTCAGCTGGCTCCCCACCACTACCTGGAATTAACTCCTCCCCAAGCGCTGCAATCACCATCCCCTGTGACTACACACCGGTGGGTGGCTGTGTCTGCTTGGGACACTTGGGACTCCCTCTAAAGTGTCCTTCCTGGCTACAGTCAAAACACTTCAGGGATCCCTTCCCTCCAGGATCCAACCTTTCTTGTCAGTTGGGAGATGGGAAACCTTATACTGGGAAATAGTTTAGGGTCCTTTTGAGAACTCCTTACTCTTATTATATTTGTCCCCCTCTTTCTTCTGCTTGGGACCCTGTCTACCTTTGGCTGAATCTCCCACATACAACCTCTTGTGGACCCTGATACTCATCCAGCGGTCCGCCTCCTGAACCAGCTTCCTGGGGTCGGTAAACTTACTGTCAATCAAATGCTCCTGCAGCTCTGCAAAAACACGGAGCAGACAAGTGCTCCCATGCAAACAAATTGCACAGCCCATGGTAATCTGTTACCTTACTGCCCTTCACCCAACCATCCAGTGCTCTGTAAAAAGAATCCACTCACTCAAGCCAGGTTTGAGACTCAAGTTTGGTACTTTTCTTAAACTTGTCCCTGTAATTATCTGGGATGAGACCATACTTAGGTAATAGGGCATCTTTTATGATAGGGTAGATAAGCTCACTTGCTTTCCCTAGCATCAACAATGTGTCCCTCCCCGCCCCTGTGAAGTAGTTCCACAAACCTGTTCCCCCAGTCTTTCTCAGGGACCCTGTTCAGGTGGAGAGCTGACTCATAACCCTGAGACCAACTATGTATGTCATCCTCCCTGCTGTAATCTTTCCCTCAGACTGCACTTTGGAATTGATGCCACCATCTGTGCTGGACTAGGCCTGCAAATCTGGCTACTTCAAGCCCAGTTCTTGAGCTAACATCAGTTTTCGCTCTTCCATGGCCAACTCATCCTTCTCCATGCCTGTTATCTTTTTCTGCCTTTCTCTTGAGTCTAACTAGTTCCAACTGGAGATCCCTCTCATGCTTCAGTTTGAGCTTTTCCACCTCCAACCTGTGCTTTCTAGCTTCCTGCTTGTCCTCCAGCTCCTCTGTGGATAGGCCTTGGAGGATACTCTGCTGCTGGCCCGGGAGGGCGCTCTCTCCCCAGGCAGATCCTGATCTGAAAATTCACCATGCAGGCTCTTTTCCTCCATATCCACATTATCATCCCCATCCTCTGTGTGCTCACCGGCCTCCCTGGCTGCCAACTAGGCCCTCCATGCCTTTTGCAGCTCCTCCTTCCTAGTGAGGACTTTAAAAGGACCCTTGAACTCCTGAAGAACCTTTTGAGTTGAAACACCGTATAAGTTTCCAGATTCTCCTTCTCAAATGCTACATTTGCAGCTACAGCTGATGGCTCACCAGACTGAGACATGATTGTGGTAAAAACGTTAGGGATGCAAAAGGAGAGAAAAGCAAAAACAGCATGCTGGGGTGTTATGTTCTGAGATATGAACGTAGTGTACAACAATCACTGAAAACATACAAGTCCTTTCCTCACTGCTGATCACAAGTGTTAGAAATGGAGGTTCTGGTAGGCTAAGGAATGCACCTAGGCCAGGCAGAATCTATCACTCTAGTCAAGGCAAGTAAGTTACCCACCTAAGATAACCCATGCTCACCCCCTTGGTAGCTTGGCACAGAGCAGTCAGGTTTATCCCAGAGGCAATGTGTAAAGTATTAGTGCACACAAACACACACACACAAACACACACACATATACAGTAAGACAGTGAAAGCATTACAAAAGCACTCCACACTACTTTAGAAAAATAGTCAGTATTTATCTGAATAAAACAAGACCAAAATGACAAAAATCCAACATGCACAAATCAAGATATCAATCAATTAAACTTTATTTCGCATTATTTAAAATGCATAAAAGTTCATAAAAACACAAACAATAGACAGTAAAATAGGAAGGTACATAATCTTCAATCATTTGTCTCACCTTCAGCAGCAATGGGGGCTAAGCGTTTTAATGTGAAAGGCCAGGGCAAACTTTCCTCTTGGTGCCTTAAACAATCGCAAACTCAGTTGATTCAGACACCTGACCAAAAGAATATTAGGATGTTTAGTTCTGATATGTTGTGTGAAGAATTCTGTGCCATCCTTGAGGACAAATTGAGGAACAGTTGAGATGTATCGAAAGTAGTCTGGTGGACACCTCTTTAAAGCTATCTAACCTTGAGAGTATCTGTCCACATTGCCAGCCTCATCTAACATCACTAATACTGCCAGCAGTAGCAGAACTATTTCAAATCAACATGTTGCAAGCATCAGAGTCACAGATCTTGTTGGCACTCTTAATATAGCAAAGGAAATTGATAAACTGGGCACACCAGAGACTAAGGGTGGTCCCTTGCGCCAGAGTCACACAGCCAAGCATAATTCTGGATCGTCGTGGAAAAGTTCTGTTGAACAAATACAAACTAGAACTTATTCTACCTCGAGCAAAGAATGTTTGGACTTGCCTCCTGCTCCCTGTCCTTATGTTTTAATGTTGGCAGGAGTTCCCCCTTTAAAGGGATCACAACAAGGATCCTTGCTGGAGTTATGAAACAAAAGAGTTGACTGGCTTACCAAGTATAAACATTTTATTCCTACGAGCATGAACAAGATAATAATGGTGCAACTTGTGGGGTGGATGGACCGGTCGAAGAAGGACATAGCTGGGGATTGTATTGTGTTGAGCTTTTGTAGACCACAATGCGTAAGATATTTGCTAAAATCACAGGAGATCATTGGTCAAACTAATAATAATATATGTTTGCTTCCACTAGGATACTTCTACAAGCCCAATGCACTAGGTGCCCATTTGAGCCTTTCAAATTGACACAACTTCCCTGCACAGCTTGCACTTTCTAATAGGTTCTCCACCTTAAACAACCTTGATGAGTTAGACTGGGATCTATTCCTGTTACTATGCCTGCACAAGCTCCTGAACCCCTAGAAAAACAGCCCCAACCTGACACCCTCCCACCCCATGGTCCAATTAAAGGTATGGCACCTCTCAGTGCTTCCCAGGCTGGGTCCCCGTTAAGCCTGGGCATAGTTCGCGAAGTAGCGCTACGCGAAGCTACGCAAAGTGCAGTTCGCACTACGCGAGCTACGCGTAGCACTACGCGAACTGCGTAGTGCACTGTTCGCAATGATTGCACAGTGCCGGATGCTTGTCCGCACTGTGCAATCATTGAAAACGGCATCTTGCACAGTGCGAGCTGTCTTTTACTGCCGCTCGAGTAGATTTTTACTCGAGCGGCAGCTTTCTCAACGCGGACTGGTAGTTTCTCATCGCGAGCGGTCGCGAGCATACGCGACCACTCGCAATGAGAAACCTGACCTCCCCGCGTTGAGAATCTCGCCGGGAGGTTTATTTTCCACGCTCGCAATCGGCAACTTGATGTTGCTGATCGCGAACGAGGAAAAAGTCTCGCCGGGATGTCATTTTGCTTGCTCGCGGTCGCCAACTTGACGTTGAGGACCGCGAGCAAGCAAAAAATGACCGCTGCACTACGCTACGCTACGCGTGTTTGCACTGTGCTACGTGCAATTCGCGTTGTGCGAAGTAGCGCAAACTTCGCAAACTACGCGAGCGTAGCGTAGTGCTTTGCCCAGGGTTAGTCCCCGTTAGCCTCAGCTTTACCATGTAAGGGAACTCAGACAATCAACTTAAAGGGGGCCCCAAATTTGACGACAATATAATGGAAAATTGCAGGACTAAAAGGCAAATTGTATCAAATAGATTGGGGGGTTTTCATTGACCAAGCCAATATTATTATGTTCCTGGAGAGCTGGGATTTAACCGCCTCTGAGAGGCAACGTTTTAAAACCTTCTTCATACAAGCCCAGGAGACTTGTTCTTCTAGAGCTTCGGGGGGCCTTACAACATGGGTCAGCATCTGGTTAGCTTGCCAGGTGAAACAGTTACATACCAACTTCAACGATATTCTGGGGCTACAATTTGTACCAATCTGGGGGTAATGGCTGATTTGAGAGAATGTATACCGATTGGTAATAGAGATACTGCTATCATAATTGGGGATAATTTTAATATAGTTTTGAACCGTAAGCCTTAATTAGAGATATTACCAGTGATGCAGAATGGTATTCCTCAGCAAAATGGAGTTTGAATTCCAACCACATCTAAGGCTGCTTTACAAATGATAGATCTCTCTCTTTCATGTCAGCCGAGAGCTTGAAATGGCCATACTCCAACAGACCTAAAGAGGAAACCGGCATTTAGAAGGGGAGTTTATAGAAAATCTTTAATCATGGCCTGCATTGATAGATATGAGGGTTGAGACTAGAAACAAAAGCAATTATTTCCCTTTGTTTCTAACCCTTGAGGGTAGTCTGGCCCCTGCTGCTTTATGCAATGGTTTGCTGAGGGGGGAATTGGCGGTTACTAATAACAGGAGGCATGTGAGATGGAATGCTAATGTTTCTAACTATGGCATTCTAGGTCAAATATATTCCTGTTTAGAGCCTTTTTTGCTAAAACAGAGTGACCATGATCTTGCCTCTCCTGATATAATGAATTCTCATGGTGATTGCTTTGCTATATTGAGGAACACTTATTTCACCAAGATTATTCCAAGCCCTAACCCTACGCATAATAGTAACCACTCTTGGTATGATAAAGAGTGTAGAGAGGTAAAAAACTTCCTAACTAAATGTATCACAATAATAATATTAATAATAATAATAATAAAAAATCAATGTATTGAGCGCATGGCTACTTCAACTCAGTTTCCTAGTGCCAATGCGATCTGGCTGCCAAAATGAACAGAGGGCTAAAAAGAAAGCAGGAGCTACCTAAAAAAGCCATGTTCTGAGCTTTTTCCAAAATAAAAGTTCTGTTTTAGTTTGTTGGAGATGCAGCGGAAGAGAGTTCCACAACTTGCAGGCAAAAAACCTAAAAGAGCTGCTCCCAATTTGTATTTTCTGGAAAGTGGTAACCTCTGCCAGCAAGGACCCCAAAGACCTCAAACACCTTGAAGGAAGGTAGGGTTTGATAAACTGATGGAGATATCTAGCACCAGCTTTGTTAAAGGCCCTGTAACTATAACATAGAACCTTAAAAGACAGACGCTTCTTAATCGGAACCCAGTGCAATTTCTGCAGAGCCGAGCCCATCAAAGCCCATCTGGGAAGGTTCGAAAAGTGGCCCACAATCCTTAATCCAGGAAGCAAGGGCTAGGTATAAAGTAATCATAAAGCACGCTAAGAGAGCCTGGGACTCTTCAATATGAGGGGATGTTCTGGATGCCATTTGGAGCAAAAACAAGGCAACCTTCTGGCACATTTAAAGCCATGGAGGTAAATCAGCCACAATGGGACACGAATCAAACATTTTACCCACAGACTGGGTGGCTCAAAGGTTAAGCCAACTCATGTCAATCAGGACCTGGCACCACAGGAGACGTTGCTTGTTCATCCACACTGCATGGAGGGTGACCCTCCCAGGCCTCATCAAGTGTCCTTTAAACACCAACATGGCTATAATTTTGGCTGAATCACAGCAAGCTATTTGTGAGCTAAAAGCTGGGAAGGCTCCTGGCCAGACAAGATTCCTCTGGACCTGTATAAATCTGTGACAGAGGTCTGGGTGTCATACTTAAATCGTATTTCTAATGCAATATGGCAGGTGTATCTAACCCTGATTCCTGGAGGGGAGCAGAAATAGTTCAAATACACAAGAAGGGCTTGCGACCCGCTCCGGCAAACTATCAACCTATAGGCCTGATATATATAGCCCAGATGATTCTTAGTAAACCAGTCTTGGCCCAACTGAATACTTGGATAGAAGATATCAACATACTGTCCCCATTTCAGGCAGGTTTTCCTTCCAAAATAACCACAGTTGACCAAGTGTTCAGGTTTCTGAAGTTGAGGTGGAAACTAGTAGATCTTAACAGAGGGAGTCTTTATGTAGCATTTGTGGATCTCAAGACTGCATTTGATATGGTTCCCAGAGCCAAACTCCGGGCAGTCTTGAGGGATTTGGGTCTTCCTTCTTTGCTATTTGAAATGATTGTTTTACTCCATACTGGTAATTTTGCAAAAGCCAGATGGGGCTCCAATGGTGAACTAAAAGACTGTATACTAGTTGACAAGAGCGTTAGGCAAGGATGAGTACTCGCCCCAACACTTTTCCTATTATTCGTTAATAAGTGTGGTGATTTTTTAATGGGCTGTGCAAACAACTTGCTTGCCCTGCCAAGTATAAACATCCCAGCACTATTATTTGCTGATGACACCCTTTTGGTGTCAAAAACTCCCAAGGGCCTGAAAGTACTACTAGATAGATTTAATTTGCTTTAGAAAAATAATGGGCTAGCCATAAATGCTGATAATTTATGGCTATCCTCCCCCATAAACAATTCTGCAGAACACTCACACTGGGCGGAGTTAACCTGGAGAGAGTTGCAGATTTTGGCTATCTGAGTATTTATCTGTCTAGCACCAGTTCAGTCAGGTTGTTAAGAGTGAGCTCCTTTTTAACCATAGTGCTGCTGTCATGTTGAATTTTGCAAAAAACACAACTTTTTGCCCCATTTCCCCATTATTGGAAATTTGGAGAGCCCGAGCTGTGGCCATGCCCACCTGTGATTTTGAACTTTAGGGTCACAGTAATGTTGAATCCTTAGGGATAGTTGAAAACAATTTCCTGAGGGCAGCGCTTAAAGTCCCTCAAGAGACCCTCCGGGGGCTCATTTAGGAAAAGTGTTGCTTCGCTGCAGTAAAACAGCGATGCAGCACTTTTCAGTGCACCCTCCTTGTGACACTACAGATGCACCGTTTTTACTGTAAGGCGCTCCATGTCGCAAGGACTGACAGATACGTCAGGAATCCTGATGCATCTGTCGGTGCAAAAATAACGCATTGCTGGAGTGTGTCTGAAAACAGATGCAACTCTAGCAGTGTGTCCTTTCACATGGGGTAAGCCCCTTGTGAAAGGGCCTGTGTCAGTCTTACGCCTGCTGTGAGGCAGGTTTAAGGATTTGATGCAGTGGCGTCCTAGAAGTGGCGTAGTGAAATCTGATAGATTTCACTGCACCACCTCTACTACCCTTTGTTGTGGGGGAACGCCCACCCTGCATACATTATACCTGATGCAGGTATAATGTAGTGCAGTGGTTTACAAATTGATGGATCTGTTTAGATGCATCACTTTGTAAATATGTCACAGTGTGGTGCATATTTTACGCCGCCGGTGCATCACAAAAAGTGACGCACCATCGGCGCAAGGGGCTCATAAATAAGCCCCCTGGTTTTTTTCAGAGTAGACCTGAACTTTTTTCCAATTGATGCCATAGTGAGACTAAAACCTGTCTTATACTGGCTTAGATAATAAATTAATACTGGTCCCTGAATTAGAATACTTTAGGAACGAAATGAATGATATCCTTTACAATCTGGCCTATCCATGCCTGGATTGTTAAGCAAACAATAGTTGTTAGCTAAGAACATAGGAACTAGCTTATATCTACGATAGTTGTAAATGTACATTTTGCCAAGTTGGGTGGCTGGGTAGAAAGCATAACCTACAAAGGTACCCCTGTGCTTATGTTGCCTTAAGGGCCAGATGTAGGTAAAGTCAGTTTTGCGAGTCCTTAATAGCGATTTTTACCGAATCCCTATTAAGGAGTCGCAAAATGGAATGTATGTAGGAATCGCAATAATAATTGCGATTCCTTAATATTCCTTAATTGCGAATCACAAATTGAGATTCGCAATCAAGGAATACCTTCCCATTCATTCCTATGGGCCAAGAGGCCGATAGGAATGAATGGGATTTGCGCACGCAATTTGCGAGTAACCAAGAGGTACTCGCAAATTGCGTGCGCAATTTCCAGGGTGCAAGGGTTCCAAAAGGACACCCTGTTGCACCCCTGAAATGTGCATGTGTGCACATGTTGCGCACATACATGCCCTAAGGGCATGTATGTGTGCCACATGGCACTTTGAATAACGCAAAAAAGTGCTTTTTTAAAGGAAATCGCAAAATACCACCAACTTGAAGTTGGTGGTAATTTGCGATTCCTTAAGGCAATATCGCAAATTGCGATGCCTACTAGCATAGCATTTAGGGAATCGCAAATTGTGATTCTCTAAATGCTTGCTCACAATAAGTAATCGCAAATTTTGCGAATCCTTATTTTGAGACAGGGTATTTGCCTACCTACATTGCACACAGCCAAATTGCGATCACAAACGCTGAAATTCTGCGAATTCCAGCGTTTGCGATCGCAATTTGGCTTCCTACATCTGGCCCTTAGTGTCTAATTACATGGCTTAACTTAAAATTCAATATGATATCTTTTTATACTGCCTTTATTATTCTTCATATTGTGTTCTCACTTTTAAGCTTGATTATGTATGGTGATTTTATCTAAACTTAAGTTTTAAGGATTTTGGATATTCTACTTGTAAAACCGCTTGTACAGTGTTCCAGTTTTAGCTTGTTTTTGCCAAACTAGCACCGTAATGTATTTCTATTCTATGTTGCTTTTAAGGTTTCCAACCGAAATAAAAGTATTTAAACTCGAATGCACGAATAGCCCAACTGTTATCTTGATTTAGACGTGTATTCAGCAGACAGGCAGAGACACAGAATGGTTAAAGTAAGAAAATGCTTACTTTCTAAAAGTGGCATTTTCAGACCTGCAAAACCAACTGCACTAAAAGATGTATTTTTAAATTGTGAGTCCAGAGACACCAATTTTCCCATCTCCCAATTGGCTGATACACTTGTAAGATGTTACAAGGCAGTTTCAAGCCTAGCTTCAGCTGTGGCCGCCCCTTGAGGGCAGAGGAGCGTCACCCCCCTGCTGCCAGTGCCACATAGGTGAAAAATAAAATGGTAATAAATTGAATTTATGTTATGTCTATTGGTGTGTCACCAACAGTATAGATGAATGAGTTGGTGCATGAGTGACTCTATGGGTGAGTGAGTGAGTTAGTGAGTGAGTGAGTGTGTGTTAGTGCCTGTATGTGTGAGTGAGTGGGTGCGTTAGGTACATTAATGTCTGTATGGATGAGTGAGTGTGTGCATTAGTGTCTGTATGGGTGAGTGACTGGGTGTGCTAGTGCCTGAATGAGTGAGTGCAAGGGTACGTCAGTAGAATATAGGTTTGAGTGGGTGTTTTCTTGGCTGTCTGGATGAGTAAGTGGGTACACGAGTGCCGTATGAGTGTGTGAGTGGGTGCGTGAGTGATGTATGTGTGAGTGAGTACCTGTATGGGTGAGTGAAAGGGTGCACGAGTGGCTGCATGGGTGAGTGAGTGGATGCATGAGTGGTGAATGGGTGAGTGGGTACATGAGCACCTGTATGCATGAGTGAATGGGTGTGTGAATGGTATACTGATGAGTGAGTGGGTGTGTGAGTGGCTGTATGGGTATGTGAGTGGGTGTGTCAGTGGGTATATTGTTGAGTGAGTGGCTGTGCCAGTGGCTCTCTGATTGAGTGAATGACTGTGCCAGTGCCTCTATGGATGAGTAAGTGTGTGTGTAACTAGCTGTATGGGTGAGTTAGTGGGTGTGTTAGTGACTGTTTACATGAGTAAGTCGATGTTGGTGTATTTACTAGTGTGTGCCTTAGTATATAGTTGAGTGATTGGGTGTTTGAGTGGCTGCCTGTGTGAGTTAGGGGACGTGTTAGTGGCTGTATGGGTGAGTTAGTGGATGTGTTGCTGACTGTATGGATGAGTGAGTGCTTGTGTCAGTGACTGTATGTGTGAGTGAATGGGTGCATTAGTGTCTGAATAGAAGAGTGACTACGTGTGTTAGTGCCTGTATGAGTGAGTGCAAGGATGCACCAGTAGAGTATAGGTATGAGTGGGTGTCTTAGTGGCTGCATTGGTGGATAAGTGGGAGTGGGAGTGCTCTATGGGTGAGCGAGTGAGTGTGTGAGTGGTGTATGGGTGAGTGAGTGGATGAGTGAGTACCAGTATGGGTGAGTAAAGGGTGTGTGATTGATTCTATAGGTGAGTTAGTGGGTGCATGAGTGGGGTAAGGGTGAGTGAGTACCTGCATCAGTGGTATATGGGTGACTGAGTGGGTGCATGAGAGCCTGTATGGGTGACTGAATGGGTATGTGAGTGGAGTATTGATTAGTGAGTGGGTGTATGAGTGGCTCTATGGGTGAGTGAAGGAGTCAGCATGTGACTAGCTGTATGAGTGAATGAGGGCCTGATTTGGATTTCAGCAGATGGGTTACTCTATTACAACAGTGACAGATATCCTGTCCACCAAAATATAAATCCCATAGGATATTATGGGATTTATATTTCGACGGATGAGATATCCATCACTGTGTCAGTCAGTCACACAAAATAAACTTTATTTGTCGGAAAGCCATAAAAGCACAGGAATAATAATAATAAACAAATAACAATAACACATCAGTTAAAAGTCCACATTAAATATTATACAAATTCATGAAAACACATCCTATCTAAAAAAACATAAACACTATTCGAATATTTGTACAACAGAATCTTAATAAAATTCCAATATGTAGCCCATAGCAAATGATGTAATTCAGGACAGAAATATTCAAGTAGTTAGGTTTGATTTCGGACAAAAGATAGAATTAATTTAAGTTAATTACCAGAATGCAAAAGATGAGCACAATCTTGATTAAGACTCATATCTCCTCCGAATATGAAATGCTGCTTTTATAAAATCAAGTACCACAAAAAGAATTTCAGGGATCCTAAAGACTAAAAATAATTAGCCCTTCCTTGTGCTATTTCACATTGGCCTTTTGCAATAGCGGCACCAAGAAACGTCTTCTTGGCTCTTGAAATAAAGAGCTAAACACTTTCTTTTGAAAAGATTCAACATTTTTGGAATTGGTTTATTTTGTAACTTGCGGGCCTCGATATTTCTACTACAAATATGACATCTAAGTGTTAAAAGCGGAGTCCAACATAATGACTGGTTAAAGAGAATTCCAAGATAGTTAAAATCTTTTACTTTTGATAAAATGGAATCCCTCATATTAAAAAACTTCGACTTAGTGCCGGGGTGGCCACATGTCATAATATGTGACTTCGAGAAATTTACTTTAAGGTCCATATCCTCCATATACACTAAAAACACATCTAAAAGGGCCTGAAGGCTAATAGCAGTACGCGCAACTAAAACTAGGTTGTCCGCATACAGTAAAATGGGAATGGATTTTTGTTTCATGCGAGGTACATCCTTATTATTCTCAACCAAATAATTACTAATATCATTTATGTAAAGTAAAAAAGAAAAGGAGCCAGGATGCACCCCTCCATGGCACCCCTAGTTGATCTAATATGAGGGGAGGAGTCGCCTGAGGGGCCATAGCGAACCCTGACTGTGGGATCGTGATGCAAATGTATAGTAAGAGTCAGGAGATCCCATTTGTTCCCACAGCTTCGAACCATTCACAAGGTCAAAGTCGCTTGATAAATCTATAAAAGAAAGGTGAAAAGAGCTTGTTTTTGCCTTAACGTACTTCCTTCAAATTAGATAAAGATTTAAGCATTGCTCATTGTCCTAATGCCCATTCGTAATCCGAATTGGACTTCTGACAAGATGTTGTTTGCAAAAGACCAATCTTCGAGATGGGCCAATAATATACTACCTAGGATGTTAGCACTAGAGTCAATCAATGAGATCGGCCAATAACAGGTTGTCTGAGACCGATCTCCTTTTTTTAAAATAGAGACCACTATGGCAGTTTTCCAGGACTCCGAGTTGGGTCCCAACACCACAGATCTGAACACATTTGTAAGTAGTGGGGCCCATAGGATGGGATTAGATTTAAAAATATCGGCAGGGACCCCATCGGCGCCTGGTGCTTTACCTGAGGTGCACTTATTGATAGCAGTGATAACCTCACTTACTTCAAACGGGTGTTGGAAACCATGAGGCAAAACAGAGAGTAACTTGCTATCCGAGTCTCATATAGGAGGCACATCATCTGGGTCAAATATTCTAGTAAAGTGCAAGACCCATGATGCCATCGGTATAACAACGTCAATACTAAGGTCAGCTTGGGGGCGTGGTTTGACGCGCAACCAAGATGGCCGCGTCTTTCTGAGCTCCGTCAGATCGCGGGTGCGACCGCTCGTCGGAACATGCTGCATCGGTGATTTTTCGATCATCATGCAGCGGATTTGAGTAGCGGAACACCTGGGGAAGCCTGCATACCATTTTCGGGCTGTTTGGAGTCCTTTTGGAGTTCTTTTCGTTTCGGCGACTTTCTCCTCAAGCTCGAGCTTCAAAATGGCGGCAGAAGTGAAAGTCCCTGCTGCTTCACGGATCACTTCAGTAGGTCATTGAACTACATCACGGCTTTTTCTGATCTTTTTCCCTTCATGTATGAGGTATTGCTTGGATATCCTTTATGCTTCACTATGTCATGCTCTGCTTTTCTTTAAAAGACGCTATGCTGAGGAGACAATATTTTTTTTTAACAAAATGGCAGCAATTATTTGAGTGCTGATTGACTTACTTGCGACCTGCTTTCAGTTGGTTTTACCTCAATGGGGGTGACTACACATGTCAAATTGCTAGCTTTAAAGTTTGCGACGTTTGAAGATCATATTTGCTCTGACTGAGTGAGCAGTCTGTACCTCACACTATTTCCTGATACCAGTGGTTGCTTGTTTTTCTGTTGGCGATTCATTAAGTCTGTGTGGGAATTTTAATTCTCCTCAAGTCTTCCTCTGTGCTTGCTCCCCCTTGCTGTGCTTTACAGTGGTGTGTTCTTCAATATACTTCACAGCACTTTCGCCTGTTCTACGACTTCTCCACATTTATACAGTCATTCTGTGAGGTTTTTTTGTTGGACGCTTCAATGGCGGATGGCATGGGTGTGACCCCCAAGGATAGAGATTCGAAAGGGAATCTGAAGCGGTCTAAACAGATTTCACCCACGCCCGACACTTCAGCGAGAGGCAATATGGATTCTGCTTCAGCATTAGATACTATTCTAACTAAACTTAATGCAGTTCATGACATAGCACAAAGCACCAAAACGAATACAGACTTACTTCAGGTTGAGGTGGCGGCTATCCGAAATGACCTCAAGAATCTCTCATTACGTGTCTCCAATGCAGAAACACGAATAAGTTCTGTGGAAGACTTCACGAATAAACAAGCTAAACAGGCTCAAAGTTTAGAGCGTTCCTTGGCCTCATTGAGAAGAGACCTGACTGAGCAGGAAGATAGGAACCGTAGAAGCAATCTTCGAATTCTTGGCCTACCGGAGGACTGTGAGAATTCTGCTCCTTCAATGCTGGATTTTTGCTTACATGGATCCCTACGGTCTTGAACATTTCATTTGTAAAAGACTTTGAAATAGAACGTGCTCATAGGGTTCCCACCTTTAAGCCTAAAACGTTAGCTTATCCAAGACCAGTGATTCTGAAACCTCTGCGCCACCAACATTCTGAGCAAATCCTAGCTCACATGAGGAAGATTAAATCATTACAGTGGGAGGGGCACAGAATATCAATATCACAGGATTTTGCTAGAGATACTGTCATTCGCCGTAAAGGTTTCTTGAATTTACGTAGAAGGCTAATTGATATGAGCATTCCATTTTCCTTTGCAGGTCCTTCACGTTTCAAAATAACTTTTAGAGGTCACTCTCAGATTTTTTATGAACCTGCAGAGCTTTCCACTTTTTTGGATAACCAGTCTGAATCACAGATGGATCAGTTGGCTTCTGAAACGCTTCCTAGCACGTCTCATTGTTAATGTATCTCAATGTTGATAACCTGGATTCATTTGTCCTGTGCTTTTGCCATGATATACGGCCTTATCGTGCCTATGTGTTCCTTGCGGATATAATAAGATTCAGTAGTGTTGTTGTTAGTTCATTGTGGTTACTCTCTCTTGACTGATTTTTTCTTCACAGGTATTTTATCAGTTTTTTCTTCACAGGTCCTAAGATTGCTCATACCTCTAGGCAGGTTTCTTAAGAGTTATTTCTGTCTTGTGGACAATGTTTAGGTACTGTCCTATTACATAATGAGGGTTATTATGTCTCTATTTTCTTCTCCTTAATCTCTTTTTCATCTCTTGTCATTTCTGGCTTACTCCAACTCTGTCTATGTTTTTCTATTTTCGTTCATCCTCCTCTGCTGTTCTGATGAATTTTTGTTGATTTGTACATCTAAATAGTTGTTTTTCTTTGGGTTCTCTTTCTTCCTATTACCATGTCATTGGTGTTCTGTCTTTTCCACCCTCTTTAATATCTTTTATATGCTTTTTATCCGTTTAGCTTGCACTTTCTCTTTTCTTCTTTTTCTGACTGTGCTGGTATCTAATCTTTTTTCGTGTGGTTATTATTCATTTGTATCTCCCTCTGTTTCCCTTTCTTCCTATATTCATCTATTTTGTGTTTGTATAATTTTTATAATGTGAATATATTCTCTTATTATCTATGTATTTAACTCATGAATTATTTTTTATTGATATTTCTAACACCTCACTTTATTAATTATTACATCATTTATGACTATTTACCATGCCTTAGGCTCTTATCTATAATATCTAGTTCTGTTATTTAGGATGCCTTAATTTATTAATTATTACATCACTTATGACTATTTACCATGCCTTAGGCTCTTATCTATAATATCTAGTACTGTTATTTAGGATACCTTAATTTGATATTGCCTTAGCCTAGCATTCATACTATTTATTAGTTATTTATAATGCCTTATTGCTGTTTATGAGGCCTGAATTGATTATTGAACTGAATATTGCCTTAGGCTGTTATTTATAATCTTTTTTATTAATTTTTTATTTTTATGTTTTATTGTTATCTATGAGGCCCTAACTAATATTGCCTTAAATTGTTATTTATAATATCTATTACTGTTATTTATGATGCATTAATTATTGTTGCCTTAGCTTGATATTCATAATATTCATTATGGTTATTTATGATGCCTTCATTTAATATTGCCTTAGTCTAGTGCTCACAATATTTATTATTGTAATCTATGACTGGATTATTTACTTTTGCATTAATGTTCTGTTGCTCAATGATATATCAATTTTATTCCTGAGCGGTCCACAATGTCTGTGTGCGCCTCTGTGGTTGCTCCTCTACGTTTTTTCCCCCATGCAAATTGTCTGTTACAGACATCCCCTGGTGGGGTTTTTCTTGTTTTTATGCTCCTCCTCTTTTCTTTGGAGCATTTTTTCTCTCTCCTTTCTCCTTTCTAGCCTTTTCCTCTTCTATTTCTATCTTTTCTTCCTTGGGGACTCCTGCTTCGGCTCCTGTTTTTTATGTTGTTCTTGTAGTCCATCTATTCATGTGCATGTCGATATGTTGTATAGTGTTCCCTTTCTCTTTTATCAGATACTATTATTTGTTTGCTGGCGTGTCTCCTCATGTCTGGTCTAAATGTAATATCTCTTAATGTCCGTGCATTGAATCATCCTGTTAAGAGGGCCAAGATACTAGACTACTGCAGAAGCCTATCTGGTGATGTTGTTCTTCTCCAAGAGACTAAGATAGCCTTTAAGGAAGCTTTGCTTCTACGGAAACAGTGGGTTCTTGATGTTGCTTGCTCTGAAGCCTCCGGTAAGAAGAACGGGGTTGTAACCTTGATTTCTAAAAATTCTGGTCTGTCCATTGTCATGACGGAACATGATACGGATGGCAGATGGTTGCTTTCTCGTTTGTCCAATGGCTCAGACGAATTATATGTTATGAATATTTATGCTCCCAACATTGATGATCAACTCTTTTGGCGTTCAATAACCAAAAAGCTCTCTGACATCCCTCAAAGTGCTAGAACCATTGTTGGAGGTGATTTTAATTTGCCTTTAGATCCTATTTTAGATAGACATTCTGCTTTTAAATTTTGCCCTCCTAGGTCACATAAACAAATGCTCAATATGTGCTCCTCTCATCAACTTGCTGACGTTTGGAGGTTACATAACCCGACGGGTAGTGATTTCACGTTTTTTCCTCTCCACATTCTAGTTTCTCACGTATTGACTATCTTTTAGTTGATGCTGCACTTCTAAAACACACTAGTAATGCTATAATTCACCCAATAGTTGTTTCCGATCATGCAGCCGTCTCTTTTACTCTTCTTAACTTGACGGATAAACAAGGCCCTCGTACTTGGCGTCTCAATACAGAGATTTTGGATGATAAGGATGAAGTTAAAGAATTATCTGTGGAAATTGACAATTTCTTCAATGATAATGAGTCTTCGGTTAACTCCCCAATTGTGTTATGGGATGCATTTAAATGCACTATTAGGGGTCATATTATCAAAAAAATGTCAAAAAGGAATAGTGATATCAGAAAATCATTACAATCTTTAGGGGATGAGATCAAATGTAAAGAGATTTTATATAGAGGCTCTAATGATAAGTCTCTCTTGCAAGACATCAAGAATTTGAAATATACTTTTAACTCCATTGTTACTAAGAGAGCTTACCTTGGTGTACATGCTCAAAAGTCTAGACGCTTACTCTTACAGAATAGAGCTGGTAAGATGTTGGCTGCCACTTTAAAGTACCAAACTGATAATGTCAAAACTGCTCAGATTTCTTATATTAATGACACTAATGGCTCTAGGAAATTCCATACTCAAGAAATCCTACAAGTTTTTCGTGATTTTTACGAAAAACTTTACACTCCTAAGGATCAATGTGACTTATCTGGGTGTCAGAAATTCTTGTCCTCGATTCCTACACATACTATTTCACAGTCGGAGATGAATGTTCTGGGGCAACCGATTGATTCTGAAGAGATAATTCAGGCCATTAGGTCGACTCGATCTGGGAAGGCTCCAGGGCCTGATGGTTACCCTATTGCTTTCTACAAGACTTTTTCATCATCAATAATAAAATATCTTAAGAACGTTCTCGATAACTTTGTAGTGTCTGGTAAAGTCTCTGGTTCAGCCGCTGAGGCTACTATTGTTGTGATTCCGAAAGAAGGGAAAGATCATTCTGACCCTAAAAATTTTCGTCCAATCTCGCTTCTGAATATGGAGGCTAAGATTTTTGCCAAAATCCTGGCTAAGCGATTAGAGGGCCATATCCCTAGCCTTATTCATAACTCCCAGACTGGCTTTGTAAAAGGAAGACTTGCTAGAAATAATATCCGAACCTTTTGCCATATATTGGAGAAAGCGAAACTTTCTGCCTTGCCATCAGCTGCGATTGCTCTTGATGCCGAAAAGGCTTTTGATAAAGTTTCTTGAACTTTTTTACACGCAGTACTCCAATCTCATAATTTAGGAGATTCTTTTATAAACATGGTAATGTCCCTATATTCCCAACCTAAAGCCAACATCAGAGTTAATGGGGCTACGTCTTCCTTTTTCAACCTTCGTCAGGGAACTAGACAAGGGTGCCCGTTATCACCCCTTCTTTTTCTATTGACCATAGACCCACTCCTTCGGTTACTCAACTCAAATGACAACATCAAAGGTTTCCAATTTGGTACACATACACTTAAAACGGCTGCGTATGCAGACGATGTTCTCATATTCTCTGAAGACATTGCTACTGCCATCCCTGCCATCTCTAATACCATTAAAGAATTTTCAATCGTTTCAGGGTATACTTTGAACAGAGACAAGACGGAGATGTTCCCTCTTAATGCGTTGTGCTTCCCTTCTCATATGGGTGAGGCTGGCTTTAAATGGCAATCGACTCGAATTAAATACTTAGGAATTTGGTTTTGCAATAACCTTGTTGATACTATTTCTTATAATGAATCTCACATTCTAGCTAAGATTAAAGATCTTTTGTCCTCTTGGTCTCCGAAATATATTTCCTGGTGGGGAAGGCTCCAAACTCTCAAGATGATGATAACGCCGATTATTAACTTCTTATCCTCAATGCTACCTGTGAGGCTGTCCTCATCCTTTTTCCGTGAGATTGACCTACTTACCTCAAAGTTTCTATGGGGTGACAAACGTGCTAGAATTGCATACAAACATCTTAGGAAGCCATCTGTCTTGGGTGGTTGTAATCTTCCAGATTGGAATTTGTATCAAATTGCTTTCTTATCGTCTCAGGGTGCTCTCTGGTTTTTATCGAATTCACACCATACTCCTACGTGGATTTGTATTGAACAAGTGTTGTGTTCTCCTCTCTCTACCCCCTCTTTTCTCACTGCCTCTAAACTTGTGTTACCTCATTCAAGCCGTATTATTTCAGACACAATTAATGCTCTGAAACATATAGATAAAAAGGTTTCCAACCCCATTCATAAATCGAGATGGTCCTCATTATGGTATAATCCTAAAATTGTTACTGATATCGATCCTGCCACGATGTCTTCCTGGGCTAATAGAGGTCTTACGTTGGTCAAACATCTTTATGATTCCAATCATGATCTTCTTCCCTTTTCTTCTTTGGCCAGTAAATATAATCTTAACAATATGGATTTCTATTATTTCTTAAAATTAAAGGTTGCCCTCTCTAAAGTGACCCTCTGTACAGATTCGGTTACTATTTCACTTCTGTCTATGTGGTCTCGTTCAGGTCATACTGCCTCGAAAATATACAAATTTTTATCTGCGCCACTTCCTTCACAGGCTACTATTACACAAATGGTCACATCATTTTGATAGTGATATTTTTAAACATATCTCACAAGAGTCATGGCAGTTAATTGGGAAAGTTTCACTAAGAAATAAGATTGCTCCTTCCCTTATGCAATATAAATTCTTTTCGATGAATCTTCTGCATTGGACCCCTGCTCGATTACATAAACTGAAGCTGAGGGATAGGGATCTTTGTTGGAATTGCAATTTGATCCCAGGCACTTACCAACATATATTTTTTGAATGCTCGTTACTACAACCCTTTTGGGATTTAGTTCAGAAACACTTATCACTAATTTTTGACATTCCAGTGGAATTTTCATTCCCTATGATCTTATTGGGACCATGGGCCGCATGTTCCCCTCTTCCTCTGGATGATACTGATATGCAGCTATTAGATCTTCTTATTTCAATTGCTGTCAAAATTATTTTAACTGAGTGGAAATCCTTTAATCTACTGTCCTATCATACTTGGTGGGCTTGGGTATCATTTCTTCGTGGGGCCCATACTTCGGTTGAAGAGAGACACTGTACTCCTTCCATTTCCAATACTATTTGGAGGTCACTGGATAAATATATGAAATTGTCATCTCAGGGGTTGGTAGCCCAATATCCCTTTGTCTCTATTGCTTAATTTATTTTTCATACTGTTGCAGGTGTCCCCATCTACCCATCTATCCATTTATCCATCTGTATTATCTATTAATCTATCTATCTACCCATTTATCTATCTATCTATCGTCCCCTTTCTCTTTCTTTCTTTCCTTGTTCCTGCTTCTTATTTTCTCTTTCTATCCTTTCCTTGTTTCTTTCGCTTATCCTGGCACTTTCTTGGTATCTATGCAATACAACTAATTTTTTGTTATCAATCCAGTATAAGATACTCTTTTTATATGACATATTGAGTCGGTACTATGTGTGATTTCATTATTTTCTGACATGAATTTTACCTTTGTGTCTGTTTTTTCTTAAATGTCTTACTTATCTATTGACCATGTTGTTCTGTTGTATTGCATTTTATTACAATTATATGAACTCTTACTTTTTAAAACAATAAAGATATTGAACACAAAAATACTAAGGTCAGCTTGTTCCTTAAAAAAGGGTCTGTTAACTTCCTCCCAGAACATTGCTCTATCTCTCAATTTACAAAGAGATCATCCCAGGCTTTGCTCCTTATTTCAGATTCTCTATCTTCAATGGCTTGTTCATACAGCCCTCTGGCATGCTTAACTTCAGATGCTACCTAGGGATGTTTTTTCAATGCAGCCAACACATTTCTGTGTGCCGATGACAAGCTGAATTAAACCACCGAGATAACTTCTTCTGGGTGGGGGAAGTGGATGTGAGTTTTGTAGAAATTATACTATTACAAATTCAGATTGGATCGCCTCCAAGCTCAAATCATCAGACAAACAAGCCTTAATAGAGGGCCTTGCTTCCCCATCAATGAGATGGTTAAAAGCTAATGGATCGACCTTCTCCCATTTTAATGTTAAACATTTGTTTCTTTTGATCACCAAATTATCAGAACAATTCACATTAGGGGTTTTCATGAGCGAATCCAGCTTCATATAAAGAGGATTGTGATCGCTCACACAATTGCTGGCTATTACAAAATCAGGAAGATAGGGGATGAATCTTTTGACAGAAGGATATAATCTATGGTCATTTGACCCCCTGTAAAAGTTGGAACACAAGACTCTTTGGAGCCACAAACATCACTAGGAAAAATTAAGTTGTATCTCAAAACCAAATCATTTAAAGCCTTGCAATAGACAGAATGTGAAAATGTGTAAGGTTTACAAATTTACAATCGCTGAGACCACAAACCTTGGCATTTGAAAACCTTCATAAGGTAATACTGAAATCACCAACCCAGATGATATGAACCATAAGTTTAGCAATTTCAAAGAAATCCGCTAAGAAAACATTTAGCTGATCAATGATATCCCTGGAAGATAGGGTGACCAACTGGCATGGGTGCAAATTCAGGGCGGTGAGTGTAAAAATTCAGGACAAAGGGTCAGAATTCAGGACAAAAATTCAGGAAAAGGAGGTCAAAATTCAGGACAAAACTTCAGGACAAAAGGTAAGTTTTACAGACACATCAGAGGAGGTCGCGCAATAGTATATTCATAAGCCCATCCATATCCAAACATATTCAACCATTTGCAAACCTATACATCATGTATCCTTCCATCCTTCATTTCACTCATCCATCCCTCCATCCACCCTTTCACTCATCCATCCATTATCCATTATCCATCCATCCATCCTTTCACCCTATCCATCCATACACTCATCCATCCACTCTTCCACCCATCCATTCACTCATCCATCCAGCCATTTACCCATCCGGCCATCCTTTCACTTACTCATCCATCCACCCAGTCACTCATCCTTCCACCCATTCACCCTTTCCGTCATCCATCCTCCCTTTCTCTCACCATCAACCCTTTCACTTAGCCATTCTTCCTTCCATCCATCCACCAATCCATCTACACATCCACTCATGAATCCATCCATTGACCCTATCACTCATCCATCCTTTCTCTCATCCGTCCACCCTTTCACTCCTTCATTCATCTATCCATCCTTGTGCCCATCTACCCTCCCTTTTCACTCACTCATCCATCCTTACATCCACCCTTTCACTCATCCATCCATCCACCCTTTCACCTAATAATGCATCAATCACTTCACTCATCCATCCACCCATTCACTCGCCCATCATCCATCCTTTCACTCATCCATTCATCCACCCTTTTACCCACCCATCTACTCTTCCACCCATACATCGCTCTATTTACCTTTTCTCTCATCCATCCTTTTTATCACTCATCCATCCTTTCTCTCATCATCCATCCATTCACCCTTTCATTCATCCATTCACCCTTTCAGTAATCCATCCAGCCATCCGCCCATCCCTACACTTACTCACTTGCCCACCTTTTCATATTAATTATGAGCTGAGCCTTTGTCTGCAGAGTTGCAGACAAAAGAGGCCCATCAAGAATTTCACCCTGGCTGTAGTTCCTAAAGCAAGGGGTGGGGTGGGGAGGGTTCACTATGCCCCTGCACATAGGCAATCTGAAAAAGTGGAAGTCATGAGTCATGCAGGATGCACAGTGCCAGGCCATGAGGTGACTGACATGGTGTTGTTTCCAGGGCTTTAAGTGGGATGAAAAAACTGGGGGGTCTCTCCAAAGGGGTGTTCGATGTAATTAAGGGCGTGGCTTAAACCACCTAAGCCAAAAATATGTGCTTAGTATAGTGTACCGCCTGACTGGTATTTTGCGTCTTCTGTCATTGTATCCAGATATATAACACAACAAGAAACGTTACACCTACAACGAGCCAGAACTATTGGCTTTGTCAATAGTTGTTAGTTGCATAAAATAAAAAAGCAGCAATCATGGCTTCCTTGAATATAATATTGAAAATGCATCAGTTCTAAAATGATGAGACTGAAAGAACTCTAGCCCCTTCTTGTTAACTTCTTTCACCAGCTTCAATTCTTTAACTTTATTCTCATGTAGCAGCATTGGCGTTTTGCACATTTCTTCCATCTGACAGAATGCGTTGCCCTAGACCGAGGATGGGGGAGGCCCACCACATGCTTTGCAGCCCAGATTGGCACATTGTCATTCTGTATGTGACAAACAGCTGCATACAGAATGACAAAGGGCAGGGTGGGGCTGCTCTTATGCTCCAAGGAGGAGTGCTTTGAGGCTGCCCCATCACGGAGTTGAGGCTTCATGCAGGGGAACAGTGTTGTTCCCTGCAATGCCCAAAATTACGGACAAACGGTGTCCGTAAAAGGGATCATCATGGACAACAGACATGAGATCCAAATTACGTACGGTCCGTGAAATTTACGGACGGTTGGTCACCCTAAGAGGAATACTAAACATCCAGCGATTGTTTCACTCATGCCAACAGCCACAATTTAGGCAGGAGACTCCTGATTTTCTCAGAAACAATTGCTTTATTTTAGCAGTTTCCTGTCTAAATTGCCTTTTCTTCAAGTCAATGGGGGGGGAATGAAAACTCCTGATTTTTTTAATTCAAAATCTCCCTCTTTCTAGTGTCAAAATGCTGACGTGTGTTGTTTGTTATTTGGTGAAAGGGAGGCCATGTGGCAGAGTGAACAAAGCTGCCCTTTGTAACTGGGGCCATGATCCTGGGCAAATTAATTAATTTCCCTGACCCTAAAAAAAAAAAATCTGTCCTCGTATAATTGAATCTGGTGGTCATGTAAAGTGCTGCCATGCTCTTGGGTCGTGTTTGCACTATATAAAACTGCAAAAGGAATAAAAGAAAGCATTTCTGTCAAAAGTAACCGTGTTTTTGTGGTGTTTTGCATTATGAGGGCTTCAACAGCATATCACTGCCTAATACTTAAACCTTCCTTTAGAGTGTTTTTAAAGCCTCACATATGAGAGTGTTTTTGAATTGCTGCATATTAGCGTGTTCCAATTAGAGTACATTTGCTGTTAATAATTTACTGAAATGTGACAAAACTACATTATATTATTTAAAAAACATGAAGCTTGTCATGTACGTGCCAAAGGTTCCTGTAACTTCTTTGTGCCTTAATCTGTAAATCTATTGTCAAGGCATCCCTCCTATTTAGTCATTTATGGGCCATACAGCCTACATTGAAAAATACCCCATATTATGAGGTGCACTGTATATATATTGAGAGATGTATTTCCCAACTACAGTAATGTAACTGCTTTCTTGTGGTATTACTCTTGATTTAGTACTACTTTCTGATGAGAGCCTTAGAGTAAGAACGCCTCTCAAATAGAAACTTAATGCATGTGGAGCAATAAACGTGTGTGTGTGTGTGTATGTGTGTGTGTGTGTGTGCGTGTGTGTGTGTGTGTGTGCGCGTGTGTATGTGTGTGCGTGCGTGCGTGCGTGCATGTGTGTGTGTGTGTGTGTGAGATCCACATGTGAAACATTTCTAAGCCATTCTTTGGCTTTGACATTATTACCAAAACGAGCAGTGTCAAAGGCAATAGATTTGGCTTTTATGGGCTGCAATCTCTCAGGTACACCACTCATCCTCCTCTCATAAAGACACACCACACAATGTTGTTCACCCTACACTAACAGAGACACACTACCTACCGAGAACTCACAAGGGTGCACCATCCCACTGGACTGAAATAAAACGCAGTGCACCCTGAACTCACAAGCACTCCTCTCATCCTGTACTAACACAGACACCACCTTACCCTGAACCCACACCAGTACAGGCCTCACTCTGCACACCCAGTGCACACGGGTCTCTCTGCACACATACAAGAAAGGCATGCAACTCAAGCACTTTGCTCACGAGTCACGATGCACTCACACTCGTCCAGAAGTACAGTGGCTGGGTTACTGGGTATCCTAAAGCTGTTCTCATTGGCCCTGATGCGCATCAGGGCCAATGAGAACACTCTTGCAGTGTACCAGCGAGCTCTAGGATTGGCTGATGGCTTTCAAGCCAATCCTAGATAGCTTTGTTTGTTCTCCACAGCAAAGATTGGAGCAACGGTTGGTGATAGAAAGGCACATGATTGGCTGTCACCCAACAGCAGGTAAAATTACGGACAAATGGCGTCCGTTAAAGAATCCTTCACGGACAACGGACAGACGGCCGAAATTACGGACTGTCCGTGGAATTTATGGACGGTTGGTCACCCTACTGGAAGACTGGTTAAAGATATTCTAATAAAAATGGATTAATAGGATATCAAAAAGACCCAACAATGACAAAAAAGAAACAAGAAATAAGGAGAAGACCAGCATTTTGTAATGGTAACGTCAGTGCCATTAACAGAGAGAAAAGTGGCCATACCCCCACTAGCACTACCCCCCTTAGAGGGCAAGGCCGGTTGGAAAAGACCCTGATAACCATCTATATTAAAATCTGACTGCAACCGAGTTTCTTGGCAGCATATGATGTCATGTCTATTCATAAAATGAATGCAATCTGGGTTTGAAATATTTGTACGTGCCCCAGCAATGTTCCATGAAACAATACTAAATACCCGCTTCTCAGAATTTTTATTGAGATCCTTCACAAGATTTTTTCCGGGCTGGACTAGAGTCGAGTTTCCAGGGCCAAGAGCAACTGGTTGATTATGGCTATCAATGTTGTAGAGTTGACTCTGAGAAGTATCTACGACCCCTTTGTCTCGCTCGTGATAAGATTCTGGGATCAAATGCGAAATAGCAACTTTTCTAATCAAAGAAGATGAAAACATGCAGCGTCAATTTCCTGTAGAGTAGCCAAGGGTTCGAAGAAGTTTCCAATGAGAACATTATACCTACGGCTGAATAGTGCTGAAAGTTCTTTAGCAGCAATTGGGTTTGTTTTAAACAGGATAGATGGTCTATGATAATAGCCTAAAGGTAGCACCTGGATATTGCTAGAAGATTGAGGTTAATTGCCCAGCATGGCTAAGAGGGACTTTACTACTGATGGGGATTTAAAATTAACAATCACACAATTCCCTGGGGAGTCCTTTCTGCTTGGACCTATCCAGGGAGTTCTTCGAACCATTAGGATTTTGGAGAAAAAATCCTCCATCTATGTGCATAACGAAACTTGAAGGGGTTCCCCTGCAAGGTACATGATGGGGGCCCCGCTCTGGATTTAATCCAGAGCTCTCAGGTCAGAGTACTGTGCTGAGGGGGCCCCCTGCCACTCAGACCTCCACATCGCGGGGCTATGGGGGCCTGTGTAATGCCACTGCCTCCATCCAGCCCCCCTCAGCTCTGAGCAACTGAATAGTTTTGTTCTTTAAATCCAAAAATTCTCCTGTGCTTGTGACATGAGAGTAGGAACATACTAGAATGTAAGTGGTGCATTCAGGGGGGGAGGGTGGTGGAAAGATATAAGTACTTCCAGAGAGTTTTGGAGGTTCACTGGATAAGTCATTCTTGACAGACTTGGCTTGGCCCGAATTTAGTGACAAACCTATTTCTTTCTGGTTCTTTCTTGAGCCATCAGTACAGTCAGTCAAGGAACCTGGTGTCAAAGAAGAGAGCCCAGAACTTGTAGCTAGTTTCGTGGTGATTACAGATGAAGATGCCGCAGGCCTCACTTCCGAACTTGGAGGGTGTTGAGACACCCCCATAGGTTGCTCTGAGTAACCAGTAGAAAGCAGTTCGCTTAGCTTGGATTCAATGGTTTCCAAACAAGAAGAGAAAGAGTCAAATCTGATTGAGATCTTATTCAAAAGAGATACCTTAATGTAATTTACAAGAACCCCCAATTGGGTGAAATTTACACCCAAATCTGCTATGACATTTCCAGGCACTGAAGGTGAAATTGAGGTACAGGGCCACTTCCTTTTAGAGCTGGTTGTTATTTTCTTCCTTTTACCTGTCTGACCCCCAGTTACATCATTTCCTACTTCTGATTATCTCTTTGACAGAGGAAACACCCACAGCTGTTTCTGGGTTTAATAACTCTGCTAAGAAAATAGATTTATTATTCCCCACTCCAGTTTGGGCAGGCAAAGTTGCTGGAGCTGGTGCTCCTGGTTGAGAGAAGAGTGACAAGTGATGTTCTGCCAGCTCAATTTCATTTGAGATCACTCCTACTGCGCATTTGAAAAAGACTTCCAGTACTCCCTGTGGGGGCTGCTGTAGCCCTCTGTTTCCAATGTTTGAAGCAGTGAAGGGGACGAAAAATCCAGAGAAAGAGATCAAAGCAGACTTCTGTAAAACAATCACTGTGGCAGAAATGGGCAAAGGCAAACAAACAAGAATTTAATATGATGAAAAATGAGTTCTTACCAGGATAGCCCGAGGAAGTTTGAGTCTTAGAGCAAGAGACAAGGGTGTGGCCCTGCCTCTTCTTGTCACACCTTTGCCTGGGCGCGGCCTGCACAGGTGGAGTCATAGCAGCGCTTTGTAGTGCTGAAAGGACCTGCACCCACGCCATCTGATGATGCCTCCTGGCACAGAGAGTTCTAGGACTCAGAGTCCCCCAATGATGGTTGTGACAGAGTAACCCATCCGCTAAAAGCTAAATCAGGTCCTGAGTGTGTGATTAGCTGTATGGGTAAGTGACTGTATGAGTGGTGTATGGGTGAGTGAGTGTGTGTCTGAGTGCCTGCATGGGTGAGTGAGTGTGTGTGAGTAGCTTTATGCGTGAGTGAGTGGCTGTGTCAGTGGCTGTATGAGTGAGGGAATGAGAAGCTGTATGGGTCAGAATATGGTTATGTGAGTGCTGATATGAGTGAATAGCAGGTGTGTGAGTGGCTGTATGGGTGAGTGTGTGAGTGTATGTGTTGCTGTTTGAGTGAGTATCTGTACAGGTAAGCAAAAGGCTACATGAGTGGTTGAATGAATGAGTGAGTGAGTGCATGACTGGTGTATGGGTGAGTAAGAGGGTGCATGAGTGCCTGTATGGATGAGTGAATGGGTGTGTGAATGGGTACTGATGAGTGAGTGGGTGTGTAAGTGGCTGTATGGGTGCATGAGTGAGTGTGTCAGTGGGTATATGGTTGAGTGAGTGGGTGTGATAGTGGCTAAATGAGTGAGTTAGTAGATGTGTTATTGACTGTATGGGTGAGTGAGTTGGTGAGCCAGTGGGTATATAGTTGGTTGAGTGACTGTATCAATGGCTCTATGGTTGCGTGAGTGACTGTGTCAGTGCCTCTATGGATGAGTGAGTGTGTACATAACTAGCTGTATGGGTGAGATAATGGGTGTGTTAGTGACTGTATACGTGAGTAAGTGGGTGTGAGTGTGTTTACTAGTGTGTGACTGGGTATGTAAATGGCTGTATCGATGTGTGTCTCAATGTGTTAGTGGCTGTTTCACTTTCTGTCTTGGTGTGTACCTTGAAAATCTAAGTGGGTTGAACAACATAGAAAAAACTAATTAGGATATTATGTTACACCAGTAGATGGTACCATTCAACTCTATAAAAAGGAAAGAAACATAAATATAAGTTTGTTTTACATTTTCCAAAACTACATATTAAAGTTTTAATTTTTGCAATGCATAATCAAAACAGTAACATTTGTTATGCTTTAATAGTATTTTATATTTCATTAATGCATTTAATTTTCCCTTTTTACTGTTATCAGCTTTCATACTTGTACACCATAAACAATGTACTGTTTAAATGTTGATCCATGAACAGTTGGGAAAATAACAATCGCATAGATTGTAGAAAAAAAAACAACTTCACAATATATCACTATAAATAAAGGACACTATGCATTGCACTTACTACAATTATTTAATGAATTGTTTTACCTACAATTACTGAACTAATCTAAACAAACATGTTAAAAATCACTGTTTTATTATATATAACTGGTACAAAAATAGTAATAGATATAAAGAACAGTTGAATTTTAGAGATCTTTTTGAAAATACCACCCCTGGTAGGCCAATTGATGTCTTAAACACTGACAATCCACATAGAAGAAATACCAGACACCAATTTTTTTGCTCAGAAAAACTCCTTAGAACTTTGGTTGAAGAAAGAAGAGGTACAAATTTGGAAGTTTGAAAGGCAGTTTATGTTTTTATTTAAGTTGCTTTCACTGCATTCTGTCCATCTAGTTTCACTCTTTAAATAGACAGTATGGTGTCTAGATGTTACATTAAGTCCTTCATGGCAGATGATAGCCATAGTAGTATAGGTTCTTCCAGAAATTGATATTTGTCCTGCTTTGAGGTTTGTAATTTCGTTTGCCAATGTAGATCCATCTGCTCTGCATCATTGCAGTATTAATATAAGGTAGTTTTCACTTCTTCATATATGTACAATAGACACAAGCTCTGATCTACAATTTGGGCAGGACATATTTTGGTTAGCTGTTTTGATCAATCTGTCAAAAGGCACAGTTTTGGAATCAGGTAGTGTTAAGTACAGAAATGTCTCAGAGTGGTAGATGTGAAAGACCAATTTTCACACTCATGGTTCCATGTATAGCTCAGTCCAAATAAGTCATCAATACTGATTTCTTCTTCTTCTAAAACTCCAAGCATGACCATTATAATCTACTGTGCATCTTGTTGAGTGTTCTGAGTAAATACTAGTGCTGACCACTACACATATTGACTAGATCTCAAATGCCTGAAGCACAATGCATTACAGTCCTATTACTATGTAAAACTTGCAGCAAAATACACAATGCAGAACATAATCTCTTCTGTGGTTTCTGTTCAATTGCATTTATAAGATGTGATAAATGAAACAGTACATTGAGAACAACATTTGCATAGGAGTTGTCACCTTAAGGGTTTGAAAAATGGTAACCTGCAATGAGTGTGAGTAGTGAGTGTGAGTAGCTCTATGGGTGAGTGAGTGGCTGTGTCAGTGGCTGTATGAGTGAGTGAGTGAGTAAGTGAGTAGCTGTATGGGTCAGAATATGGGTATGTGAGTGGTTATATGAGTGAATGGCAGGGTGTGTGAGTGACTGTATGGGTAAGTGAGTGTCTGTATTGCTGTATGAATGAGTATCTGTACAGGTAAGCAAAAGGGTACATGAGTGGTTGAATGAATGAGTGAGTGAGTGCATGACTGGTGTACAGGTGAGTGAGAGGGTGCATGAGTGCCTGTATGGATGAGTGAATGGGTGTGTGAATGGTATACTGATCAGTGAGTGGGTATGTAAGTGGCTGTATGGGTGCATGAGTGGGTGTGTCAGTGGGTATATAGTTGAGTGAGTGGGTGTGATAGTGGCTATATGAGTAAGTTAGTGGATGTGTTACTGACTGTATGGGTGAGTGAGTGGGTGAGCCAGTGGGTATATAGTTGGGTGAGTGACTGTATCAGTGGCTCTATGGTTGAGTGAGTGGCTGTGTCAGTGCCTCTATGGATGAGTGAGTGTGTGCATAACTAGCTATATGGGTGAGATAATGGGTATGTTAGTGAATGTATACGTGAGTAAGTGGGTATGAGTGTGTTTACTAGTGTGTGACTGGGTATGTAAATGGCTGTATTGATGTGTGTCTCAATGTGTTAGTGGCTGTTTCACTTTCTGTCTTGGTGTGTACCTTGACAATCTAAGTGGGTTGAACAACATAGAAAATACTAATTAGGGTATTATGTTACACCAGTAGATGGTGTCATTCATCTCTATAAAAAGGAAAGGAACATAAATATATGTTAGTTTTACATTTTCCAAAACTACATATTAAAGTTTTAATTTTTGCAATGCACAATGAAAACAGTAACATTTGTTATGCTTTAATAGTATTTTATATTTCATTGATGCATTTAATTTTCCCTTTTTACTGTTATCAGCTTTCATACTTGTACACCATAAACAATGTACTGTATATATGTTGATCCTTGAACAGTTTGGGAAAAAACAATCACATAGATTGTAGAAGAAAAACAACTTCACAATATATCACTATAAATAAGGGACACTATGCATTGCACTCACTGCAATTATTTAATGAATTGTTTTACCTACAGTTACTGAACTCATCTAAACAATCATATGTTAAAAATCACTGTTTTGTTATTTATAACTGGTACAATACCAGTAATAGATATAAAACACTCTTGAATTTTAGAGATCCTTTTGAAAACATCACCCCTGGTAGGCCAATTGATGTCTTAAACACTGACAATCCACATAGAAGAAATACTGTACAACTATTTTTTTAATCAAAAAACTCCTTAGAACTTTGGTTGAAGAAAGAAGAGGAACAAATTTGGAAGTTTGAAAGGCAGTTTATGTTTTTATTCAAGTTGCTTTCACTGCATTCTGTCCATCTAGTTTCACTCTTTAAATAGACAGTATGGTGTCTAGATGATACATTAAGTCCTTCATGGAAGATGATAGCCATAGTAGTATAAGTTCTTCCAGAAATTGATATTTGTCCTGCTTTGAGGTTTGTAATTTCGTTTTCCAATGTAGATCCATCTCCTCTGCATCATTGCAGCATTAATATAAGGTAGTTTTCACGTCTTCGTATATGTACAATAGACACAACCTCTGATCTACAATTTGAGCAGGACATATTTCGGTTAGCTGTTTTGCTCAATCTGTCAAAAGGCACAGTTTTGGAATCTGGTAGTGTTAAGTACAGAAATGTCTCAGAGTGGTAGATGTGAAAGAACAATTTTCACACTCATGGTTCCATGTATAGCTCAGTCCAAATAAGTCATCAATACTGATTTCTTCTTCTTCTAAAACTCCAAGCATGACAATTATAATCTACTGTGCATCGTGTTGAGTGTTCTGAGTAAATAGTGCTGGCCACTACACATATCTACTAGATCTCGAATGCCTGAAGCACAATGTATTACAGTCCTATCACTATGTAAACCTTGCAGCAAAATACACAACGCAGAACATAATCTCTTCTGTGGTTTCTGTTCAATTGCATTTATAAGATGTGATAAATGAAACAGTACTTTGAGAACAACATTTGCATAGCAGTTGCCACCTTAAGGGTTTGACAAATGGTAACCTACAATGTCTCCCTTATTTTCCAGTTTGTCTTCCTTCATACCTTCATTCCTTTACTTGTTTTCCTTCTTAAATACAGTGCTATCAATATTAATAAAAGCTGTGTCTACACTTAAACCTTGAGATTTATGGATAGTTACATCGTATGCTAGAGACACAGGGAACTGCTGTTGCCAGACATATAAGTCCTTTACAAGCAAAAAATGTACAACCCATCTGCCAATCTGCTTCATGCCATCATACTGATCAAATGTTATAGTAAAGTATTCAACCTGATCCTTATTTGGAAAATTAATGAAATCAATAACTTTAACCATTGCACCATTTGATAATCCTTCCTTGAAATTTAAATTATGACGCAAAATTTCTCTACAGTTTCTGTGTACGGGTAAACACTATTCTAAACCTGTAGTCCTGCTGACAGATTTCTCCAATGAGTCCAATTTTGCTAGTAGTTGCACTTAGCAGCACTGTCACCCCCTGGTGTTATTGCTGTAATTTCCAAAATGTATTCTTTCTCCAAATTTAGTAATTCTTCATTAAAATCGGAGCACTCCTAAAGTGTAGACATTAAATAGACTATGGATTTCCCTTCAATGATATTGAACTTTAGCTTGATGCTCTGTTGTTAGAGGTAAATAGTTTCTTGATAAGGTGACTTTCTAAGGAACATTTCCCTCCTTTGTCAGAACTCCTATTATAATGTCTTTCAGAATATTTCCGTATTCCAAGTCAGATGTTTGACACATATTTTTCAGTAATTCCTTGCACTGGAAGCTTAACCAAATGTTTACATTGCCAATGCTTCTCAAAGAATTCTGAGTTTCATTAGGGAGAAGTGTTTTGAAAACAGGATATCCTTTGACAGGGTTAAGTTGCAGTAGGCCACCAAAGACAAATAAATGCTTTCCTCCAAACCGCATGTCATACTCTGTTTTTAAAATCTGTTTATTCTCAACTGTATGAATGGAAGCATTAAGTTTGAGACCATGCTTACCTCATTAATGATTGAAAGATTCAGGGGCATATTCACAAGGACTCACCGCCGATTTATCGCCATCTTAACTCAACAAAAGTGGAGATAGATTTAACGCCCCATTCACAAGCGTGTGCAAACTGCAGACATCGCCAGTATTCCCGCGATAACTTCCCCCAAATTTATCTCCACGGGTGATACCACCAACTAACCCTAATGAGATGCAGAGTAGGCGTTCCTGTGCAAAAACACACGAAAACACCACTACACCACTTTCACAACGAACTGCCAGATCTGCGATGCGAACCAAAAACAGGCGATAAGCCGCGGTAGCAGCAGGGAATTAACACCTGCCTTTTGCTGGTGTTAAGCAGGACGACTACCTGCTGCATGAAAGGGAGCCCAGCCAAGAGCCACATCTGAAGACCCACAGATGCCATGGAGACAATGATCATGCAGCTCGGACACCCATGAGGGCCACAACACCCACCCCCACCACCCCCAGGCCCGCCAACACCCCAAGGACCCGTCCCGCCCCCCCCAGACCACCACAGAGGCAGCGTACACAAAGACAGCGGACCCACCTTAAACGCACCAGCCGCACAGACCGAACGCCAGAGGAGGACATTGCCCACTACAGGCCCAAAAGGACAACCATCCCCCGCATCCTGACCCACATCGCCCACCTGCTGATGGTACCAACACAGCGCACAACGAACATCCCTCCGCAGACAAAGCAGCCGGCTGTGCTGCACATATTGGCCTCAGGTACCTTCCAACCCACAACTGCCAGAGTCGGAGGAGTCTCACAGCCAGCCCCATCCAAGTTCATCACACCTGTCCTGGATGCCAACATCAGCCCGGTACCCCAGCACCTCCACACCACCCACACTCCGCAGGAGCAGCTGGAGACCAAGCAAGGCTCCCACGCCATAGCTGGAGTCCCTCACGTGTCAGGGGCAATCAGCTGCACACATGTACCCCTCGTGCCCCCTGCTCACACCGCACACAACTACCTCAACAGAAAGCACATGCATCCCATGAATGTGCAGGCAATAGTGGACTGCCCGGGACTCCTCAACAATGTTGTGGCCAACTCCCCAGGCAGAGTGCATGATTCCTACATCTCCCGATAGTCCATCATCAACCAGCGCTCCCAGGATGGCACCTATGGAAATTCAGTGCTCGTTGGTAAGTCCAAAATGAACACACCACACACCTCCAACTCACAGTCTTGCAACTCACGACACTGGCAATGGGCACGCAGCACAACTACATTCAACATGCCACACAACATGCCAACTGACCAGACACGACAACACGACTCCATTGGGAACCTGGGCTTGCCATGCCCACAACCCAGACAGGGCATGGCACCACAGCCACACAATAGCAGGATGTGAGGAGATGCTTGGAGCAGGCATGTGCGAGAGCGGCAAGTGACTAATGACTGTGAACCTACCCAATGCCAGGTGTGGCGTGGAGGTGCCGGACAGACTTCAGTGTGCAAACCAAGGAAATGGCCATGTGGAGATTAACTGCTGGTGCATGGAGTGTAGTGGCCAGTGGACGCTACCATGTCCCCACAGGCTGTGGGGCAGAACGCGGAAATGTCACACGTTGCTTCCCCCCCTGCATGCGCGGGCGGAGTGGGTTGGTCCTGCGTATGCCAGGCCTGCGTAGGGGTGTGAATAAAAAGCCTGTCGCACTGGGCGTGGTTCTCTTTCAGAATGGCCAACGCGTCCGCCAGGGCGGCACCTCTCAGCCCGCCACAAGGCTGGCGCAGAGCGCGGCGGGGCCTGCGTCCCTGTGCGCCTGCTGCACCCCGGGCCGCTGGTCCCCAGACCCATCATGCCTGCCCCAGCGCACAAAGGAGGCTCCGCTCACCTGCCGACACCGGCGTGTGTCAAAGAGGGCCCACCACGTGCTGGTGCAAGCTCTAAGCCCCAGTCCCGCGACCTTTGCAGCCTCTGCAGACCATCGCTGGTCTCCACGACGCTGGCCCACAGTACTCCTTTTTCATTGACATACTCCACCGGTGTCCTCTTCGGCCCAGTTGTGGGCACATGTTGAACTGAGTCGTGAGTTCTGAATGGCAGTGACCAAAGGTCTGTGGCAGCGTCCACATCACTATACTCCTTCCGATCAGTGAAGCCAAAGTCTGCATCGCAGGCCTGCGACACGTGGTGCCACTAACCCTGTTCAACGCAAGTTGGCGACACGTGGTGCCACTAACCCTGTTCAACGCAAGCCGGCGACACGTGTTTGTGGGCCCCTGCAGACTACTGGCTCTGGCCTACCCTGCGCTCCAGTAGGTCCCACATATGGAACTGTGTCCTGAGTCTTGAATGGCAGTGACCCCAAGTCCGTGGCAGCGTCCACATCACTAAACTCCCTCCGATCAGTGAAGCAAAAGTCTGCATCGCAAGCCAGCGACACGTGGTGCCACCAACCCTGTTCAACGCAAGCCTGCGACACGTGGTGCCACTAACCCTGTTCAATGCAAGCCTGCGACACGTGGTGCCACTAACCCTGTTCAATGCAAGCCGGCGACACGTGTTTGTGGGCCCCTGCAGACTACTGTCTCAGGCCTACACTGCGCTCCAGTAGGTCCCACATCCAGCACTTAGTCGTGATTCATGAATGGCAGAGTCCATACAAGTGAACGCACGGAGAGGAGTAAGAGGAAGATTCGGCTCAGTCCGGATGAAAGCTGGATCCTAGTCACGAGGTGACCGAACACTAGCAACAACTGACCTGGTGCCATCAACCCTGTTCACCGCAAGTTCGTGCCCTGTGGTGCCACTGAACCTGAACTACGCAGGCCGGTGGGACCATCCAACGTATGCCGGCGACACTCGGTGAATGGCCCCTGCTGACCACTGCCTCAGGCCTACACTGCGGTCGAGTAGGTCACACATGTGGAACTGTGTCTTGGGTAAGATGTGGAGGAGTCCACATCATTGGACATGCCTCATCGCAGGCGGCATCCCCTATCAGCACTGGTTCCACTAACTCTGGGCACTTTCTGGTTGGACTTTGGTGGCGTCTGAGTCCATGGCCTGGGGGTTGTCTGTATCATCATCTGGCTGGACCTGACTTGGTGTCAGACATGTGTCTGTTCCATTCACCTCCACCATAGTGACTGTTTCAGCATGGTTCTGCCCTCTGCATCATGCCCTGGGGGTACACCTTCCACTGTCCACCGAGACACTCCGCGACAACCCCCTTTGTCATCTACGAAAACCTGCTCTGCTCTCATGACCCTGTCCGAGCGCACCGCAAGTCAGCGGCCCGTGGCGGTAGGCCCGTGCAGGACGCTGTGCATCCGGGGCCACTAACTCTGTGCAGCTCAAGTCATGGGGCCTTTATGGTTGAATGGGTGTGTCCTTAACGATGTACACTGTTGTCATTTTTTGACTGCACCAGGCACTCCATGATGGCTGGTGTGCACACACCCCACACACATCCAACACAGGTGTCACTCAACATGTGAGCCTGCTAATAAAAGTGGCCGGGCGCACGTGCCCGTAGCCATTCCCACCATCAAAGCAGGTGTGTCCGTGTCGTCATTATGTCAGCATGATGTGCCTGGGCCCTGCAACATCACAGTGTGCTGTCTTCAGCGGACAATACCATGTCACCTCAGCAGTGGCTGAGACCTTGGACATGTAGCTTCGCCCGTCCCCCCCTGCATGCACATGCGGCGTGTGCTGGTCCGGCGTACGTCAGGTCAGCGCAGGGGTGTGATGATTCGGCAGGGGGATCAGGACGTGGCTCTGGTCTGGTCTGGCCTTGAGCAGGAAGTGCTGTAAGTGTGTCTCTGTGTTGGGGTATTGTCGCCACCAAGGCCACAGTAGTCGATGTTGCAATGTAGCATGCACCAGGAGGGCGGGCCCGCACGTACAGGGAAATGTAGGAGCGCAAGACCGCTCGGGGTCTGGGCACATGCATGCCAAGTGTTATGTGTATCAGTCCTGCGGCTGCATAAGTCAGTTGCCTAGCCTCAATCGCAGCGCGATCACAGCCAGCCATGGACTGTACACCTGTGTCCGCCCTGTCCGGACCATTGGCCTACACTCACGTGGCCGCACACCCTCAAAGACCAGCTTCATGGTGTTGTTGGCATTCCGCTGGACATGCGCGGACAGGCATTACAATGGTGTGCCGTAGGAGTGCACATGGTACAACCGCGCAGCGCACACAAGTGTGGGGGCTCGTGGGAGAGAGGAGCAGCTGTGAGGCAACGTAACACACAGTGAGGCCGCTCATGTGCCACGTGCTGGGCATATCATCCATGATTCCCTGGGTCGCAGACATCCCACCACACCCATGACAGGCCTCTTTACATCTCCTGTATGCATGCAGATGGTGAAGTTACTGTAGGGATGAAAGTTTTTTTGTCTGAACTATCAGGCGGTAGCACATCTGCAGCTCCGAGCTGGAACTTGCATGTGGCCAGCACCCCCTGACAGATACGATAGCATTTGCTTGCAACTCCCACACTACGCACTGCCCGACGTGAGACCAACGTGTACACATCCCACACGCAGAAGTCCTTGGTCGTAGTTAGCGTGCGTGATATGGCCTTCACACGTCTCCCACACTACCCCAGTTCTGCACCCGTTGCACACAGACACTGCTCATTGCTCCGAGCTGTGCCATTTCATCCACAGGATGCTTCAAGTAGAGCCACTGACGCAATGGCAGACCATCCCACACACATGCTCATCTCCAGTCACGTGGACCTGTTCAGTGCACGTATGCTGCATGTACTGGGTGCACTGCCGTTGGCAGTGCTGCGGATCAGTTACCGGCTGGGCTTCCACCTTGCGAACGTCACCTGCATTCAGCCTGTGTTGCATTGTCGCTCGTGCATATTCGAGTGGACCATGGATGTCTGCCTCTCCAACGTAACAGTAGCTGACCTGGATTTCGACGTGTGTGTGCGCCCCCTGTTGGCCCACGACCAGGAGTGTCACCGTGATGGCCGTTTATGGCATGCCTGGATGTTTGGCATGCATGCTGGCAACTGGACCTGGGAGATTGCACGAGTCGTTGTGTGCAGTGACCACATTGAGCCGCTCCCCGATTGGGCTTTGGTGCAAATTGGGGCCAGGGGTTGGAGTCAGCCCATCTGTCCGGGACAGCTGATGGATTACGTCGCCGACATGTTAGATGTGGTGGACAACGATCTCTCATTGGAAATGTTGGCCTACGCTGCTGCACTCGCGTTCATGGACGAGTGAGAAGGTACCTGCAGCCGCAACTGGATGTGACCCATTGCATGTGTCCCGACACCTGGTTGCATGTTGAGGATCTGGTCACATGTCCCAAGACGACAGTGGACATGGCTGCATTGGCCTGGACTCCTGATCCATGCATGGACAACCAACGCGGGTTGGCACTGACTTGTGTTGGTGAGGGACTCCCCCGGGGTGGACATGGGCGCTTTCAAACGTTCCTCATTCAGACATGCTGCTGCATTGGTCTGCATGTCTTGGCACTTTTCTTGGCCATACTGACACGCACTTGTTGATAAAGTTTCCACACTTTCACTTGTCTCCAACTGTGTTGAGTCTTGATTTGTATGCCAATGTGTGTGTCACGGCCTATCTGGGTCCCTGCCATACGTGCATTGCTACCCCATCAGGGCTGTGGGTTTATGCTTGTGCATTATCATGTCCCTGTTTCGTGCTTTGCCAGATGCGTATGGCCATTTACCGGCCACAAGCGGGTGCACTTGTGTCCTGTGTTCGGTTGCGCAAATGTTGCTGTTTGTACCACATTGTGTTCGATGTTGGGGTGCTCTGCTTCCTATGTGTGTGTGCTGCATTGTGTGTGAGATGTCCCTTCAGCTCTGATTTGGCTCACCCTTCTCCCTTTCAGGCAGTGTGATTTTCACTTCTGTGCTTGTTCAGTGGTGTGATATTGCCGGGTTGTGTGACTTGTGCTCTTGGTTGGTGTTGTTACTCTTGGGCATGGTTTGTCTGCAGTTGTGCTGTGCTTAATTGTGCATGTGTGCCATTGTGCCCATCTCCCCCAGTCCCCCCAGTCCCTGGTCGTTCCTCTCCCTGTTGCTGTTGTGTCTGTTGATTTTTGGCAGTTTCCGGTCCCCGGGTCCTGCCACCATCTCCAGACTGATGTGGTGGACACCATTTCCTCCATGTCATCCAGCTCCTTTTATAGCGCTAGACTCCCACCTCCGGTGTGCATTGCTGCCTTCTGGCTGTTGGCGTGTTTCTGCTTGTTTGTGCGTTTCGCATCATTCCAGCTGTTCTGGTTTTCTTCCATTGTCCTCCTCCGCTCTCCAGCTGTATTCACCTTGTCCACGATGGCCTGCCATGTACAATGTTTTGTTGCCAATGGGGCTTGTGGGGTTGTGTACTGCCTCCGGTTGCCTCCATTGTGCTTTGCTGTTGTTTTCTGTTTGGTTTGTCTTTCTTTTTCAGGCTTTTGTTGTGCTTATTCCCGCCTGCCGTGTGTGTGTCGCGGGCCTGGTGCTGCTTATCGCTGCTTTCCTCATCGCGAATGGGCTCATCGCACGTTTTTTGGTGTTGTGGTTTGTGTTTTTATCTCCGTCGAGGTGGTTGTATCGCGGACATTGGCCGCGTCTTCGGCAGACTATCGCATGGTACCACCGTGTTGTGAATTCCACGTTAACACAGGGTAATTTTCCCGCGATAGGCTGCGATGTGTAAAGTTGAGTTAACATTTTTTAGAGATGTTTAGCGCACGTTCTTGTGAATATACCCCTCAGTTTCTTCAGTACTCTTAAGACTTCATGAAAAGCTTCACCGGATAACTTCTGGTATTCCAGTTTATTGTCATGTTCAACAGGTAGCTCAAGTAGTCAATGTAAAGCAATTCTTTTAATACTTTGTGCAGCTAATCCAGTTGGTGCTGTTACTGCACACAATAAATTTGATTCTGAAGTCATCTGTAAGTAAGCGGTGAGAACTTTAATTAAAAAGCTTTTCCCGGTGCCAGCTTTACCACTGATGTATAATAGTATTGGCATAAAAGATGAGCATTTTCATTCTTTCTTCTCGTGGAGGAATCCATGCTCTATTTTCCCTTTTTCCTCCAAATAAATGTCTTTCTGTTTGTCATTCTGTTGTCCAGCTAACTGTTCCAAGTCAACTGTTCTATTGCACTTTCCACTCCATTTATGGATATTGCCGCTTCATTTTCAATAATTGGTTGTCCAAGAGGATCATGACTCAGTGGTCCAGAACTTTGGTTGATTTGTGAACTCTCCTCAGCTATCTCAGCAGCAATTGTTTCTTCCTGTTCAATCTCATCATTTAACATTCACAAACAGTTTGTAAAGACTGAATACTGAATACTGTCTTTCACAAGGTTGAAAGAGTCTTCATAGCAGTCACAGTCTCTAAGTAATTCCAAATCAGTACTTAAGGCTTGAGGAGTTATAGAAGTGCCAAATAGAAAAACTCTCTTTAGTCTGTTGTTTGGCAACTAAGTTTTCTGTGGTTAATTAGATTTCCTTTTGAGTTTCTGACCAAACAACTGTCACATCAAAATACTGAATATTTCCCTTCTTTTTTTGTATTGTGTTGCATTGCTTCTCTATCTGAAATGTTGTAGTACTTCATAGAGGCACATATTTTCTAGATGTGGATTCCTTCTTCATTAGTATGTGTCCAACATATTTGATTTCACTATGTCTAATTTCCGGGTCAAACTCTGCTAGGTACTGAATTTTTCGGAAAGACTTCAACACTCTTTTGCGTGCTTGCTAGGCCTAGGCTTACCCAAACGATTCCTCTTGACTTTAAAACAAACAGACCAAGCTCAACCGATCACAGCACTCACAGGACCCTATCTCTCTATGGGAAAGCACTTTCAAGCTGAAACTGTGCAATTTCTTGGTTAGAATCTTTTCTGCTGAAATCTTCTCCCACATCTCCTTCATCTCTGTCTTCTCTGATTTTGTAATATTTGAAGTGACATAACGACCAACAGCGATGGAGTTGTCTGCAACAAATTCTTTATCCATATTAAAATTCCACATTTTGAGAATCACAGGGTTATAGTCATTAATATCCTTGAAAGCCTCTGTTCTTCTGAGGTTGCATGTGTTTTCGGTGATTTTCATTTCAGTGTATGTCTGACTGCTGATAAAAAGCTGTTAACTCTTCCTTGGTAAATGACAGGTCATGGAATACCAAATCGACATCTTGTGTAAAATTTTCCTTTGCATCTGTATTTTCGGCGACAGTACTTCCCACATCTATGTGTTTGAAAGTGCAGAACTTGGTGTCTCAGACCTTTTTCACCACTGTCTTTCGGGGTGGCGTATGTCACATACTTTTCTATGAAAGAGAGTACAGACTCATCACTGTCTGTTCCAAATGTTGGTGCATCTTTTATCCTTAGAAGCATGTGAATATGAGGAGCACCACTTGCTTAGTACTCTTTATACCAAAAGAAATCTTTTATTTCACTAAGAGGAGGATTTGTTTTGTTACAGATGAAAGACAGCATGACTTGAAACTTGTGGTTAAAATATATTCAAAGATTAGCAGGATCCAAATAGCAAAGATATCCTGCTGTCTTCACATTGATGTCCTTAATGTTGAGTTTGTTTCTCTCAAAAATGCAAGCAGGTCATCCCACACATATTCAGCACAACTGAGGGGCCGATTCCGATCTGGGTCGGAAAGCTCTCCGACCGAGCCGGATCCAGAGAGATTTCCGACCGAGCCGGACTCCCCCAGTCCGACCGAGCGAGTACGATGCGGCCGTATGCTGCCCGACTCGATTCAGTCGGACTCCCATTGAAGTCAATGGGAGCCGGTCGTACAACGCGTACACGGGCTCCCATTGACTGAATGGGCACGCCGCGAACAGGGGGGCCCCCTACAGTGGGTACGTGTCGGTGCGACTCGCACCGTACATGCATGTGCCTGTGTTCGACTCGTGCGGCTACGCATGCAGGGGGATCCGACACGGACCCCCCAAGTCCGGCTCCGGGTGCTTTTGCGAGCCGGACGCTCCGACTCGATCCGGCCGTCCGACGCGTGCATCGTACTCGCTCGGTCGGGAAATGTCTCCATTGCGTGGTGCGAGCCGTGTCCGTATGAGTCGGTCGGAGCGGTTCGGACCCGGGAACGAGTCGGTCAGCGATTTCGCGTGCGCTCGCATCGTACTTGCTCGCTGGGACGACTGTACGAATCGGTCGGAAAAAAGGCCTCCGAATTGGATCCGGTAAAGCCGAATCCGATTCGGAGCCCTACCGGCCGAGATCGGAATCGGCCCCTGAGTGTCAGAAACAAAGTCGGTACACCTAAGTTTCGCAACATACATTTCAGATCTCCATGACGAAGATACCAATGTTCGTTGGTGCCACGTTGGAATGCCATCAAATTAATCAAGTTGTATTCTGCCTTTTCATCCATTCCATAAACTTTGTCAATGAATTCCTGTGCAGAGAGATTTTGAAAATTAACTGCTGTCTTCAGCATGTGGTTTACAGCATATGATAGTCCAGACAAGTCACTCTCAAACAGAAGACGGAGTCTGTATGGAATGCACTGCTGAAATCTAGATTCTCTGAATATAATCTGGTTGACCTGTATTCAGCTGTTTGTATTTATACAGGTCGGTCATCATACCGGCCACCTGCTCCAGTGAGAAATAGTTGTGGAAAACAGCGAGCCTCTAAACTTTTCTCCCACCCACTCATGGGAGCTCCTTTTGCATGCTTCATTTGAAAGAGATCAATAGCATCACAAATAACTTCTTTAGAATGCAGAGGATGGATGCTGTAGTGTTCATAAATTTCTTCTGTTGTGAATCGATCCACTTATTCAATATGTCCACTTGATGCTAATGTTTCATCCTCTATACAACTTACATCTCCAAAATTATTTTCATTGTGATAATAAATAATATTTAGTTTGAGGTGGAATTTAGCTCTTTTTACTTTAGTAACATCCACTATCTCTTGCCAGATTTTTTTGTTTTCGGTAGGGACACCATTTACAAGAATGATAAGTGATACATCAACATCTCTGCCTATGCCAACAGTTTTAATATTCCATTTAAAATCAAAAGGCAAGTAGACAACACTTCCTTTAAGGCCTTTCTGAAGCTTAGTCGGTGGCAACTTTCCTGTCTTTGGCTCTATATGAATGATGGCCTGAAATGGGTGTAATATTATACGAGAACTGATTCATAAAAATGTAATTCTTGAAGTTCTTCTGGAATTGATATAAATTCTAAGTTGTTATGTATTGCTCTTGCTGGACTTTTGTTATCTTCTAACTTATCATAGCAACACTTACATATGATTTGCTGTGTTCACAAATCAAAGCATTCCTAAACAAATAAATATACATCAAATTCTTGCCACTTATCTCTGTTCTCCTGTTCAGCTTTTGAGAATACAACTACATTGCAAGTTTGGCTTTTGTAGTGAGTGAGTTGACAACATATAAAAACACAGTTTGGTTTCTCGGAAGAAACTGTGTTAACCTTAGCAATCTCGGGCCCGATTCACAGAACTAACTTAAGACAAAATCCTAAACATACTACCATTTTGGTATTCACAGAAGGCACTTACTCATTTTGGTATTCACTGAAGGCACTTACTCATTTTGGTATTCACAGAAGGCACTTACTCATTGATGAGTAAGTGCCTTCTGTGAATACCAAAATGAGTAAGTGCCTTCTGTGAATACCAAAATGGTAGTGAGTTTAGGATTTTGTCTTAAGTTAGTTCTGTGAATCGGGCCCAACTTGCGTAAAGTTATTAAAAGTAATACCTGAGTCCTGTTCTTCTACACCTGCACATACCAACTCGTTTCCCCAAGAGTTCTCTTCAGGACCAAAGAAATGAAACTGTGCATCTTCACAAACTTTTTGGGCCTCTGCTACTGTGCCATGCAAGAAAGCTCTATTAATTTCTCCTGAACATAAGGCATGAGTTTTCACAAAGAAAAGTCTGCTAACTAAATTAAGCATTTTAGAGTGATGAAGAACGAATATTTTAAAGTGATGAAAAGTGCTTCTGCACACTTTTTTCGATAGACATGCCTGTGAATTTCCCTGTTTATTAGTATGCTTCCTTACTTGGCACGGATATAATCCTTGCAAAATCCCACTTTTCTGTTTCAGACTTTTGCATGGAAACTGGCGTAAGAAAGCTCTCAATATACCAATTGATATCTGGCGAACACTGCAAATACTGCTACAGTTCCAGTTGTATACAAGGGCCTGTTGACGCCTTCCCTGTACCTCTTCAGTTATCACTTCCTCTACATTCCTAGGAACAATCTCCTCTTTTGAAATTGGAGTACCACTCTTCACCTCATAACATCGACCAGTTATTTCAAACGCATGCACTAATGTGTTCTCTTGAAAGTAGCTTAATTAAATAAAGGCTCAGTACTGGAAGTATGCTTCCATTCACCACTGACTATTTTACAAAGATTTGTGTTCTATTAACAAGTCTTTTTTTCTGGTTTTTCCTCTTCATACAGAATACTGTTTTATCCAGTGTTCTCATTCTCTTTACTATTAAGATAAATAGTTTACGCTTCAAGCCAAATGATTATCTTCTACATTTTCTATGTGTTCTTTTTGCTTGTAAGTTGCTGTTCTTCTCTTATACTTCTTTATATTTTTTTTACAGGTTGTACTGTTTCTTTTGTGCTTTTCTCCTCTGCTCCTTTTTTGGCATTTTAAATTATTCTCTTTGAACACAAGTAGATATCTGAAAATTAAATACAACATACATTTTAAGTTCCATACTTCAGGCAACTAAATACCTACATAATTTTTTATATTATTCCAAGACTTTTAAAATGTAACAGCTCTACTCCCTCACAAAGAACATGTTTTACCTTTTAAGCACATACCACACTGCCCTATGACCTACCTACAGCCCACCTTAGGGATGAATTATATGTACTAGAAAGAAAATGTAAGGGTTGGGAATTGGTTTTAAATGCCAAGTTGACCTGGCAGTAAAACTGCACACACAGGCTGTGCAGCAGCAGGCACAACACATGTTTAAAGGACTACTTGTCTGGATGGGTGACTATGAGTATTAGTACTAGACTACATTACCGAGTGAGTGTTTCAGTCCCTCTTTGGGTGTGCAATTGTATGTGTAAGTAACTATATTGGTATGAGTGGCTCTCTTAGTAACTCTATGGGTGTATACATCTGTGTTAGAAATGGGGGTCTCTAGTTGGCAGAGGCAGGAACCTTTGTCCAAATAGGAACCCTTGCTTATGGTCAGGGTAAGGGGGATACACTTCTAAAATAACCCCTGCTCACCCCCTTGGTAGCTTGGCACGAACAGAAAGACTTATCACAGAGGCAGTGTGTAAAGCATTTGTGAACATATACAGTAATACAGTGAAAACACTACAAATGGACACCACACCAGTTTAGAAAAATAAGTAATTGCTATCTAAACCAAAACAAGACCAAACAACAAAAATCCACAATACAGTATTACAAATATGATTCTTAAAAGGTAGAAACAGTTCAATTACAAGAAAAGTTGAGATGCAACACTTTTACACAAAGTACCTTGGATGCGTCGAAAAATACAAGCAAAAAGGGTCGCAGGGAAGGTGATGCGTCGGTTCCTTACACTGAGGGAAGGTGATGTGTTGGTTCCTTGCTCTGGGGAAGGTGATGCCTCGGTTCCTCACTGCTGCACAGGGGAGGCGATGCATCGGTTCCTTACCGGAGAGGAGGTGATGCGTCAGTTTCTTACTGCGTGGGGAGGTGATGTCTCGGTTTCTTACTGCATCCCCCAATGATGCGACAGACTTGGCGCTTCGATGCGATACGTGACAATCCGGTACGATGCGTCGGTTCTTCTCCAACCGGGCCTGCATCAGAATCGGTGCGGTGATCACAGACGTCGGAGATAGATGCACAGGATTCGTCAAACGGCAGACACTTCAGCTGCGAGCTGGTGCTCTGACGATTCTCCGGCGGCGGCGATGCGTCAGACATTTTCTCTCGCACCGCTGCGATGCGTCGGAACCAGGCGATGTGTCAATTTTCACAGTTCTTGCAGTTTCCAGTCCCAAAACAACCTCCAGAGGCCCAGAACACTGGCAGGCACCTCACAGCAGGTCAGAACTCCCAGCAAAGGAGTTCAGGGGGGGACTGGGGGTGAAGTCTTTGTGTCCCTGAGACTTTAGAACAGGAGGCAAGCTCAATTCAAGCCCTTGGAGATCTTCCTCAAGCAGGGGGCAAAGCAAACAGCAAAGTCCTTTTCTCCTTTCCTTGGCAGCAAGTAGCCACTGCAGGCCAACCCCAGACAGCAAACAGCACAGGGGCAATATTCCTCCTCAGCTTCTCTGGCTCTTCTCCTTGGCAAAGGTTCCTCTTGATTCCCAGAAGTGATCTAAAAGTTTGGGGTCTGGGCCCCAATATCTATACTACAAAATCATTTGTTCTCTGTTGGCAGAGAAGCTCTGTGCTCAGTCAAAACCAGTTCTGTCCTCTCTGGTGCAGCTTCCTGGCAGGAGGTGGAGACAGGATTGTCCTTGGCAGGCCAGGCCTATTCAGGTGAAAGGAGATCTCCGCCCCCATCCCTAAATGCAGCCCAGGTCTATTCAGCCCATTCCTGACTCATCCAGACTCTCTGGAGCCACTGCACCTCCCCAGCCCCTGTCACTCCAAAGCCAGACAGTCAATACACATTCTAGCAGAGGGACACTGGAAGTCTAAGAAAGAAAATACCTACTTTCTAAAAGTGGTATTTTCAAACACAGAATATAAAAATCACCCTCACTAAAAGATGCATTTTAACATTCTAAGTTCAGGCATGTCAAACTTTATTTTCCTACCTTGTTCCCAGGGGTAGTTATGCTTATAAGATGTTATAAGCAAACCCCCATTCTATCCTATGGGAACAGGTAGCCTTGCAATAGTGAAAAATGAAATTGGCAGTAGTTCACTATCAGGACATGCCACACACACCAGGGCATGTCCTACCTTTCACATACACTGGACCCTGCCCACAGGGGTACCTTGGGCCTACCTTAGGGGTGACTAACATGTAAGAAAAGGGAAGGTTAGGGCCTGGCAAGTGGGTGCACTTGCCAGGTCGACATGGCAGTACTAGACTGCACACAGGCATTGCAATGGCAGGCCTGAGTTACATTTTCCAGGCTGCTTCTATGGGTGGCACAATCAGTGCCGCAAGCCCACTAGCAGTATTTGATTTACAGGCCCTGGGCACACACAGTGCACTGTACCAGGGACTGACTAGTAAATCAAATAGCCAATTATGGAAACACCAATCCATAACAAGAATTTACAAAGGGAGCACTTGCACTTTGGCACTGAACAGCACTGGCTAAGTGCCCAAAGCATCCAGACCAGCAAAGCGAAGTCCAACACACAGCAAAAACACAGGAGGCAAAGGCAAAAATAGAGGAGAAACCCATGCCAACGATGCCAGGTCTAACAATCTGTATGCCGGTGGCTGCATGTATAGCTTACTGGCTCTGATAGTGAGTGTTGGGGTATGAAACTGTTTGTGAAACTGGCTCTATTACTGCTGGATACATAAGTGCTGTTTGAGTGTGTGAATAAATGTCTAAGTGCTTCTGACATTTTCTGACTGGGTGTGTGAGTGGCTCTATGCTTTCATAAATAGGTATATGAGTTGCACTATTGGTGGGAAAGTGGATGTATAACTGGACATATAGGTCTGTAAGTGTCCATGTAACTCACTGAAACTTAAAATTATGTCTTACCTTTTAAGCACATACCACCCTGCCCTATGACCTACGTACATCCTACTTTTGGGGTGATTTATATGTAGTAGAAAGAAAATGCAAGGCTTGGATGGTGGTTTTAAATGTCTGGCAGTAAAACTGCAAATACAGGCTCTGCAGTAGCAGGCCCAACACATGTTTAAAGGACTTCTTGTCTCAATGAGTGACTACGACCAGAGTACTTGACTACATAACTGAGTGAGTGTTTCAGTCCCTCTTTGGGTATGTGACTGTACGTGCAAATAACTATATTGTTATATGAATGGCTCTCTTAGAAACTCTATGAGTGTATTCATCTGTATGCAAGTGGCTGTAAGGATAGCTTACTGGCTCTGTTAGTGAGTGTTGGGGTTTGTAATTGTGAGTGAAACTGGTTCTATAACTGTTGGATACATAAGTGCTGTGTGAATGAATGTCTAAGTGCCTCTGCTGCTCTCTGACTGGGAGTGTGAGTATGTCTATGGTTTCATAAATAGGTATATGAGTTGCAGTATTGGTTGGAAAGTAGATGTATCACTGGGCATATAGTTCTGTAAATGCACATGTAACTCACTGAAGCTTAAAAGTACATGTCTTTCCTTTTAAGCACATAATACCCTGAACTATAACCTATCTACAGCCTACTTTACAGGTGACTTATATGTAGTAGAAGGGGAGTTTAAGGCTTGGAAAAGGGCTTTGAAATGCCAAGTCCAACTGGCAGTAAAAGTGCACATGCAGACTCTGTAGTAGATGGCCCCAGACATGTTTAAAGGGCTACTTCTCTGAATGGGCGACTTGGTTGTAACTATATTTGAGTACATATCTGAGCAACTGTATCAGTCCTTCTGTGTATGTGTCACTGGATGTGTAAGTAACTATGTCAGTATTTGACTGCCTCTCTTACTAAATCAATGAGTTTCTAATTGTACATATAAGTGCCTCTATGGATTCCTAATGGGCTCTGTTAGTAAATGTTGGGTTATGTAACTGTGTGTGGAACAAGCTCACTTTCTGATTAATGCATTTGTGCTGTATGGTGTGTTAGTGAATGTACACATGCCTGTGTTGTTGCCTGGCTGGTTGTGTAAGTGCCCCTAAGATTTTGTAAACAGGTATGTTAGTCACAGTATGGCTGAAACACTGATTGTATAACTGGGTGTTTGGGTTTCTAGATGTGTGTGTGACTCATTGAAACATACAAGTACATGTGTTCCCTTTTAACCACATAGCACCCTACCCTATGACCTACCTACGGTCTACCTTAGGACTGACTTACATGTAATTAAAGGGGAATTTAAGGCTTAGCAAGGATTTTTAGATGCCAAGTCAGCCTGGTAGTAAAACTGTACACACAGGCTCTGCAGTAGCAGAACTGAGACATGTATAAAGGGCAACCTGTCTAGATGGCTGCCTTGATTGTGTCAGTACTTGAGTAGATATCTGAGTGAGTATACCATTTCCTCTGTGCATGTGTCAATGTATATGTAAGTTACAATATGTAAGTTATGATATCGCTATATGAGTGCCTATCTTACAAACTGAATGGGCCTCTAAATCTGTATGTAAGTAGTTATATATGGATTGGTTACTGGCTCTTGTACTAGCTCTAGGGGTGTGTTATGTTATGTTAATTATACTTAATATAGTGCACTAGAGTTGTACTAACTCTCGGGGTGTGTAACTGTATGTTCAAGTGTGTCTGTTACTATTGTATACATAAGTGCTGCATTGGTTACTGAGTGGGTGTGTAAATACCTCTGTGTTTGTGTGATTGGATGTATGAGTGCCTCTATGCTTTTATAAATAGGTTTATGAGTTTAAGTATAAGTGTGAGACTGTATGTTTAACTGGGCACATCATTCTGTAAGTGTGCATGTAACTCACTCAAATATCAAAGCACATGTATTATCCTTTAAGCACATAGCACCCTATTGTATAGTCTACCTACAGCCTACCTTAAGGCTGACTTATATGTAGTAGAAGAAGAGTTTAAGAGATTTTAAATGCCAATTTGGCCTAGCATTAAAACTACCTACACAGCGTCTGCAGTAGTCTGGATGGCTCACTTTGTTCTGTCAGTATTAGACAACATACTTAAATGAGTGTGCCATTTTCTCTGTACATGTCTCACTGGATATCTAAGTAAGTATCTCACTATATAACTGGTATGTTACAACCTTCATGGTTCTCTAAATGTGTATGTAAGTGGATGTATGTATTGGTTGCTGGCTGTGCTATGTAGATCTGTGTACAATTAGTCGAGTTACTGTTGGATACATACATGCTGTATGGCTGTGTCACTCAATGTGTAAATGCCTCTGTCGCTGTTTGAGTCGGTGTGTAAGTGCCTGTATTCTTTTGAAAATAGGTTTATGAGTTGCAGTATGGTTGTTAGACTGGATGTTTAACTGGTCATATGAGTCTGTAAGTGTGCATGTAATTCACTAAAACTTCAAAGCACGTCTTACCTTCTAGCACATACCACTCTGCCCTATGGCCTACCTAAAGCCTATCTTACGGGTGACTTATATGCAGTAGTGGGGAGGTTTAAAGCTTGGCAAGCAGTTCTGAATGCCAACTCAACCTATCTCTAAAACTGCACATACAGGCTCTGCAGTAGCAGGCCTGGGACATACTTAAAGGGCAACTTGTCTGGATGGCTCACTTGGTTGTGTCAGTATAGGAGTACATATCTAAAAGAGTGTACCCTTTTCTCTGTGCGTCTCACTAGATATGAAAGATACTATATTGCTATATGACTGGCTCTCTTAGAAACTGTATGGGTCTCTAAATGAGTATGGGCCCAATTCACAAAAGTAATCTGAGACAAAATCCTAACTTTATGACTTTCGGTATTCACAAAAGGCATTTAGGAGTAGTAAAGTTAGGATTCTTAACTTTAATACTCCTAAACTGTGAAAAATCCTAACTTTACGACTTTCGGTATTCACAAAAGGCATTTAGGAGTAGTAAAGTTAGAATTCACAGTAAGTAACGGAACGGCATTCCAAGTAGCTGTTTTGAGGTTTAGTTTATTCCAGATTGGCGGACAGAAATTAAAAAAGCGTCAGCGGTTAGCCTTTCTCACGACGCCATTAAACAGTGAGCACTATGCATATAACGTCATGCACAAAAAGAAATGGAAAACGGACAATGCAAAATTAAAAAAATGAATATGAATGCTGAGAAAGGCATCAATGAAAAATCTTTTGAATTTCTTTAATTTCGAGTACTTTTGAATGGATTATTTTCAAAATAGATCGTTCTTGTGAACACTTTCTTAATACCACCTTTATGGTAGTAATATTATTTGAGTATACTATCAAGGTATATAGTCCCACACTCCTTATTACGCCCAATGGGGTAAAATGATGATTGCTTATGTACTTAATGTCTGACATTTAGTGTGCAAGCCCATTGGGCAAAAAGACACAAGTTTTTTCATTTATGTCTTTTGCAGCATTCATATTCATTTTAAAAATTATTTTCAATTCGAAATGTATTTATTTAAATGAATCCGACATATGTTGTACAAGAAGGTTGCAGAGTGATTAAATATAGTATCTACAGTCAACATAGAAATGCCAATATATTGTAAAGAGAATGCGAAAAGGAAAAAAGCCACTACAAGATGGTCACTGTAAAATTTGCATTGTCTGTTTTCCATTTCCTTTTGTGCATGATGTTGTATGAGTAGTGCTCACTGTGTCATGGCGTCGTGAGAAAGGCTAACCACCGAAACGCGTCTGATGCTTTTTTAATTTCTGTCTGCCAACCTGGAATAAACTAAACCTTAAAACAGCTACTTCGAATGCCATTCCATTACTTACTGTGACTGGAGGATTGTATATTGTATATATATTTAATGGTTAAAAACATAAGAAAAGGGAGCGGAAATCCATTAGTTATCTATACAAATCATAAATGATTATGCAGGTCTTCCTCCATATTCTGACCCTCCGGGATTTTGCTATTCAATTTAATTATATAGGAAGATTCTAGTCTTCTCAAAAGCTTTTCCTGGTTTGTATAGATAACTAATGGATTTCCGCTCCCTTTTCTTATGTTTTTAACCATTCATGAATTTATTTCCAGATTATCACTTTGCATTTTAGTTGAGCACTTGCAGTTTCAGACGACACACTATTTCTTTATGCGCTGTTATTCTGCTTGCAAGATTGGCCCACTGGGGCTTAATGTGATATGAGTATAATACAGAATATCTCATTTTGACCGCATAGTTAATTTGCATATACTGCCAATGTACAAGAGACTGCCACGAGGCTTCTTTTCAGGTCATGTTCAGCTCGCTTTAAAATTGGGCACTTGCCCTTAAGCGTTAATTTGTAAATTTGTATATCTGTCATTTACCTACTTTGAAATCACAAAATATCAATGTTAAAGCAGTTGTTATTTTGACAGGTGCGTAATATCAATTTAACATTATGTTTTGAATTGGTGAACTACTAGTCTATTTTCTGATGCACTGCATTTGTAGTTTTGTACACGTGACACGCCATTCGTGGCATTTAAAATGGCTGAAAACTTTATTGTAAACTGTTCGTGAACAAGCCTGCAGGACAGGCGAAACACGTCCAGCAGCTGACGATTAAATTATTATTCTCAGCAAGACAAGGCGTCGTCATCCTTTACCTGTGGTAATGGTAACTCTGTGCAATATATATATATATATATATATACTATATATATATATATATATATATATATATATATATATATATATATATATATATATATATATATATATATATATATATATATTACCTACTGGCGGTCGCCAGTAGGTAGTAATAGTTAGGACCTCGTTTCTATTCAAAAAGCGTTTTTTGTTTTCCCAATAACTTTGGCGTCGTTTGACGAACCTTCGCGAAATTTATAAAACTAGTGGGGCGCTCCGGTCAGCTCCTGTCTTGAAAGTTTCAGGGTGATTCATCAAGCGGGGGCCTAGAAAAAAGGGGGGTCCCAAAACGCGTTTTCCCCATGTAAATTTCCATAGGAAACTTTAGACAAAGCTACAGCCTGAACTGCTGAACGGAATTACACCAAATTTGGCAAAAAGGTAGGTCTTGATTCAGAAAAAGCCCTTTTTGTTAAATGGTGTAAATCCGTTCAGTAGTTCTTGAGATATTAGCAAAAAGAAAAATATTGATATCTGAGCACCGAGGATGGTTCGTGAACCCTCCCGGCCTCGAGCTTCACTCTGATTGGCTGCCAACACTCCAAACCAGGAAGTGTTGGCATCCATCTTGTAACTCGGTAGAACCGAGTCACAAGAAAGCAGTGAAAAAGAGGTTAAAAAAGAAGTAAAAGGGGCAGGGTAGAAACACCCTGACCCCCTAGGCCTGCTCAGGGGGTCCCACAAGGACCCCAAGGGCCCAAAAAAGCATTTTTTTTTTAAAAACGGCAGAATTCACGTTGGGGTCGCGAATCCCGCCGAAAAGTTTTTAAAAATTGAAGCGCAGGCTCCCGTGCTTCATTTTAATGAGGCCCCCGGGTGGGCCAAGTCCCGGGGGCAATGCCAAAAAGAAATAGGGGACCACCACCTCCCCGGGGCTATGCTAATTATGTGCAGGGGGCACACGGCCCCCCGCAGTCCCGGGTACTGCCACCTCCTTTTTTACAAAATGAATGCATGGGGGGTCCCACCCCCCCACGCTGCCCCGGGGACTGCCACCTCCCCAGGGCTTTTTTAATTGTATGTGGGGGGCACGCAGCCCCGGGGACCACCACATCCCCGGGGCTCTGTTTTTTTTTTACAAAAAAGAAGTGTGGGGGGCAAGAGCCCCGCCACATGCCCCAGGGACCACCACCTCCCCGGGGCTTTCAAAATGAAGGGAGGGGGGCCACGTGGCCCCCCTCCAGGAGCCTTTGATGGCCCTGTGGACCGCCAACCCCCAGGGCCGGCTCCTGCCCTGTCATAGCAAACTCTGCTTTGGTTTTTGGAAACCTGCTCTCGCTCCGAAAAACCAAAGCAGGATTGCTTTTGAGCAAAGAGAGCTGCATGTCAGCAGCTCCCCTTGCTCAAAAGCAATGCTGGCTCCCGCAGGAGGTGGGCAGCCGGCGGGACCGTGGGGGCATTGGGGCTCCCCCCATGGTCCCCAACACAAAGGGCCGGCCCCAGGGCCAGGAGTGGCCCAGGAGGGGGCCACGTGGCCCCCCCACATTAAATAAAAAAAAAAAAGGGTAGGCCCCAGGGGATGGGGTCCCTGGGGCCAGAAATGGCCCAGGGGAGGGGAGCCACGTGGCCCCCCTCCCCGGAAATATAATTAAAAAAAACAAACAGGCCAGGCCCCGGGGGATGGGGTCCCCGGGGCCATTAGTGGTCCAGGGAAGGGGGGCCACGCGGCCCCCTTCCCATTTCTTTTTTTTTTTTTAAATAAAAAGAGAAATGCTCAGGCCCCGGGGAATGGGGTCTCTGGGGCCAAAAGTAGCCCAGGGAAGGGGGGCCATGCAGCCCCCCTCCCAGAAAAAAGGAAAAAAAAGAAACCGGCAACTCCCCGGAGGCCCCGCCTCTCCCTGCAGCACTCTGCAAATGCGCCCCCTGGCGCGTTCTAAGTTGGGGGATTAAGTCCCCTTGAATACTGAGGGTCCCTGGGGGCTAGCTAGCCCACCAGGTACCTCCAGTAAGCGCCACAGAGCTGCTTTGCAGAGAGGTGGTCTGTGGCCATGCCCCTTTTTACACCTCTCTGCAATGCAGCTCTGTGGCGCTTACTGGAGGTACCTGGTGGTCTAGTTGACCCCCAGGGACCCTCAGGATTCAAGGGGACTTAATCCCCAACTTACAATGCGCCAGGGCGCGTTTGCACAGTGGTGCAGGGAGGGGCGGGGCCTGATATAACAAGTTAGCAATCCTGCTGTGTGGGACTTACTGGAGGTAATAAAAGGGGTAGTTGGCCCCCAAGGTTGACGTTGGGGGCTAACTATCCCTCCTGTTACCTCAGCTAAATCCCACACAGTGGGATTGCTTAAAGGTGTTTGAAGGCCACGCTCACCTTTCTCCACCACTCTGCAAACGCGACTGCTATGTTATAGTTAGAAATTAGCATTTAAAAAACCTATGAAATTCACACAAAAAACATAGGTTTCAGGGATGTTATAGTTAGAAATTAGCATTTAAAAAACCTTTGAAATTCACTGAAAAAACCATAGGTTTCAGAGACGTTATAGTTAGTTGGACATTTCACTCGTACAAAGCCAGAGAAATTCGGCCGTTATAGTTAGTAAAGCTAACTATAACTCGCGCCCCCTGATGATGTCACATATTACATCACTCATGACATGGTCACTGACATCACTGATGACATCACTGATGATATCTCAAATGACATCACTGATGACATCACTGATGACATCATTCATGTGATAATCTGATGCACCTCCTCACACCCTAATATGACTTTTGATACACCCACTCTAAGATACAGACTACCATTTTCGAAGCCATAGACACACCAATACCAGTTACTACATACGCACTCACTGATTCTTAGGTCTACACACATATCTACTCATTCACCCATACAGTAACTCATACATGCAGTCACTCATAAAAACAGCACTATCATATGCACTCATACACCTATACATACACTCACACACCGCCACTCATCCATAGACTTACTCACACACCTCCTCAGTCATGCAAAGAATCAATCACACCCATTTACTCACCTATACAGTTATACACAGACCACCTCACTTATTTATACAAATACTAACACATACTTACTCTCTTATACAATCACTCATACAAGCAGACACTCATCCATACAGCTACTCTCACAATCACTCACTCTCACGTATAGTCATTTATATACTCCAACACTCACATATACTGCCTTTCACATATGTAGTTACTTGGACATATACCACTGGGACATCCATTCACTCACCAACACACCCATACACTCACTCACCCACCCATACAGCCCTTCACAGATGTACTCTTGAACCCATACACCCAGTGAATCACCCACTCACACATCTATGCACAGAGTCATCCACCCCCCCACCCACTCACAAAGACACTCAGGCACCCATTCAGATACTCAGACAACCAATCTATAACCCATATAGACAGTCATGTAGCTACTCACCAACCCATGCAGCCGCTTATACACCAACTGACAGACTGATACAGACATTTACACAGTTTACTCACTAACCCATGCATTCAGTAAGATACGCTTAATCAGTCACTTATACAGTCAGTCACGCACCTACTAAATCATCCATTCAGACACTTATACACCCACTCATTCTTCAATACACCTTGGCATATATATATATATAAAACATATTTAAAGTTTAAAGAAACACACACTCACTGGATGATGTCATCAGTGATGTCAGCAGTGATGTCATTTGAGATGTCATCAGTGATGTCACTGACCATGTCATGAGTGATGTAATATGTGACGTCATCAGCAGTGCATTGCGGGGGCATGAGTTATAGTTAGCTCTACTAACTATTACGGTCGAATTTCTCTGGTTTTGTACGAGTGAAATGTCCATCTAACTATAACGTCCCTGAAACCTATGGTTTTTTCAGTGAATATATATATATATATATATATATATCAATGTGCTCCATTGTTTAAATACCTGTGAAATCACTTTGTTGTTCTCCAATTTTTAACGCACGTTTACTTTAAATTTCTTATCAGGCAAAATGATGTACCACTGTCACTAGAAAAGAACCAGTAATAGCAATCTTTCCCACACTTTTTCTAGTGATACTGATGTACTTAGCAAATCATGCCGCTCCCTTCACTTTTTTCTTTTGTTATTCCACTTCTGAATTGTCAGTTTTTTTTAACCCTTTCTTAGTCTCCTGATAAGAAACCCAATCTGGTAGTATCTGTGGGCAGATTCGCAGTGCTCATTGCACCCCCTCGTGTAATTTCACATCAGAGTCATGAATCTATACAGGAGTCAATTAATGCATTTACCGATATACTACTACAATGTTTCATCTTCATTTGACATTCTGTGATAGTGGTAATTTAGGAAATTTATATTTCAGAATGTGTACTAAGTCTAAACCACTCTCCTTTGTAGTTTGAAAACATTTTTTAAGACCAGAGTTTGGGATGTTGGCTATCTTGGCATGTTTAACACCACCCCAAGGGTCCAGGACTGGAGTGGCACAACTTGGGGGGGGCTTAGGACTCACATAGGCTGGGTCCAGGTACAGGTTCAAGATGGTTGAAGACTTTTCTGTCCAAGAAGCAACTAGCCCTTGTAGTCACTCTGGGAGTCCTGAGTTCTTGGAGTAGAACAGAGCTCAAGCAGCAGGAAGGCCTCCGAGGTTTCAAGGCAGGATCCAGGCAGCAAAGCAGTCCTTGCAGGTACAGAAAAGAGGTCTTGTGGAGTACACAGCATACCACAGCAGCTGGTAGTCCTCTGAGAGTTCTTTTGCAGGTCCAGAAATTGAACTGAATAGTGGGTCTGAGCCTCCTGTTTTTATACCTGGTGCCATCTTTATAGTATGAGAAGCTACTAGAGAATTCCCTATGAAGTGCTCAAATTTTCCTCCTTCCCTTGCCCTGGCTTCAAGCTAGCTGCATGAACAATGCAGTAGTGACAAGTCCTTTGTGTGAAGGCAGAGCATAGACTTTTCAGTTGCACTGTGGGGCTGTGCCCAGTTCTGCCCGTCCATCCTGCCAGTTAATGGCCTTTCCAGTCACACCTAATCCCTCTATTTTGTGGTTGTCTGGGAGTAATTAACAAAGTCCATCAGCCAACTACGCCCAGTCATGTAACCCAGGACAGGCTGCAGACACCAAATAGGTAGGGCAGGAAAATGCCAGCTTTCTAAAAGTGCAAAAAGAACAATTGTTCAACAGAATGTTGAAAAATGTCAGAAATTCCCCCCAGTACAGCTATCTGGGCCTAAATTCATCATTTGTTTGTTCCCCAGGCGATTCTAGTTTATACCCAGCCATATGCAAATCTGTCTTGACCCTGCTCCCCATTGGAACAGTCCAGCCCGAACTGCCAGGCCAGGTCCTCCCTGGACTGGAAACAACCATTCTTGGACTGGTTTTGGGGTATCACCCTTCATCAGCCAGGCTAGTTTGACTCCAGTGGCATGGAGATCACGGGACCCACATCTGGGCATATGTGATGAATTAAACCCAGATCTCTTTACTGGGGGTGAGTGGTTGAAAAGTTTCAGCACTCGCTCATCATCTTGTTGTGTTTGCTATGTTCACCCTAATTGGCCAAGGGTATGCCCAGACATGGGTCCCTTGCTTGCTGTGCCACTGGATTCAAGCTAGCCTGGCTGATGAGGGGTGAAACCCCGAAACCGGTCTCAGGATGCTTGTTTCCATTCCAGGGAGGGCCTGGCAGTTCGGGCTGGACTGTTCTCATGAGGAGCAGGGTCAAGACTTATTTGCATATAGCTAGGCCCAAACTGGGTTGGCATAGCGAGCAAGAGAACGATGGATTAAACTAAGATCTCTTGACTGGGGGTGAGTGGTTGAAAAGTTTCAGGACTTCGTCCATCATCCTGTTGTGTTTGCAGCTTTCTAAAAGTGGCATTTTCAAAATTGTAACTAAAATCCGACTTTACCATTATAGAAGATTTATAATTACAATTTCTCAGACACAATACATGAAACTTTTACCTGTTCCCAATCAAAGGTTAGCCCTTATTAAATGTAATAAGTCAATTTAATGTTAACCTATGGGAGAGGTAGGCCTCACAGTAGTCCAAAACACATTTACGATTTTCCACTACCAGGACATGAGAAACTTAAAAGTACATGTCCCATCTTTTAATTGCAGTGCACTCTGCCCCTGGGGCTCCCTAGGGCTTACATTAGGGGTGACCTATATGCAATGCAAGGGGAGTTTAAGGCTTGGCAAGGGAGTTATATTGCCAAGTCGAATAGGCAATTTAACACTGCATTCAGGCTGCAATGGCAGGCCTGGGACATGTTTTAAGGGGCTACTTACGTGGGTTGCACAATAAGTGCTGCAGGCCCTCTATTAGCATTTTATTTACAGGCCCTGGGTATATGACATACCACCATACCAGGGACCTTATAGGTAAAGTAAATATGCCAAGCAGGTGTAAGCCAATTTCTCCATATTTAAGGGAAAGAGCACACACACTCCAGCACTAGCCAGCAGTAGTAAAGTGCACAAAGTCCTAGAGCCAACAAAACGAATTTCAGCAAAAAATGAAGGGTAAGGGCAAAAATATTTGGGGGAAGGCCACCCTAAAGTTGACTGGTCTAACAGTGTATAATTACTGGTAGATTAGTAGATGCAGTAGTAAATTTACATGTGAGTAAATAAACATATGTACATTTTCTGTTGTGAGTAGATGTGTAGTAGAGAATACAAGGAATGGTTTTGTCAAGGGTTTGCAAGTGACATCAAATAAACGAGAGTGAAGCTTGAGATGTATATGATGACACTCATAACCCTGCATTAAAAACATCCCTATTATTCAGGGGCAGAGGAGTATTGAGGAGCCATAAATAAAATGGCCTCTCCACCCTGTCCCAAATGTGAAAAAATATCTAGCATCCTGCTAATTACCCCCAGTAGCATCTTGCCTCAGAGAAGCCTGACAGATCAGTCTGAAATTCCTTTCTGACACAGCAACAGCAGGAAATAAGGAAATAACTGTTGCTATATCATAGAATGAATAACTTGATATCGAATCTGTTTTTCACAATAGTAGCTCTTGGTGACAGCCATGTATAGCAAAGCAATCATATTGGCAGAATGTCACCAGCAAAATGGTTGAGGTTGCAGTACTAAGAAATACCTTGGCTACAGGACTTGGCTGAAAACCAAAAGCATTCCTAGGAAAAATGACTTCACAATGCAGCTTACTCCCATAGCATGTAAGACAGATGTTCTCCAGTAGGATTTGTTTATCTTACCCCCAAGAAATATTTGAAAAAATGTAGGTTAAGTTGTGCATTTTACATCACAGTTGTTCACATATATTGGCTAAAAATCAATGGGTGTTAGAGACATCCTTAAAATATATTTGTTTGGAAATCACTGTGGAGAATTCACCTGGTCCACAGAAATAAACTCATACACCCAAACATGTTGCACTGCCCTGCCCATAATATGATTTAAATCTTATGAATGTGAGGCAGATCTCAACCGCCATTATAAGTTTGTTAACTAAAGGTGGGCATGGGTTGTAAATCCCAGCTCCACCCCGATCAATGATGTTGTCAGACCACAAAAACAAATGTAACCCTTTTGAGAAAAGACAATACAGAATAACTTTCACTACTACCGATGCAAAAGAGATTCATCTTAAATTTCAACTTGGATTTTGAACAGAACAACATGGAACCAAGAGCCCATCAAAGTAAATGGAGATTACTAGCATTGGAGATGGACAGATGAACAGTGGATGAATGAACAGTGGATGAAATAGTAGGGTGTAGCTGCAGATGCTCATTTATTCTTATTTATCTGCTTGCACTTACCAGCTATTGAATTTAGCCTAGCTCAGAACTGGAAACTGTCATATGTAAAACCCTCCGCAGCTCCATGCTTTTTAGTCATCACAACATATATAGAGATTTTATTTTGGATTAAATAAACTTTATTCGGTTTATTCCATGTTAAAACCATAAATGCATCATGACAGTTGTACAATATTAAAATATGAATATATAAAAAAATCCATAAGATAATCTTTTAACAGAATTATAAAATATACAGTGAACATTCATATTAAGAAGAAAGATGCACAGTCCTGTATAAATGGAGTCTACCATAATCAGGATGATGAAACTTAACTGCTAAAATCTAAACACATAACACAATACAGGGTATAATCATATTACATATTGATAAATCATCCTAAATGGGAGACAGTGGTCTAATAAACTATGACATGTCAAATTCTATATTATCTAGTGTGTCCCTATTACTCAGCACCTTAGAGAGAAACATGGCTACCCTATATCAGACTAAACTGTCCATAAGCTTATACAGCAATTGAAAGGACTTCTGATAATAAAAAAATATTTAATTTAAAAACAGCGGTTTAAGATATAGTTTTCTATAAGACTGATAAAATTTACAAGAAAGTGTAATGTGCAGGGTTGATTGGTCTGATCAGTTATCACAGGTGCATTTTTGGTTAAGAGGCCCCCACCCATCATTCCTTTGAAAAGAGACCATTCTATGAAAGATAAGAAAGCAAAATTGGGTTAAAAGAAACCTATGGTGATTGTTATGGACTAGCGTAAGATACTTTTTACACCCAGATTGAACATTCATAGCCAAATATCTTCCCATAGAGGCCTTGGAATAGTCCAATTAAGCCCTTTCCTCATGGCAAATTGTAAGGATGTGCTCTTTAAGAATTTTTTGGGGATAGCCGTTAATATCCTCTGGGTGGGCCCAAAGGTCCCCAACTGTCTTACCAAGCCGTCCCACGATGTGCTTTATATGCTTCAGCCAGGGGATCTTACTTGCCTGATCAAGACCCATACAATCTTTAATGATAGATCTAGTGAAATGTGTCTCTGCTTTAGATTAAACAGAAAGTCATAATAATAGCGGTTTAGTTTTTAATAAGTCCAAAACACACCCAACACCCAGTTCGCTATGAAGGATAGATTCTTATGCGGATTGGGGTACTGCTAGGAGTCTTCTTACAAACGTATTTCCTTGTTTTTGTATCATTCCATTGTCCCCCACCCCCCAAACTCCTGCTCCATATACTGCAGCTGAGATGTATTTGCCATTATATAAAATAAGAAGCTCTCTAATAGGTTAGGAACCTAATTAAGAGGCAAACCTAAAAAGGTCCTCATTGTTCCTTGCCGTATTCAATATGCAGCTTTCCCTATGAGGCTCCCATACTCCTTTAGAAGAAAACTGGATTCCTAGGTAGTTAAAAGTTTTTGTATTTTTCATATTTTGCTTCCCTTGATAAAAAGGTGTCACCGTTTTTCCTTGCTTGACCCCAACTCATGGTGAAAGTTTTCACTATATTTATTTCTAAGCCTCGCTCTTCCATATAGTCTGGAAAGAAGTTAATACGTTTTTGCCGACTTACAGGTTTAAGCACCAAAATTGCTGCATCTATGGCGTACAAAAGCAGGGGTATCTGCACCTTCCTGCTGAAGTTTTTTAGCCACCCCATTTATATATAAAAAGAAGAGGAGGGGTGCCAGCAGCACCCCTGTCGAACTCCTCTCCTTATATTAAAAGGTGCGGTTAATTCACCCTTGGTCCCAAAACGGACTTTAGCAGTTAGTTTACTATACAAAAATGAGAGAAGCAACATCATTTCACTAGGTGCCCCCAGTTGTTGGACACAGGCCCAGCGTTTATTATGTTTTACCAAATCAAATGTACAACCTAAATCAATAAAACATACATATAAAGAACCCTCTTTAGCTTGAATATATTTCCCCATCAGCAGATTTAAGTTGAGCGACTGCTCAACAGTCCCCAGCCTTTTCCTAAAGCCATATTGGGTGTTCGTTAAAATGTCATTTGCGTCAGCCCAGTCTTCCAATCTCTCTCAAAGAACCCTCCCCAATAGTTTGGCAGAGGACTCAAGTAGAGAGATTATTCGATAACACTTCGGGTCCTGTCTTGATCCCTTCTTAAAAACTGGTATGATATATGAGAAGGTCCAGGATTGTGGTACTTGTCCTGCTCCAGCTGCATTTAGAACCTTGGTCATGAATGGGGCCGAGATGGGCATCTCAGACTTGTAGGTTTCCACTGGGACCTCATTAGGGTCAGGTGCCTTCCCCCTAGGACTTTTATTCAATGCCCTTGGCACCTCCTCCAGGGTAAAAACCATATCTAGCGGAGCAATAACCATAGGCATTTGCGTAACTACTTCTGTAGCATTAGTCTGAGAAAAAATCAAGCCAAAGTGCTCCACCCATTGTAAGGGGGAAATCTGGTCCCATACCTTTGGGGAATAGAGAGACATTAATGGTTCACCAAAACGTAAAGCTATTCCCAGTTTCAGCTGCTTGTACTAGGTCCGTCCAAGCTTTCTCTTGCAGCTCCTTCTTCCAATTTCTTATTGCCGACTTATATTTTAATCTAACTTCCTGGACATCTGTGGGGTTCCTAGGTTGCTGGTGCAAGAGGTTAATAAGAGTGTTTCGAGCCTTGGTGCACTGATGGTTGAACTAACCTGTTTTTTCCTTGCTTTATCCTCTTAACGTCTGAGTCAGTAGTTGGCTAATGGATTGCAAGATGGAGTTATGAGCTTCCACTGTCTCCTTATAATTATTAACTGGTGCCAGGCCTGTCATAAAATGCTCCATGTTACTGGCTAATAAAACTTTTTTAAACTAGAGGGGTCAACCCCTACCCATTTCATTTTAATGCCATTCAGTCCAATGGGAGCAATATTATTGATTTTACCTACCTTGGGATTTGGGGGGGGGGGTCTCATTTTAAGCATTAAAGTGAGTGGGTTATGGTTACTTAATCAATTTACTTGAAAGTCCTGTAGTATTATTCTTTCACTATCCGAGATAACGAAGTGGTCAGTATTACTATTACAGCCTCTCCCTACAAAGGTTGGTAGCAAGAAGTGGAAATGTAATCTGCATAGTTCTACAGTTTTCAAATTATAGCTTAATATTGGGTCATTTAGTGCTGTACTATAGGGACAGTGATTAAAATGAGCCATATCGTTCCCCCCTACAATCAGTAAGGCTGCACGCCTGTTTAAATGGAAAAGGACACAGTAAAATATTAAAATCCCCTGCCAAAACAACATAATAGTCACTGCTGGACTGTTCAATAAAATTGTCCAAATCTAGGTCAAGGGCATTCACGACATTATCCTGTGAGTAGTCAAAGACATTGTTATAAAAATTTATAACCCAAAAAATCCGGATTGCCCTCAGAAGTAAACAAACCAAATTGGTAATAAGGGGATGATAAAAGATTTTTTACAGGGTTTAATGCAAGTTTGGTAGAAACTAACATGACTAAACCCCGCTTAGCCATGCCCATATTAGAAGGAGCTGCAGCGGTATAAATGGATATAAATCCATCAAAATCCATTAAGCTCGTCAGCCAGGTTTCTGGAAAGCAAACAATATGAGCTTTTTTAACAAACCTTACCCAGTACTCTCACTCAGACCTGCAATATTTTAGGAGGCGATGATAAGATCTTGGTCCCCCTTGTCAAAATCCACACTTTCCCCCCCTCTCCAGAGTCAGGGTGTAGTAGGGGAGATTGACAAGAGGAGGGGATTTGATCTAAATGTCAGGCCAGTTGGTCCAGATAAGCAATGGGCAGGAATCTGTCAATGGTGGGAACAGGCTTGTTGGAAATCAAAGGAGCTGGGGACATTCTACATGGAGGCCTGTAGAAAAAACCCAGCGGTCGGTGCCTCGATTGTCTTTGATGGAAGACCAGAAAACTGGAGCCTGGTCAGTTTGTCTTTGGCCACAAGTTTGTTTTTCACGTTGACAGCAATGCAATTAGTATTATCCGGTTTTATTCTATTACTAACCCATGCAACATTTTGAACATAAATAAGCTGATTATGTGACACCCTGGGCCCTCCAGCCTTCCATCTACACAGTACATCACTTTATTCATCAGTTGGTCATGGTTCTTGGGGGGAACTCCTCTCCACACCATCACAAGAGGGGTTGCTTGAGGGGGAAGTTGCAATTTTGGGAGTTTTGGGGCCCGGCCCCCTTCTATCACGTTTAAAGATCTTTGTAAGTTGTAGCTATTGGAACGCTTCCTAGGTTCCGTTGGCACAACTTGATTGGGGTGAGAGGTTCTCACTGAGGCAATTTGCAATTTTTGGCCTAATACTTGTGACCCATCTAGAGGTGTTGAACTCGAAGCAGAGTCAGCTGGACCCAGAGAAACTTCCCTGACAGGTCTCCTTTCTACAAGAGCTACGTTAAAATTCGTAAGATTTTCTTCTATTTTCTGTAATCAAGTTAAGATGGGACTCAAAGCGACCAGAACTGAGGTCACAACACCCTTGGAAAGTTTCTCTGCTGTCAATGCTATATGACCTCCTCCAATCGGCAGGTCGTTCATGTCCACCACTTGTTCCGGAATAGGTGGGCATGTTGATGACCGTAGGCACTGTCTTTTAGATTTACTCCCCTCATCTGCTCCTTTCCTTTTCCCACCTTTATTCTTTGTAGTTTTCCCTTTGCCTAAAGCTTGATTAGAAGATAAGGGGCGTTGTGGGTCTTCTAACTGATCAGTATGAGTTATAGCCGATATAACAGCTGAAGTAGTTGGAGCAAGGTCAGCGTCCAGATGGTTAATCGACAGAGGATGAACCAACTAGTTGTTATCTGTAATGGCATCATTAGATTCCTGGGGAACATACACAGGGGGTGGGGATGACAGAGATAGGCGTCGCTCGGCTAAAGCAATTTCCTTGTTTAACACCCCCACTGCTCACTGTAGGAAACTGTCCAGAGTTGTACCTTGTGTAGAGACTGGAGGGGATGTTAAATGTTTCCCCATTATATAGGGTACAGCCCATCCCCTTTCGGGCAATGACAAGTGAAGATAGGTGAAGACTGGCCTGATAGATGTCAACCCTTCCCCCTCTGGACTTACGGTCCATTGAGGGACTACCTGGGCCTTCTACCTTACAACACAGGAGTCACACAGGAGTCTGGGGGACAAAGACCCACCCGCAGACTATATGACCAAAAGGTTTCTGTGGACAGGAAGCCACAACAGGGCGCAAATAGTAATAGGACAGAAGTCTCGGACAACAGTAACAGAGTCAGGGGGTCACTTTAGGCAGCTTGGCGATGTAGCAGAACCGTCAGTGCATCGATGCATCAATAACAGCACAGCAGCAATAATGATGATTACTCCACTTACCTCCACCCAGTCTTGCTGGCCACCGCCTCCACCCACACTCGCCAAGGCCGAAAAAGTGGCAGATAATGGCAGATGGTGGCTGAAAACTGGCTGAGGCTGAGGGGCCACCGACCTCAGTGCTATTGACCTGCTCACTTTTGGGAAGCTTTTGGAGAACATGCAGACAGCTTTCTTTAGCTGATTTTGCTGCTTGAGCTATGGAGTTTTAAAGTTTGAGTTACAATCTAAATGATAAGCAGCTACCCCCATGAGGGACTGTGAAGCAGCCCCACGCTAAAGACACTCCACAACTAGAGGGGAAAGTAGTGGGACTGCCATGATGAGCCTGAAGGAATTTCTCCGACACCTGACACGGCACCTACACCAGCACTCAGCGACCAGCAACCACCGCCCACCACACCTGCCACCCTGCCATACACCCATACCTGCACGCCTCCATGCATAGGCCAGGTACAGTGACGGCAGCTGGAAGCTGCAGCAACTGCAACCGGTGACCGCTATGGCTGGGGGTAATGCAAGGCTCAATCACCCGCGCCAATGTGGTATGGTCAGGTGATTGGTGTACCGGCATGTGCACACTCCAGGACACAACCTCATACCTGCGGGGCTTGCATTCCATTAATCCAGTCCTATTTGGAGCAGCGACGCGCAGTGATTCCCCCACGACTTTCCTTCACGACTCTCCTTCCTCACGGCTCTCCTTCCACATGTGGGTGGGCATGAGCATGGTGTCTAAGGGGAGGGTACCTGGTAGACCTAGAGGTATAAAAGGTGTAACTTAAAGTTCCAGAATATAACCTGATTTCAATTTAAAAAATCCAGTACTAAATCAAGGTGACAGATAAGCACGGCACTCACCTTGCATACACAATGCTCCTGCCAGGAATGCCAGCATCATAGAGTTTCAACTCCCTGCAGTGCCTCTACATTTCATGATGAGAAAACAAATTTACAGACTCAAGATGAGTAATGGTATGACAGATGTGAAGCAGATGGAAGGCTGCAATTTACCTTGGCTGAAAATCAACAATGGGGTTCATCAGCAGAGCTACTTGTAGCTTTCTTACTTGATGCTGTCAAAATGTATATGCATAGATACCGGGGCCCTACAGGCAATCACCATCACTCAGGTGTGATGGGAATGCGGTATGTTGGGTTCCAGTTCTTCATTGGGAGGTTGGGGGTAAGAATACTAGTTGACTCAGTGTCAACTGGAACACAAATGTGCTGCCCTACTTTTCTGTATGGACTTAGGATCTTATTATGAGTTTGGTGGTCCTTCTGTAGCACCGCCACCGGTGCGCTGCCCGGAGGACCACCAAGCCCATGGTGCAAACTCCTGCTGGATTCAGAGTTGAATCCAGGGTGGGCAGGTGGTGCTGCGGCGGTCTCACAGCGGCATCTGTGTTAGGCTCATAGAAGAGCCATAACAGCAGGTCGCCTCTGTGAGATTCCTGTAGCATGTTGCTGCATGGTGTGGCTTGCACCATGTCATGCATGACACACCATGCAGGAATGAGGGTGCAATTCCAGGGGGGGTACAACATGTGCCCCCCGATTGCACCCCAAGGTCCAGAATCGACAGCCTCCATCTCTGCCACCCTTTTCATGGCGGGCTCCCCGCTATGAAATGGGCAGTAGCTATGTAAGTTGGGATATGCTTGGCGGTGCCCATCGGCACAACCAGCATATTCCTGCCCCTTCTCACACCGTCACCGCTGCGGGATCCTTGATCCCAGCTGAGGCGGCAGTCCTGTGGTGGTCTGACTGCCACACCAAATACAGCGGGCGGACCCACAGGGGTGGCAGTGGTCAGAACACCATCGCGAGTACGGCGGTCCTAGAACTGCCGTACCTGCAAAAAGCCCCTTAATGTATTCTGGAATTGTGGCCTCAATTTATTTAATCTGAACCTATTTATTTAGAACATCTGAAAACAAAGACTTGCAAGAGGAAACCAGAGGTCTTGAACCTGGTCTCATTAATGACATGTAATCAGGTGATAAACTTAGTTGAGCGGGGCAAGTTGAAAGAATACTCAAATTGATTCTCTCCAAGGCATACAAAATCCATTTACTCAATTCATTCAAGATCACCTAGTCTGGAAGAGGCCATAGCACCTTGGAATTGAAGGATTGCCAGCACTGATACTCACAATCATAATGCACATCTGTAAAATTTGACACTACCACATAAAAAGGTATTTATGCATTCAAAAGGCAAAACTGGTGCATGTCCTGTTGTAGGGCCTTACATTTATGACTTGACTTACTCAAAAAATTGCAATGCTAATGATATTACAAAGTCATGAACATATAACCAAGCAGGACAAAAAGTATCCTTTTAAATTTCCAACCTAAGTCATGGATTACGACACATAAGGAGGATTGAAACTATGAAAACGTGACTCTTCGGCAAACCGAAAATTTGGCAACCAAACCATAAGCAGATTGGTAGCTTGGCAGCTCTGGAACACATCCTTCCACAGTAGGCACACTCACAATCAACCACTCCCAATAAACACATCAAACAGCCCCCTACAATGGAAGCCATTCCTGATTTGTTTATGTAACTGACTGTCTCCTTCACTCCATAGGCACATGAATCTGCTCTGTTCTTCTCTCTACTTTCAGTCCTGCTCTGCTTCCTCTGTATCTTTCCAACAACTTATTTCATCATTGCAGACAGTCATTCCTCTAATTGAAGCCTCCCAGTAGAGCAATGACTCTCAGCAGCGACACATAACTAGCACCTATAGAGTGGGACAGGAAAAAGGGGCTGGAGCCCAGTTTCAGCCCCCACTCCTGGTTAGCTTAGCTTTAAATCTAGTGGGATGATATAAGCCTTTTCTAAAGACATAGGAAGTCATTTAGAATGTGTACGAGGATGAACTTCCATTAATTGGCAGTTTACCTGTTTTACAAAGTACACTGTTCCCAATCCCATTTATAGGTGCGGAACCACTTGTTTTCTGTTGCTGAAATCGCACTCAGCCCTGCCAGCAGAAATTCTTAAACTTGCAGCTCATCTCCCATTAGTCCACTAGGTCATAATGATGGTAGCCCCAGCCTATTGGGAACAGTGAGATCATCACTACATTTCCCTGCCCATGACTGCCATGCAAGGCATAGGGGTTCTGAGCAAGGAAACAAAACAATGACTCCAAAAGTCGGGGACAAAACGTCTTGCATGTGGGAGTTCTTATTTTTTTTTATAAACACAGAAACTTTGCAAAGTGGGTCCGAATGAACAGGGTGCCTACCTGACAAAAGACGCTGGGGCTTACTTACAAGCCCCTTGCGCCGCCGGTGCATCGCTTTTGTGGCGCACCGGGGGCGCAACCTGCTGCCCCATATTTACAAGGACACGTAAAGCCACCCGGCATTGCTTTTCGTGTCCTTGTAAATATGGCCCTTTTACACACAACACTTTGTGTGAAAGGGGCATGCCATGGGTGTTGCTGTGGGTGTCCCACACAACACCCATGGCTTCTGCCACATTTCAAGATTTACGAGAGATTGTAAACCTGGAAATGCGTCAGAATGTTACACCTCCCCAGGGGTGGCATAGGAAGGCGCAACAAGTAGATATGTTTTAATTTCTCCTCGTTTTTTTTTTCCTCTTTCTATGCGTTCTGCATTCTGCAGTACACATAGAATGAGGAAAACGCCTCTTGTGATTGTTTATGTGCAGGAAGGTGTCCCTTCCTGCACATAAAAAGTCATTGAAAAAAATGCATTTTTTAAACTTCTATGGGTGATATTCTCAAGAACGTGTGATAACCACCGGAAATTTAGCCTAACGCAACTTTGAATATCGCAGTCTATCGCGGGAAAACAACGCTGTGTTAACATAGTATTCTCAACCTGGCGGCACCATGCGATAGTCCCACGATAACGCGTCAAATGTCCGCGTTAAAATCAACGCGACGCCGCAAAAATGCGAAACACGAACGCAAATAAAGTTGCGATGAGGCCAACCGCGATACAAAAATCAGCGATAACCAGTGGCAGGCCTGCAATTCCCATGCGTCATGCGGGAAAATGCACCATAAAAGCAGAACAAGAAAAAAACACACCAAAAACAAAATAAACTGCATAGCAACATGGATGCACCCAGAGCCAGTGCCCATGTCAATGCGAACCCCAAAAGCCCCACAGACCACCAGCAAGGAACCACGGGGTAAGGGAAGGCCAAGGAGAAGAGGAAGAGGAAGACGGGGCACAGTCCGCATGACAACCCGATCGTCGTCACGGAGGTGACAGAGCACTAACAACAACTGTCCGTCACCTCCACCGTGTCATTGGCAACACAGACGGAAAAATGGCATTCCATCGTGAATGCAGTCGGAGTGTCGAGGAGGCCAAGATGCGCTGGCACAATGTGAAAAGTCAAACAAAGCAGAAACCCGCTGCACTGTTCCCATGAGGCACAGGGTCAGACTGATTTGCATATGGCCATGTCTGAACTGGGGTGGTGGAGTGAGCTAAAGAATGATGATGGATTAAACCCAGATCAGTTGACTGAGGGTGAGTGTTTGATTAGCTCAAGCGCTCCGTCCATCATCCCCCTTGGTATCGCTTTGTTCGCCCTAAGTTGGCAGGGTATGCCCAGATGTGGGTCCCTTGCTCACTTTGCCACTGGATTCAAACTAGCCTGGCTGATGACGGCTGAATAGCCAGAAACCGGTCCCAGGATGCTTGTTTCCGATCCAGGGAAGACATGGCTTGGCAGTTCGGGCTGGACTGTTCCCATGAGGCACAGAGTCAGACTGATTTGCAAAAGGCCATGTCTGAACTGGGGTGGTGGAGTGAGCTAAAGAATGATGATGGATTAAACCCAGATCAGTTGACTGGGGGTGAGTGTTTGATTAGCTCAAGCGCTCCGTCCATCATCCCCCTTGGTATTGCTTTGTTCGCCCTAAGTTGGCAGGGTATGCCCAGACGTGGGTCCCTTGCTCACTTTGCCACTGGATTCAAGCTAGCCTGGCTGATGACGGCTGAATAGCCAGAAACCGGTCCCAGGATGCTTGTTTCCGGTCCAGGGAAGACATGGCTTGGCAGTTCGGGCTGGACTGTTCCCATGAGGCACAGGGTCAGACTGATTTGCATATGGCCATGTCTGAACTGGGGTGGTGGAGTGAGCTAAAGAATGATGATGGATTAAACCCAGATCAGTTGACTGGGGGTGAGTGTTTGATTAGCTCAAGCACTCCGTCCATCATCCCCCTTGGTATCGCTTTGTTCGCCCTAAGTTGGCAGGGTATGCCCAGATGTGGGTCCCTTGCTCACTTTGCCACTGGATTCAAGCTAGCCTGGCTGATGACGGCTGAATAGCCAGAAACCGGTCCCAGGATGCTTGTTTCCGGTCCAGGCAAGATATGGCTTGGCAGTTCGGGCTGGACTGTTCCCATGAGGCACAGGGTCAGACTGATTTGCATATGGTCATGTCTGAACTGGGGTGGTGGAGTGAGCTAAAGAATGATGATGGATTAAACCCAGATCAGTGGACTGGGGGTGAGTGTTTGATTAGCTCAAACGCTCCGTCCATCATCCCCCTTGGTATCGCCAACAGGAAGGCAGCAACGGCGAATGGAGGTGGGAGTCCAGCGCCACAGGAGGAGCTGGAGCAAATGGCGGCCACAGTCATCAGTGCGGAGACGGTGGAAGGAGTCGGGAGTCCGGACACAGCTCGCCATGACCTGACACAACATCAACAGGGTGAGTAATGAACAGGGACTGGGGGGACGGGCACAATGGCACACATGCACAACGACGTGTAGCACACCGCACACCCACAATGACCCTGGGTTATGTCCCTGATCCCCGTGGCACACTGCAGCACACATACAAACATCAAGTAGGCCCCCGTCCACCATGTGTCCAAAGGGCTCCCACCCCACACATCACCAATTCCACGACACACACATGCACCCATGCAAAACACAGCAAAGATGCGCATCTGAGAGCCACACTGACAATGCAAGTGACACCACATGACGAGCAGCATGGCTGGAGTACAATCACCATGACATTGTGCACGCCACAAGACTGAGGAGGCTGAGTGTGGACCACATCCGGAAAGGAGCAGGTCATACTCTGACACATCCACGTGCACAAACAACCACTGACGTCAACAATACATCTGCAGACAAACAATGCACAAGAGTACAAAAACCGTCCAAGAGCACAAATGACCCAAGTCGCCAACATCACAGCACCTTAAAAGCACAAAAGTCAAAGGCACACCGCCTCCAAGGGATAAGGGGCAGCAAAATCACAGCTGCAGGTGCGACCCTCCCACAATGCAGCACACACACATAGCAATGACAGCACATCCACATGGACGACAATGTGGTACACAGTGCAACACACACACTGCGGAACAGAGGACACAACTGGGTCCGCCTGTGGGTAGAAAATGGCCAATCACATCTGACATAGCAGGGAACTGTGAGATGAAAATGTACGTGTACAACCTCACCTACGTCATGTAGTCCAAATGTCCACTGTCCCGCATCAAATAGTCCGCTCCTCCCAAACAGTCACAATGTACATTGGCATGCAGTCTGTATGTAAACCTGAATAATGCGTGAACATACATGCCAAAACAATGTCAAAAAGCATCTCCCCTTCACATTGCAGAGGGACAAACAACACCTCCAGCAGAGCAGACCAGACAACTCTACAGTGATTCTGAAGAGGACCTCCACACTTCCCACACCGACGCCCTACAACAGTCCATGGACATCTTCGGGCAATCGACCTCCAGGAGCAGGGTAGCCCAGCTGCATCGAGGATACCCCACCCCCTGCACAGACAACACAGCTGGATGCACGCACCACCACGGCTGGCTCCCAGCAGCCCACCGAAGCACACATCGCATTCCAAGGCCAGGGGTCAGACTGCCAGAAGGGGGTGTCCGAACAGGTGCGGGTGGGGTCCCACCTCATGGAAGCCGAACTAGATCACATACGTGGGTGTCTAAGTCCCATCAGGGACCACCTACACTCCCCAAAGGAGACCCACACTGCGACAGAGACACCTGCATTTGCACATTTCCAGGACTGACCACACCCAGAGCCACGGGATAATCATCCACACCCTCACGCTGGACTGGCGCACGCCGGCCCAGTCCACTCCTCTTACGCATTGAGTGGGGGACGACAAAGCTACATGTGCAATGTCCCACACTCTGCCTGCGGTGACATGGCTGCGTCCTCTGCACATGGCACAATGTGATATTGTGGGACCGTGGCCCGAATGCACACATCATGAGCACACTGACACATTGATAGAGCTCTTGAACTGGCCACGGGCACGTGCGCCCGACACCTTTATTGGCACGGTCACATGTACAGTGACGCATGTGCTGGATGTGTGTGGGGTTTGTGTCATCCAGCCCTCAGGGAGTCGTTGGTGCTGGCAACTACCTGAACAGTGATCACAATTTAAGCAGAAACAGAAAACACCAGCATTACAGAAACAACTGTGAAGCATCATGGTGGTAGCAGGAGAGAGTACAGTGTTCACCCAACATGCAAGCAGAATGCTCCTTGATTCGTTGTGCACTGAGTAAGTGGCACCTGAAGGGCTGAGCAGGGTGTCAAGCTGATGATGGCACCCACGACAGGTGTGAGCAACTCTGACAGTCTGGCAGTAAGACACCTCCGACTCCGGCACCTGTTGTTTGGAGTTGGTCCTGGCGGTGGTGGCGTGTGCATCCTGCGGTGATGCGACGTCCGGGCAGGACAGGACTCGATTTGATGTGTGAGCCCAGGTGGACCGCACCTGAGGCCAGAGGCAGTGGACAGCGCAGGGCCACAGACACCTGGCGTTGATGCCCCCCAAGCCATCGGAACAGAGACCATCCGACATGCCCTCAGACTGGGGCCATTTTTGAGCTGCACAGAGTTAGTGGCCCCGGATGTACTGTGGCAGGCACAGGCACACCACCACGGGACGGTGACTTGCGGTGCAGTGAGATAGGGCCACGCTAGGTGAGCGGGTCCTCGTTTATGTCGAAGGTGAATGTCGCGGAGGTTTGCGGGGGACAGTGGAAGGGGTCCTCCAGGGCATGATGCAGAGGCCAGTAGCCGGCCTGAAGCGGCAAATGGAGGAGTGGAATTCTACAGCCTCGTTTTGGCCACATAGTCAGTATCACCTACACCATGATGAAGACAACCCCCAAGCCATAGATTCAGTCTCCAACAAATCTCAAGAAGTAAGTGTCCATGGATGTCAGGGAACAGACTTAGTGGCAGCGGAGCTGTAAGGGGATGCAGTCTGCGACGAGGGCAGTACAATGTTATCAGCTCGGCCATTAATGATTCATGACTGAGTCCCCAATGTGTGACCTACTCGACCGCTGTGTGGTCCGGAGCCAGCGGGCAGCACGGGCCAACCGCTATTCAGCAAGCTCCTCCTGGAACACTAGCACACGGCGTTGAAATGGCATGTGGTGATGACTCGTGGTTGACCGAGGCAGTAGCGACAGAGCTGAGTGGGTGTTTAGCCAGCGACGATGCCGTGTCCTGCCTGGTACTGACTGGATTGGATTTGTGTGAGGCCTGCAGGCCCGCAGTGTAGTCCGACGGCGTAGTATTCCAGGGCCCACAGGCACGTGTGGCTGGGATGCCATGCACATACTTTGTGTCACCACATCGAAGGGAGTATAGTGATATAAACTCTGCATTTGCGTGTGTACTCGGCCATTGACAAACAAGACTCAGTCCCAAATGTGTGACCTACTTGACCGCAGTGTAGGCCCGGGGCAGCGGTCAGTAGGGGCACACATCCACGTGTCGTTGACCTGCGATGCACAGAGTTAGTGACACCAGGGCAGTTGTCGGCAGTGTCCGGACATCTCCGTAACGATGGTCCTTTTCTCCTCCGGACTGAACCGCGTCTTCCTCTTACTCGTCTCCTTGCGTACAATGATATGGACTCCGCCATGCAGATATCACGACTCCACATGTGTGACCTACTCGTCTGCAGTGTAGTCCGAAGGCGTAGTCATTAAGGGCCCACAGACACGTGTGGTTGGGATGCTATGCACGGAGTTGGTGGCACCACATCGAAGGGAGTACAGTGATATAAACGCAGCCATAAAGTGTGTACTCTGCCATTGCATAATCAAGACTCAGTCCCAAATGTGTGACCTACTTGAGCGTAGTGTAGGCCGGAGGCAGCGGTGGAGTACGTAAACGAAAAAGGAGTAAAGCGGGCCTGTGTCGCGGAGGGCATGATGGTGTGAGGAGGCTGCCAAGGATGCGGGGCTCGGGCTTGGAGCTTGCACCGGCACGTGGTGGCCCTCTTCGACGCACGTCGGTGTCGGCAGGTGAGCTGTGAGGCCTGGATACGCAGGGGCGGGCATGATGGGCTGGGGGTCCAGCGGCCCATGGTGCAGCAGGCGCATAGGTTCGCAGGCCACAGGGCTCATGGCGAGGGCATCGGCCTCGTGGCGGGGTAGGATGCGCCGCCCTGGCAGGCATTTTTGCCATTCCGGAAGAGGACCACGCCCAGGGCTACGTGCTTTTTATTCACACCCCTACGCTGGCCAGGCGTATGCCGGGCCAGCCCACTCCGCACACGCTTGCATGGGGGGACGTCACAAGCTACATTTCCGTGTTCTTCCCCACTGGCTATGGTGACATGGTTGCGTCCACTGTCCACTACACTCCAAACATCAGCAGTGCATGTGGGCATGGATATGTCTGTGGTCTGCATACTGCAATCTGTCCAGGACATCTCCGCCACAGTTGGCATTGTGTACATTCTCATTCATGGGTCACTTGCCTCCTTCGCACATACCTGGTTCCCACCTCTCCCCACATTCCGCTATTGTGTGGCTGAGGTGCCATGCCGTTGATGGTTCATGTACATGGCTGAGCAAGGTTGTCACAGTAAGTTGTGCTGTCGTGTCTGGTGGATGGGCATGTTGTCTGGCATGTTGTATGTGATTTTGTGACGTGCGCATTGCCAGTGTTGTGAGTTGCATGATTGTGGAGTTGAGGTGTGTGGTGTGTTCATTTGGTACTTACCTACAAGCAGTGCATTTCCATGGGTGCCATCCTGGTAACGCTGGTTGATGATGGACTGTCGGGGGATGATGGAATCATGCACACTGCCTGGGTAGTTGGCTATAACATTGGTGTAGGGTCCCCGCTGGTCCACTATTGCCTGCACATTGATGGGATGCGTGTGCTTTCTGTTGAGGTATTTGTGTGTTTTTTTGGCAGGTGGCACAAGTAGGACATGTGTGCAGTTGATTGCCCCCAACAGGTGCGGGAATCCTGCTATGGCGTGTAGTCCTTGCTTGGTCTCCAGCTGTTCCTGCACATTGTGGGGGACGTTTAGGTACTGGGGTACCTGGCTGATGATGGCATCCAGGACAGGTGTGGGGAACTTGGATGGGGCTGGCTGTGAGTCTCCTCGGACTCTGGCGGTTGTTGTTTGGGAGGATACCAGAGGCCAACAGGTGCAGCACAGCCAGCAGCTTTGTCTGCAGAGGGATGTTGGTTGTCCGCTGTGTTGGTGCCGTCAGCCTGTGGGAAATTATGGTCCGGATGAGGTGGATGGTTGTCTTTTTGAGGCTGTGGTGGGAATTGACATTGTCTAGTGTTAGGTCTGTGGGGCTGGTGCGTTTCCTGAAGGTCCGCTGTCTTTCTCTGCGATGCCTCTGTGGTGTTCAGGGGTGGGGTGGCGGGGGGATCCGGGGGGGTGCTGGGGCCCTGGGGGTGGTGGCGGAGGGTGTTGTTGCCCTCTCGGGGCTCCGGGATGCATGGTGAGTAGCTCCATGGCATCTGTTGTTCTTCATGTGTGGCTCTGGGCTGGGCTCCCTTTGATGGTGCAGGTTGTCGTCCGACTTTACACCAGGTCAGAGCAGGTGTTAGATTCCTGCTGCTAACGCGCCTTATCGCCTGTTTTGGGGTCTTATCGCCGATGTGGCTGGTCGTTGAGAATGTTGAGGTGTGGTGTTGTCGCGGGTGTTTGCTCGGGAAAGCCTACTCTGCATCTCATTAGCGTTAGTTGCCGGGGCCATCTGTGGCGATGTTTTTTTAGTCTGCTTTCGCAGGAAAACTGGTGTTATGGGCTGTTAGCACCAGCTTGTGAATGGGGCGGTAAATTTAGCGTGACTTTGGCTGCGATAAAGTGCCGATAACTCGGCGATAGCGGCTTGAGAATATGCCCCTATGTGTGCTGCATTAAGCAGCACACATAGAAGTTTAAAAACCCCTTTTCAGATTGTTTATGTGCAGGAAGTGACACCTTCTTGCAAATAAACAATCATTCCCCTCAACGCAGGCACCCTTGCACTATGGTGCAAGGGCACCTGCATTGGCACATGGCAGCAAATTGTGCACCAGCTCAGGGGAGAGCAAAGGGATCCATCATATTTTTGTAGATATGACTCATCCCAGTGCTTCAGAATTAATGCAGCGCAACCAAATGGCTTGTGGCACCCCGCTGCGTTAATTCCTTGTAAATTAGGCCCTCTGAATTCAGTGAATTCAGTGCAACCACCACACTGACAGTTGCACTGAAGGCTTACAGATCCCTGTCAACATGATTGACAATCCTCTGGTAGGGGTGTGGAGTCCAATGCCTCCGCTGACCTTGCTGGTTTGCAGGCTGCTGGCTGGGGTCTAGCTACCCCTGATAGTTTAAACATTTTAAGGGCAGTCTGCTCCTAGCTCCAGGGCAGAAACTGGGTTGCAGAACTCCAGTTTCCAGGGCCTGCCTGATTGAAGGGACAGTCTGGCTCTTTCTTCTTTTCCCATTTCCATGATTTTTCTCAAGGTACTTTTTTATTTCTTCTAAACCGACTTGCTCCATGAAGAATTACATGTTACTAACCTCACTGCCTTTCAAAGTTACCTGGAATACTCAAAGAATTTCCAGCTTATCGGGCACAGGTCACGTTTACCTACTGGATCACTCCCCACACTCATAGAACAGGCACCTTTTGGGACGTTTGCAATAATTTGGGGTCACCACCAGGTAGCACACTAATGCTGCCACCCACCTCAATTGATGAAAGTATCAGCCCTGAAACTTTCGTTTGTGAAGAGCAAAAATAAGTCCCTTCCAGGGCCAGAAAGGAAGGGGTACGTCCCAATGTTTCCATGGACTTAGATGATGCTTGTAAATCTGTGATTTTCATATATTTCTAAACCATGAACGAAGGAAATAAAATGATCTACTTGAATTGATACCGTATTCCACTTGTTTAAAATAACACCTTTATGTAAAATATATTTCTGCAAACTGACTCTATGTTTTGCATTAATTGTTTGTTGTATCGCCACCTTGAAGATTGGCTAGTTTTGGCATCATTCATATTTCAAAGTACATATAAATGCACTATAAATATACATATATGATTATGGTGTTTAGTTTTTCTAATTGTATGTGAGTAGGTGCTCATATTTTGTTTGACCATGTATGATAAAGGTATGCTAGCACTCTTCTTAGGGGTTTAAACTTGTTTAGCACTGGAAAATCACTTGAAAGTAGCGCAAGACAGGCATAGCGCTGCTCTGCTTTATTTAGCGCCAAGGGGACCTACCAATGGTGGTGCATGGCCGTTCCCATGCAACCACCCAAGGTTTCAGACACTAAGCCCTACTTACTTAAAAAAGTAGACAGGGTTCAGCGTGAGAAAGTAGCGTCCATTTCAAATAGGCGCTATAAAGGAGAAATGCTTTCATTTGTCCTCTCTTTTCTGACTTTGTATGTGCGCTTCAGTGTACTGCACACATACAAAGTGGGAAAAGGTTTAAAGGTTAGTCTAAGCATGGTATTTTGTACCAGAAGGGTTCCGTTTGAGTGCAAAACCTTTGCTAGACTCACGAGACACCCTTGCACTATGGTCATTGGCGCATGGCAGCATATTTCTGCACCAGCACTAGGGAGACAGGAGGAGAGAGCCATATTTCTGTAATAATGGCGCTCTCCTGCTCACTCCTTCTCACGCAGCACAGCACAGCATTTGCTGCGGCTGCACTGCGCTCTGTGAGAATCTAGTAAATCTGGCCCCTACTGTTGAAAAATGCGAAAAATTTCCGGGGGCAGATTTACAAGCCCCCTGCGCCACCAGTACGTCACTTTTTGTGACGTACTGGTGGCGCAGGGGGCTCCTCCATATTTACAAGGACAGGAAAAGCCACCCTGCGTGACTTTTCCTCTCCTTGTAAATACGGCCCCTTCACACGCAGCACTTTGCGTCGAAGGGGCGTTCCATGGGTGTTGCTGTGGGTGTTCCCACACAACACCCATGGAACAAGACACATCTCCAGATTTACGAGAGATCGTAAATCTGGAGATGCGTCTGAATGCTATGCAACCCTAGAGGTGCCGTAGCGAGGCGCAACGAGGAGAAATGTATTCATTTCTCCTCGTTTTTTCCTCTTTCAATGCGTGCTGCATTCTACAGCATGCATTGAAAGAGGAACATGCCTGTAGTGATTGTTTTTGTACAGGAAGGTGCCCCTTCCTGCACAAAAACAATTTCCCACGACGCAGGCATCCTTGCACCATGGTGCAAGGGTGCCTTCGTCAGCGCATGGCTTCAGTTTGTGTGCCAGCGCAGGGGGAAGCACAGAAATGTGACACATTCTTGTAAATATGTCGCATCCCTGTACTTCGGAAGTGGCGCAGCGTGGCACAGCCAAAGGGCTTGCTGTGCCACGCTGCGGCACTTCATTGTAGATCTGCCCCCCTGTATTTTCCTCAGTCAGGCCCTTTTCACACTTGGTTCAACCTTAGTGATAAATGTGAAGATCATTTTCAAGCATCCTAAATGCCATCAAAACACTTTCAGCCTCATTGTAAGTTAGACGGAATATGGTGAGGCATTTATCACACATGGTAAATACCTCAGGGTGAAGTATTTACAGTGTGTGGAAAGTACCTCCTATTTCAAGTTTCGAACTTTTAAATGAGGGATAACATGCATAATCTGTATTTAGCACTTCAAATTCCAAATGTTTGGCCTTTATTACGGACTTTCCTCCTACAAATTGCGGCTGCCTTGACGTGCTGGAACCTTTCTCGTAAAACTGCAACAGTGGGATAAATATCACACAACTCGTAAATGCTGTGCCAAAAACGAGTTCGCACAGGAATCAGAATTTAGCCTGGAACTTGTAACCAGAGCCTTTGTGATGTATTTTGTAACCCGTTTGTGCCGTGTATGTTCTTTTTAGTTAGAGGAAATGTCTGTAATTCCGTGATTGCCTGTTGGTTTACCAAATTCTCCCAGGGAAATTCGAAGGTTATTTACCAGCCAAATGTGGCGGTAAGTGGTCTTAATATCGAGTTTCTAATATCGATATATTATAATATCGAGTTTAGTAAATCAACAGTACTAAGAGGCTCATTACGATGGCGATCCGCCCGCCATCGCAATGAGATTTTCCCACCGCCAGATTACAATGGCGGTGGGTGACGCGGCAGAATGAAAGTCCGTCTGCCGCTTTTCCGCCGGTCGGCAATCGTCACGATTGCTGGCCGGGCGGAAAAAGTCCACAATATGGTGGTGGTGCCTTGCAGGCACCGCCATCCATATTATGATGGTTGCGGTGGGTATGCCTTTCCATGGCGGAGACTCCGCCATGGAAAGGCATGCAGGAAATGACTTTTGGGGCCTGTTGCAGGCCCCTGGTGGGGTGGGGGGCTGCACTGGGGGGGTACCTATGGTACCCCCCGACATTGCCATGCACAAGGTGGCAGGCACCGCGCGGTGCCTGCCACGTTGTGCATGGCAATGCACAACTGGGAATTTTAACATTGGGTACGGTGCTGCAGCCAGCAGCACCGTCCGCAATGTTAATGTAGCAGGATGCGCCCGCCAGTGTGGCGGGCGCATGCTAATAGGGCGGGCGGGCGGGACCGGCGCACCTATGGCAGACGGTCCCAGCTCCGCAAGGATGGCGGGCGAACGAAAGTCCGCCCGCCATCCTAATGGGGCCGTAAATATCGATGTTAAATATATCGATGTTAAAAATATCGATTGTAAATGTTGTTAAAAATATCGATGTCAGTAATATCGATATGTCAAAATATCTTTATTATATTTTAATGTTATGTTTTATGTTTGTTTTTGGTATAATATGAGTTGATTAATGTTATAAAAAATAAAAAATGTATTTTAACTTTTTAGGAGCGGGATGTTGGGTTTATAGGGAATAAGGGTGGGGAGTGTTTTCAAAAAATTGAGATTTTTTTTTTTTTTTTAATTTATAGAATTAAATTTACAATGTTGTTTTAGGAGTGGGATGTTGGGTTTATAGGGGATAAGGGTGGGTAGTATATTAAATTAATTTAATCATTTTAATAAATTAGCTTACTAAATTTTGAAAATTGATTTAAAATAAATAATATTTTTATATTGTTTAAATTTTATAATGAAGGTGTGTAATTTGATGGAATATTTGTAATATTATTAAAATATTAAAAATTATTTTAACAGAAATTAAATGTTGAAGATATTTTGTAATATGTTGGTTTAATACTTGAAAATGTAATATATATTATTTATATAAATTATAGTGGATAAACAATTTACAATATTTAATATTTAATTTTTAAATAATATTAATAAATAATAAATACAATTTATGTTTCCTAGGAAAAATATCTAAAATATAAATTTTTATACAGTAATTTATGGATATTAATAATAAAGTATTAAGGGGCCTATTACGATGGCGGTCGGAAAACCTCCCCGACTGCCATGGTAGCGGGGGACCGCGACATCACCGCCGGTCGAATTATGATGACCCGCGCTCGAAACCCGACCGCGGCGGTCTGATCGCGGGCCTTAACATTGCGGCGGTTGCTGCTGCCCGCAGCACCGCCGCGATACCGAAAGGAGCATGTCCTGCATTTCCCTGCACTGCGTGGCAGGCACTGCACAGTGCCTGCCACCTGGTACAGGGAAATGTAGGGGGGGACCATGGGTACCCCCCAGTGCACCCCCCACCCCCAAAGACATTGGGGGCCTGCAATGGGCCCCCAGAACACAATCTCCGCATGCCTTTCCATGGCAGTTTGACCGCTGAGGAAAGGCTGGCTACCGCCGGCATCATAATCCTGCCGGCGGAGCCTGCTCTGCACCGCCACCATTATCCCAGTCCTGCTCCATCCACCAGGCAGGAGTGCGGATGGCAACCAGCGGTAAAGCGGCAGTCGGAATTTGCCACCGCCGGTCCGAAGGGCGCCACCGCCGTCCCGGCGGTGGACATCCGACTGCCATCGTAATAGACCCCTTAGTGAGGATAATTGTTTTTAAATATATGAGATTAAAAAAATTAATATGTATAATGTACATATTTTTTTTATTTATTTGTGAAATATATTCATTTTTATGTATATTTTATGTATATTGTTATATTTACTGTTTTGTAAAAATAAAGATTAATGATAATATATTTATAAAATAATTTACCATATTTAAATAATGTAAATTATTGTTAATGTTATTATTAAAGGAAATTAATTTAATGTACAGTTTATTTACAAATGTAGTTTTTATTTGAGGAGGAATAGTCAATTATATATGTTTAGTGTCCTGCACTTTCCCTGATTTAATAGTAACTGGAGTGGGAATAGTAAATTCTATATGTTTAGTGTCCAGCACCTTCCTTGATTTAATACTAACTGGAGTGGGAATAGTAAATTATATATGTTTAGGGGCCGATTCCGATCCGGGTCGGAAACCGTACCGACCAACACGGACCTGGAATGGAGACCGACCGACACGTTCCGGCGCCGTACGACCCGCGCAGTACAATGCAATGCGTGTGAATTACAAGCGACTCGTACGGAACACAAGCCGCACGACCGAACCGTACAGGAAACAGTGATTCGCCAGTAAATGGACCTGGAACCGTACCCACCGACACGCATCAGGAATGGACGCGACCGACACGGACCCGGGCTGTACGACCCGCGCAGTACGATGCAATGCGTGTGAATTACAAGCGACTCGTACGGAACACAAGCCGCACGACCGAACCGTACAGGAAACAGTGATTCGCCAGTAAATGGACCTGGAACCGTACCCACCGACACGCATCAGGAATGGACGCGACCGACACGGACCCGGGCTGTACGACCCGCGTAATACGATGCAATGCGTGTAAAACGAGACCGACTCGCACAGAGCACAATCCGGAAGACCGAGACGTACAGAAAACAGTGACTACCAAACAGTAGACTCCTTTGCGTCCAACTCGTTCGCCAACGAAGAAACATAGCAGAATGACAGTGTAACAGACTCGGATTACCCCGCAAGAGCCACTGGCAGCGTCCGTCCCGGTCAAATGAACGTCTCCATCACGCCCACCAAAACCTAAGGAAAAAAGACCAAAAAAGGACCAAACAAGCAATGACAAAGCCAATAAATACAAAAAAATAAAAACATGGAACTAAGACACACCCACAACTCCAACTACATAAAGGCCCAAATCCACTTCCATGATCCTTTGCTATTTTCAAACACATGACAGCAGAGGAAACAACTACACTACACTCTGAGCAACACCCACACCTCACCCACCACACAACATCTACACCATTACCACCTCCTAAACACACTCGCAACAAGCAAGAGAAACTGACACCCACTCACCCTCACTTACACCTTCACACACACATCAACCACCACAACCACCCAGCACCATGCCCCCAAAGAAGAATTCAAAGTTCACAGATAGTGAGTTGGTAGTCCTGGTTGATGAAATACTCCGAGTAGAGCCACATTTATTTGGAACCTTGGTCCAACAGACACCCATGTCACAGAAAACAAAGATGTGGGAGAGGATCGTCGACAAGGTGAACGCACAAGCACCTTGCCTGCGCACAAAGGATGACATCCAGAACAGGTATTATGATGTGCGCAGGAGGGTCAAGAAGCTCATAGGCAGAGACCATGCCTTGAGCCAGCACACTGGCAGTGGCCCTCCTGCAAAACCAACATACTTCACGTCCTGGGAGGAGAAAGTGCGGACCATACTCTCACCGGAGGGCATCCATGGATTAACAGGAATACCAGAGCCTGGTGAGTACACAACCAATCTAGTCAATATTGTGTGGCAACACACACACATCACTGCCAAGGGGACATTGAATACAAGTAGCGACAGCAAATCCAAAGTAAGCCAGAAAAAATGTAATTCTGTGATGTGTATGCCAGGTACACAAATGCAACAACTGCTATGTCAGAGTAATATCGAACTAGGTCATAACATGTAAAAACCTAACAACAAATATAGCAAGGCATTGCTCCTAAACACCAACAAACACTGTCAGCCATCTTGACAGCACTGTTACACCACCTCACAGGGAAGCTGAGTCACAGGAAGGAAGGTCAGGGATGCTGGGAGGGTGGGTGTATCCAAAAGCTTGATGGGAGTTGTAGTCACAGACACCAGACCCCCTCACACATGGTCCATCAAGTCCACCCTGAACTATGTTCACCTCACAGGGAGTGGGAAAGTACTGCCAAGATGGCTGACGCTGGGCTCTGCTGTGGGGAGCACAAGGCCCTGTTGGGAGTACTGCTCATACAAACACCAGGACACCCCTGTCAGCCATCTTAACAGCACTGTAACACCACCTCACAGGGAAGCTGAGTCACAGGAAGGAAGGTCAGGGATGCTGGGAGGGTGGGTGTAGCCAAAAGCTTGATGGGAGTTGTAGTCACAGACACCAGACCTCCTCACACATGGTTCATCAAGTCCACCATGAACTATGTTCACCTCACAGGGAGTACGAAAGTACTGCCAAGATGGCTGATGCTGGGCTCTGCTGTGGGAAGCACAAGGCCCTGTTGGGAGTACTGCTCATACAAACACCAGGACACCCCTGTCAGCCATCTTGACAGCACTGTTACACCACCTCACAGGGAAGCTGAGTCACAGGAAGGAAGGTCAGGGATGCTGGGAGGGTGGGTGTAGCCAAAAGCCTGATGGGAGTAGTAGTCACAGACACCAGACCCCCTCACACATGGTCCATCAAGTCCACCCTGAACTATGTTCACCTCAAAGGGAGTGGGAAAGTACAGCCAAGATGGCTGATGCTGGGCTCTGCTGTGGGGAGCACAAGGCCCTATTGGGAGTACTGCTCATACAAACACCAGGACAACACTGTCAGCCAACTTGACAGCACTGTTACACCACCTCACAGGGAAGCTAAGTCACAGGAAGGAAGGAAGGTCAGGGATGCTGGGAGGGTGGGTGTAGCCAAAAGCTTGATGGGAGTTGTAGTCACAGTTACCAGACCCCCTCACACATGGTCCATCAAGTCTACCCTGATCTATGTTCACCTCACAAGGAGTGGGAAAGTACTGTCAAGATGACTGACGCTGGGCTCTGCTGTGGGGAGCACAAGGCCCTGTTGGGAGTACTGCTCATACAAACACCAGGACACCACTGTCAGCCATCTTGACAGCACTGTTACACCACCTCACAGGGCAGCTGAGTCACAGGAAGGAAGGTCAGGGATGCTGGGAGGGTGGGTGTAGCCAAAAGCTTGATGGGAGTTGTAGTCACAGACACCAGACACCCTCACACATGGTCCATCAAGTCCACCCTGAACTATGTTCACTTCACAGGGAGTGGGAAAGTACTGCCAAGATGGCTGACGCTGGGCTCTGCTGCGGTGGCACACGGCCCCGTTGGGAGTACTGCTCATACAAACACCAGGACACCCCTGTCAGCCATCTTGACAGCACTGTTACACCACCTCACGGGGAAGCTGAGTCACAGGAAGGAAGGTCATGGATGCTGGGAGGGTGGGTGTAGCCAAAAGCTTGATGGGAGTTGTAGTCACAGACACCAGACCCCCTCACACATGGTCCATCAAGTCCACCCTGAACTATGTTCACCTCACAGGGAGTGGGAAAGTACTGCCAAGATGGTTGATGCTGGGCTCTGCTGTGGGGAGCACAAGGCCCTTTTGGGAGTACTGCTCATACAAGCACCAGGACACCACTGTCAGCCATCTTGACAGCACTGTTACACCACCTCACAGGGAAGCTGAGTCACAGGAAGGAAGGACAGGGATGCTGGGAGGGTGGGTGTAGCCAAAAGCTTGATGGGAGTTGTAGTCACAGACACCAGACCCCCTCAAACATGGTCCATCAAGTCCACCCTGAACTATGTTCACCTCACAGGGAGTGGGAAAGTACTGCCAAGATGGCTGACGCTGGGCTCTGCTGTGGGGAGCACAAGGCCCTGTTGGGAGTACTGCTCATACAAACACCAGGACACCACTGTCAGCCATCTTGACAGCACTGTTACACCACCTCACAGGGAAGCTGAGTCACAGGAAGGAAGGTCAGGGATTCTGGGAAGGTGGGTGTATCAGATAGCATGATGGGAGTCGTAGTCACAGCCAATATTCCTCCTCCCACATGGCCCATCAAGCCCACCCTGAACCATGCTCACCCCACAGGGAGTGGGAAAGTACTGCCAAGATGGCTGATGCTGGGCCCTGCTGTGGGGACCACAAGGCCCTGCTGGCACTTGTGCTCCAACAAACAACAGGACACCACTGCCTGACATCCAGAACTTTAACTTGGACTCCCTGCAATGGAAGCATCCTACAGGGGGGATTAGCTGGCCCCTGTGGGAGAAGGTGGGCCTGCAAGTACACCAAATACCAGCAATCCCGCAAATACACACACCTCCACAGCAGGATCAAATACACCCCTTGGGACCACTCACACAAAAGTAAATGCCCAGGCGAGATGCCTGACACATTGGCCAGACATATGAATTGGCTGCAAGTCACACCAATGCACTTGCCCCCTCAAACCCCTTAACACTGACAGCCATCGCAACTGTATGTATCCTCTCACTGTCTGGGCCTGCAGTGTGACAGGGGTGCCCCCTGGCCTGGTTGTGAAGGTGTGTGCCCTCTATGACAATTGGGGAGGAGTAGGCATAGCACATACCAAAAGCCACACCCCAAACCACATATACACCATTCACCATGATAGTGAATGGAATGGCCACAGCAACATAGCTGACACCGTAGCATGGTGTCATTTACACAAGGCACTGTGGTGATCTGCATTCCACTCCTACATCGTGCAGCGTTGATTGCATCCCTCACACAACACTCCCCTCACTGTCATTGACACTTGCAACACAAGGAGTAACCTGGCCTGGGCAGGAGTAGGCATACAACTCACAGCAGCATAAGTCAAACACACAAACCTCTGGCCCTCTCTCATGAGCATGGAATAGTCTGCGATCTGCAGTTGTAAATACCCCTTACCATGGAGGACATTGACCACATAAATGACATCATCACGCACAGAACTCTGCCCCAACATCATCAGCTACGGATAACACCATCCAATGTGTGAAATGATATGTGAACTAGGGACACACACAACAAAATAGTATCTCCACAGTGAATGCAGCCATACCGTACTGTGACCATGTTGTTCAGACACAACAATGTTACTCACAAATACAAGCACAAATCGTCCAAACGTGCTACACGTTGCAAGTGGAAGTGCATGTATGTCATTGTTAAAGTACGAATGTTGAGAGGAGGGACACACCTGTGTCAGGCGCATGAGGGCACATCAGTAGCAATGCCTATGTACAGTCAAACAATCATGAAATGAGATGTTCATGCACACAGCCCTATGTGCCCATCAAAATGCTCAAGCATCAAATGACATTGTGCTAAACCAAAATAGACACCCGTCACTGACAATGTAGGACAATGCAATGTAAATACACTCATCATGATGTGCAGTGGCAACTAATGTGTGTGAACCATTGATGTGTGCAGAAACATTACATACATTGTGTGTCTCTTACACCCACAGGGGATGCTGGGGACCCAGCAAGAACAGAAGACGAATCTCAGCCCCAGACTCGGGATGACCCTGACCTCCCCGGTGTGGATGCCTCTATGTCCTCTTCGGATGAGGATGAACAACCTGGCACCTCCGGTGTGGCCCCGCTCCCAGCCCCAGCAGCTGCAACATCAGCACACCCTGCCACCACTCCTGGACCACCTGCAAACACCTCAATCCCCCCTGCCAACACAGCCAGACCAAGGCAACAGGACAACGACGGCACAGGTACACAGGGCACCCAGGAGCTGACGGACAACAACACCAGTGCCAACACAGACAGGGGCCCAGTGTCGCCTGTGGCTGCCAGGGCAGGTCCTGCCCGTGTGGGCAGGGGTGGTGTGAGGGTGGTCAGGGTGAGGCCACAGCCTGCAGATGGGGCTGGACTGCAGGAAGATCCGCAGTTGGGACGCATCATTGATGCATACCAGGAAAGCACCGGAGGATTTGGCCAGGTTGTGGGGAGCCTCAGGGACATGCAACAGCAGCAGGCTGCACATCATGCCAGAATGGACTCCCACATGACCCAGATGGAGTCCAAAATGGACACAATTGATGAACTCACGGCCGTGCATAGGGACATACTGACATGCCTCCGCCAGATAGCCAACAACATGACCACACCTCCCTGTGTGCCCACTACATCAGTTGCCACTACATCAGCAACTGCCACAGGGGGGAGGTGGACTCTAGCGGAGAGTCCTCTGCACCGCAGCAGCCTGCATTTGAGGGTCCCCCTGAGAAGAAGAAGAGGGGTCGTCCGAAGAAGGACAAGTAAGAGGCAGATGGCCATGCATACCCACCAGGACGTGACTACCTGTTCTAGACATCATCCAATGTGTGCAAAGCGTTCACCTTGTTGATTGTCGCTAAACTCCCACACATGTGATGGAGGGTCTAAGTTGGACCAATGTTCCAAAGGACTGTGGACTTTACTCTAGAAATTTCATCAATCAACACTACCAACTGCACTGTGAGCTTTGGATTCCTATTACACTGTACAGCACTTTCACTTACGTATAACTTACAAACACATGCATGTAAATAAATTCACTACAACACAATACATGCCTCTGTTGTGACTGAAACTTGGTTTGTGTTATTCAGAGGATGACCTGTGAAAAGATGTCTGTGCATGTGATCTACTACAGCTATGTAAACACAGTCATGTGAGTCATGGTGATGTGACACATATGAGGTAGACACCCCACTACGTCAACACAACACATATTTACCATGCCCATCTAACTCATCGTCCTAACTTATGTGAACAGAGAATGCAGTGGGATGCATATACACAACACCCTTCTTGTGTCTGTGGCAAGATGCCCACAGGTACAGCATGCAAATGAATGTTGGATGTGTGGAGACCGACAACGCACATCCCAAAGTGAAGCACAGGTTGATTACACATTTGCAACTTGTTGATGCCACCACAGATGGAAGGTAATCCCACGTGACAGTGGCCACACAGTCACCAAGTGTGGAATAAATAAAGTCCAGGGGTGTGTGGCACATCACTTGTTGGTAGATGACTACTTCCACCCTGGAACTGGATTCTGGGAGTCGGGGGTCAGAGTTGACCAAACAGCCAAAGTACCCTGTGAAGGACAGAAGAACACGATAGAACAACAATACACATGCCCGAAACATGTCACAAGATACCCACACAAAACCACGTAATCATGTCAACACTGTTGAGGAGTACAGACTACCTGAAAGGACACATCACTGCACGCATCCAGTCAAGTAGCACACAGCCACAGTCACACAGCAACTGAGCACCACCAACACATATCAGGCAAACACAATACATTGACAAAACATCCCTGTATACTCACATTCGGGCGAAAAAGTTGTTGATGAGCTGTGTGCGGACATCTCCCTCATCATCATCATCACTGACATCGTGGCCCAGGCCAGGATCCTCCACAGGTGGCGGATGTTGGTCATCGTCATCCGGGATGAGAGGCAACTCCTTCCTCACTGCCAGGTTGTGTAGCATGCAGCAGACTATGATGATTTTGCACACCTTAGCAGGTGCATATGGGAGGGCCCCTCCTGTCTTGTCCAGGCAGTGGAAGTGGCTTTTCAGGAGACCAAATGTCCGCTCGATCACTCTCCTGGTCCGACCATGTGCCGCATTGTAGCGCATCTCTGCTGGTGTCACAGGGTTCCTGAGGGGTGTCAGCAACCACGGCATGTTGGGGTATCCAGAGTCACCTACATACAGACAATTGCACATTAGCTGAGTTTGAAAAGAGCATGGAAAACAACATTGCCAAACACACACAATGTCAAACAGTCAGTACACACCGACAAGCCAGGCATGCTGGTTCTGCATCTGTGCCATCATCCTCGGGATGCGACTAATCCTCATGATGTATGCATCGTGCACAGAACCGGGGAATCGTGCACACACATGTGAAATAGACATGTCCGCCAGACATACCACCAGAGCATTAATTGAATGGAAATGTTTCCTGTTCCGGTATGGCAGCTCATGTGCCTGTGGTGGTACCAAAGCCACATGTGTCCCATCAATGGAGCCGATGACATGTGGCATCCTCCCCAGTGCATAGAAGTCACTCTTGATGTCAGTGAGTTGTTGTGGGTTAGGGAAATGGATGTAGAGGTTCAGGAAAGTTAACATTGCCTCCAACAAATCGCGAAGCACACGGCTGAACATAGTCTGTGACATCCCACCAGCAGACGCCACAGTGTATTGAAAGGTACCGGTGGCAAAGAAGTGTAGGGCTGCCATCACCTTCACCTTGGGGGTCAGCGCTGTAGGGTATGACCGGCCAGGTTGCAAATGTGGGGCCAACTGCTCCGCCAAATCCTCAATCAGTGGCCTGGTGAAGCGATACCGTCGGATGCAGTCACGTTCAACCATGGTAGCAAGGTCAGGGAACGGTCTATGGACAGCTGGTGTCCGGCAGTACATAGGTGAGCAAAGAAAGATAGTAAGTTCCCCTACCTATGTGGCACTGACCATGCTAAATTTCACATGATACATCATAAAAAGACACAAGTGCTTTATGTGTGTGCTGTTGTGTATGGACACATATGTCACCTACATGCCCATCATCTCACATCTCATCTCAACATGTGTACACAACACGTTCCATGTTGTGCTGTGTCAACTCAATGGGCTGTGTCACAGTACATCTGTACTGATGTCACATACCAAACACACACCACAGTGACAAGTGAGGACAGATGTCTTCCCTGCATCACAGCTCCTTGACAGGCAGATACTTAGGGACCTTGTATTGCCACACGGACACTGGCATGATGTGGCGTATCATGTACATGCCACTACACGCCCATGACTCACACAGGAAGTGGCCCCTGATGTCTCTGCAGGACTTACATGGACATCTGTGACACACAGGCACAACATCAATGTGCATGCACAAACCACATGGATGTGGAGACTGTTTACCATTGGGCACATGGAATCTGAGACATCTGAAACACAATATGCGCACAGACTGTGGATGTACATCACAATTGTGGCACTGGAACACCCTGTGACACACATACCATCCCACCTAAGAGTCAGGGTGTATGTAACATGTCATACACAAAGTCCCCCTGGAACTGTGTACATGCCTCAAGCTCTGAACTGTACAGTTGTCTATTACAGTGGTAATGTGCACGAACACACAAAGGAAGCTGTCCCCATGAACCCTTGCACAGTCTGGGAGTGGCTGCCACAAAGTGCTACACAACAAATCATATGTTGACCCCCATACACACACAGGTAATGCAGCCTTACATGCCTTTGGATACACTGTGTCACAGGCTGTGGAGTTGTAGGTGTGCAACTGAGTCCCTGGCAAGTAACAGTGGGTGGCATCCGTTGGCCAGTGACACCAACAGTGGCAGACACGGGTGACTTCAGGAAAGATGCGTCGTACAGTACGAGACCGATCCGTGCGCTTGCCTGGACCATAGATTGTAATGGGGAGAGACGCGGGAGACTTTATCACAGACGCGTCGTACACTTCGAAACCGATCCGTGCGCATGCCTGGACCATAGATTGTAATGGGGAGAGACGCAGGTGAGTTTTCAAAAGACGCGTCGTACACCCAGGGATCGAGCTGTGCGTACGCATTGGCTATTGAATATCATGGATACAGGTGCGTGTTGTTTTTCAAAATACGCGTTGTACAGTTAGGTACCGAGCCCTGTGCACGTATTGGCTATGGCCTGTCATGGAGACGGACGCGGATTCGAAACTTGTACGAATCGTGAGCCGAAAATTCAGTTGGCTCACTACAACAATGTTGCAATTTCAATGGTGTTCTGAAGTTTAAATTTTAAACGATGCAGAAGGCGTGTATGACTTGTGCAATTCCATGGATTGGCCAGATTCATTAGATGCAAACGTGTCGGACCTATTGCATTGTACGCATGGGACAGATTCTGATTCTGCAGCACAGATATAAGGCTGTCTGTGGCCCTGAGAGCTCACTTGCCTGCACTACATGCTACAGATTGACATCTCTCTGCTACCACTGCTGCTGTCTCTGCATCCTCTGGCTTCAAGAATGGCACGTACTGTGGAGAGGGCCCCAGCCTTCACAAAGGAGGAGAACCAGGCCCTGCTGGACAGCCTCCTTCCACAGTACAGCAAGCTGTATGGGAAACCAGGAGAGCAGGTGAGTATGCAAACCACATCCTTTCTCATTGTGCATGTTGTCTGACTAGCAGTACTAGCATTGTGTACACCAGTGGCTAGCATGCTCACTGAGTAGTTGTCACCCCCAAAGTGTGTAGTTACATGTACTGAACAGGTACTGTGCTGACAGAGTGCAAATTGAGTAGTTTGTCATTCCCAGGCAATGTTTGCATGTTGTAACTGCTGGACAACTGTCCATTACCATGGTTGCACTACCTGTGTACATCTTGTGCCCCTGTGATAGAGACATGTATTTCCAACTGAGTTATGCACAAATATGTTGCATGTGTAGTGGTGCTCTTCTAACTTTGTCATCCTCACAGGTTGATGCCTATCAGAAGCAGGATATCTGGCTGACCATCGCCCAGGCATTACGATCTGTGGGGGTCTACAGGCGCCGCATCCGCAACTGCCAGAAGAGGTGGCAGGACCTTCGTGGCTGGACCCGGCGGATCGCAAGAGTCCAGCTGAAGCTGTCGCCTCCTCGCAGGAGGGGCGGACGTGCTCTGGATTCTGGCGGTGGTCTTCCCTGACCTGGATGGGCAGTTGAAGGCCGGACAGCAGCAAGGAGGGGGTAAGTGCTAGCCTTTTCTGTGACCTTTGTCTCACATGCTGTTTGCACTCCTTTAGGCTGGTTACACTACCATAGTGTGTCTGTCTGCTACAACAAGAGTCATGTTCCTCAATTGTGTTATGCCCCATCCTCATCTGATACACAGGTGTTGTCCTTTCAGTCTGTGACTTCTGTCACTTGGGTTCTGTGTCCTTCCTGTTAACTAAGGTTAAAGTTGGGGACAGCATTTGCTACAGGGACTTTGTTGTGGGCTTCATGACTGGGTCAATTGGTTACACATTTGGCAAAATCTGACATGTACTGTGTGTGGTCCATTTATATGTGTCCAACTGCTGATCTGACTCACCACATGTGTCTGGGGTATTTACAACACACCCATGCAGCAGGTGAGACCAATGTTGGGGCCACAGAAGAATGTACATCATGTGTGTCACACATGCATAGCCACCTGCCTAGTGTTCAGGGTAATCCCATGTTGCACAGGGACCAGGACAGGTATACCCTCTCCGGCAATAATTAGCATTCTGCTCTCCTACTCCTGTGTGTCATCCAACATGTTGGACATTGTATAATGTGCACTCAGGTGTCTGCCTCTGTGTCATTGTGGACTGGCCTAGCTTTTCGGACTACTGGAGTGTGACACAGTCTGGGGTGTGCAGCCATCTGAGATGTGGCTGTTGAATCTGCACATGGCGTAAAACATAGGTGTATCATGACTTGAGTGTGCCCAATGGTCATTTCAACATTCAAGTGCAAGCAGCTCATTATCGTTCTCATCAGCCTGTGATGTGTACATGTATACAGAGTTGTGTTTGCACTTACTCAGATGTCACATGTGAATGACGTGGGTGCATCAGAGTCCTAATGATGTGGGTAGCAGGGGGTGAACATGTGCACTTGACAGCTACCGAGCTTGCATTCCCAAAACATCCATGATGGTGGCACAGTGCAGACTGCTGTTTTTGGTATGCACTGCCCCTGTGACAGGAGCCAGTGATGACTGATTTGCCAGACATGGCTGTGCCATGGCATACCACTTGCAAAGGTGTATCCTGCAGTATTGTGAGATGTCATGCATGCACCCCATTGTAACATTGACTATCAAGACATGATGCCATCATGGTGTCTGGTGATGAGTGACGAACCATTATATCGACAATGACTCTGCCCATCCCTTTCCCTGACACATGTACTGAGTAACTGGCAGGAGAAGGGATATGTGTGTAGTGACACATTTCAATCTTAACTCTTGGAAGTTGGACAACGGTCTATGTGGTGCATGTGTGCACACATGATTGTTGCCATCCTACATGCACCACATAGATGGCTCCATGGATATGAGGGATATGAGGAGCATGGTTGAGTGGCAGGCCGACAAGTGGCTAGTTCAAATATGTGTCAGCACTTTTTGCAATGTTTAGCAACTGATGCCAAGGCTTGATCTGTAATGTGCTGTACTTACTGTGGTGTGTCAGGTCAATACAAATGACTGATGTGTATCTGTTTTTCATGATTGTTTGCAGATACATCTACGGCCATAGGAGGAGACAGCTCCACGGACCAGGAGGAGCCGCAGAGCCAGACTGGGTCAGCTGCCGAGGAGTCGGAGGAACCCAGTGGCATGGAGGGTGAGGGGAGCCACACCGAGGAGACCTCAGCGCCATCCACCTCAGCTGAGGAACACAGCAGCTCGGATGATGACTCCCTTGTGGAGGCGGGTGTCAGCAGCCACCAGACACCAGACACCAGCTAGCAAGTCTGTCCCCGCCACCACCACCACCATCACCACCCTCCCATCTGCTCCCATCCCTGAGGTCCGTGGAGGGTCCCGTGTTGGGGCCCATGTCTCCTTTGTACCAGGCACCGCACCCCCTGCCCCTGTCTCCCTTGCTGCCCTGAGTGTGGAGTCTGTGGACTTGCTTAAGCGGCTCCATGTAGGGCAGACATCGGTGCTGAGTGTCCTCCATGCTCACACCAGTCTGTTGACGCAACTGGTGTCCTTCATGGAGGGCATCTCATCTAACATGTCTGCCCTACAGAGGACCAATGAGTCCATGGCCTCCTCACTGACAGCAGCAGTGTCCCTCCTCCAACAGTCCCTCACCCCTCCTACCTCTGCCCCATCCACAATCCCCACTACCCTACCTGTCCAACACACACACACACCGGCACAGGCAAGCACCACCACAGACACGAGCAGCACACGGACACGCAAGCCAAAATCCCAATGCACACGCATGCACACTCAGGGGACTGATACCACACACACAGGGGATGGGGCCCAGACACACACACAGGCATCCATGAGCACTCCGCAGTCCTCAGATACCTCTCCCTCCAAAACCCCTTCCCTTGCCTCACTTGCAACCCTCCCTTCCCAGAAGCTCTTCCTCTGTGACCTTGGCCTCTTCCCCACAGATCCATCTGATCCTACTCACAAGGGGAAGAGGAAGTCACCACGCACAGAGGGGAGTTCCCCTGCCACACGGACACCCTCCCCCAGGTGCAGGAACACTGAGGCCCCCATACGCAAATCCCCCAGACCAGGAAGAGCAAGACCCCACCAAAATCACACAGTTCCACCACACAGTCTCCATCCTCCAGCCCCCAGGCCACCACTCCACAGGTTCCCCCGCCACACCCTGCCCCAGGTTCCCACACACACCGATACCACATCCCCAAAATGATCAGGCCCTCCCCCCCTGGCACATGCACTTCCACCCCCACCCCACACGCTCAGCCTGTTCCTGCCACTGGTGTGGAGACCGTGTCCCCCCCCCCCTGTCCTGGCCACCTTATCTGTACCCCATTCCACTCCTTCAGAGATTGGCACTGCAGTGGAGTCCACATCCACCCCGTCTGACTTGGGCACTGCAGTGGATACCCCGTCCACTACATCTGACCTGCCCACTGCATTTGTGCCGGCACCCACCACATCTGGCCTGAGCCCTGCAGTGGTGACGGCGCCCACTGTATCAGACACCTCCACTGCAGTTGCCAGTGACACTCCTGCACCCACCACCCCTCCCCTGCCTCATTCTGCTATCCCCTGATCTGTCCCTGGGGTGCCTGGCCGGCCCATATGTATGCCCCTCCAAGGGGGGATGTCCCCTGTCGGTAGCAGTGCAGGCAAGCAATGGTTGACATTTGTCACATTTCACCCTGTTTGGACTATGTGAATGGACTGGCCATTGACCTTTGTTTACTTTGGACTTCACAGTTTAAAAGTTAAAATTGATTAATAAAGCCTCTATTGGTATCTAGTGGTTTTGCTTTTGATGTACATGATGTTGATGAGTATTATCATGCATTTGCTGTTGTAATACTGTTGTTGAGATCAGGAAAGTGAAGTGTTGGTGTGATGGACTCCATGTGGCCCATGGGATATGTGTCCAATTGTGGTCTGTATCCATGTCATCCTTTGCAGCAATCTGAGTGTGTCATGATTACCAAATTTGGCACAGGGATTTTCATCTTTCATTTGCCAGATGACATTTGTGGCTTACAGTCATGCACATCTGTTGGGCTCAACATTCTTAAATTTGTCTATCTCCCTGACTGTGGGCCCATCTCCACTGGACATGCAGGTTTGCGCATCAATGATGTGGAAGTCTACTGTGTCATCAGTGCAACTTGCTAAACATGTGTATTGAGTATGTGCAGATGACTTGAGGGACACTCCCATACACAGGCTGATGTGACCAGAGCCTTCATTGTGTTGTAAATGTTGGCTCAGTGACCAAGTTTTATGGTGACATGACAGAGCCCTGCATAGACAACGTTTGGCACAGCTGACCTTCCACAGGAGTGGAGTCACCTCATGGCAGTGTGTTATTCCATGACATTGCCTGAGCCCATGGTGTGTGTTCTGTGAGCATGTCTGTGTGTGTTCCCTTCCATTCCTTTTTACTACACAGGCTGTATTCCCTACAGATGTTCCAGTTTGTGGTGCTTGCTGAGTTGTCCTGTGTTCATCTCACAGCTTGGGACAGGGTTTTCTTGGCTGTTGGTACATGGCTAACTACTGGTCATTAGGGTGTCATCCCTAGGTGTGTTTGTTGTGAGGTCCTGGGATGTGGGCAAACGCACGTGGGACACATTCAGGATTCCCCAAGACCATTTTGTGTTTCCCCCATGATGTTGTTATGACTATGTGGTATCTTTCAGTGATTGTGACACGTGTATGTGTGTGTGACTGCTCCCACTCCTCAGGTACAGTGGTGCAATGTTGGAAGGTGTCAGCATGTGTTCAATATGGTTCTCCTTGGGTTCTTAATTGGTATGTGACTGTGGCAGGGATCCCAATGATTCTAGTACATTTCAGCTCATGGCAATGTCCTGCATACTGTGCAGTGTGTCAGACATTCATGAGGGTTGTTGACTGGGCACGTGTGATGAATGATGGGTACCTTAGATCCCCACCCCCACCCCTGGGATTGTCATGGGTGCATGTGCAGTGTCACCAGTCCATGTGGGCTTCACTGATGTACATTGGTGCAGATCCAGGTGTGTGGTGTTTGGAGTGGCCAAATATGAGTTGTGTTGTAGCTAGGCCCCTACCTCCATTTGGGTCTTGCACTACAGGCCATGCCCTGTGGTTTCTGTTTGTGTGATGGCAGTTTGTTCATCAGGACTCATGACCCAGTGTGCACAGGTGACTGTGCTTCACAGTATGTGCAACATCTACATTTGTCATCACTGGGGAATTACTATGCATGCTAGTGTCACTACATTGTGGGGTCCCTGAGGGTAGTGCTGTGGTGGTTGTGTCTCTTGCTGTGTTGGTTGATGTTCCACCCAGCTTGTGTCACATTGATCTGTTGGGATCCCACTCATCTTACAATGTGTGATTGACCACAAAGGTGTGCCGAATTAATGAGTTTCTTTAGTTTGTCACTGTGTACACATCTATGTGATTGCAGTTCTGCCCCCCTCATGTGTTGTGTAGTATCCTGGGGACACTGACACACACACACACGTTGTGTTTGATCTGCAGTGTGAGTCTGGCTGGCTGTGTCTGTGCATCTGCAGCACTGCATTGGTATGTGTTTTGTGGGCCATTGGGTGGATGTTGGTTGGAGATTCTTCCCTACTGTCCCTGGGACTCTTGCCTCATCAGTGTGCACATTCATCATGGTTGGTATGTCCCATAGCTGCCATGGTCTGGGACTTTGTGACCTAACAGCTGCAGCATCCACGGAATGCTTAGTTTGTGTATGTGTTTGTTCAGGTATGTATGTTTGCATTATGTTGGCCACTTCGGACATTGTCCAATTGGACACTGGAGGCATTCTCAGCCCCCATGGGCGATGCTTGTCTGCACATTGCAGAGGGTGTTTTTGTTGCACAGCAATCTTTGCCTCACCACATCTGTGTCTGTATGGGACACAACCACTACTTTGGCTCAAATGTGCTTGTGGGTTTGGGACCAGGAATCATACATGCTGTTTGGCAGTTGCAACTTTTTTCATGACAACACTCACCTTTAGCTCACTGTGGTGTGTGGGGGTTTAGACCCCATTACCACAATGTGCAAAATGTGCTGTACTTTTGAATCCCACATTCACATTTTGCTCACTGTGGTGTGTGGGGGTTTAGACCCCATTTCCACAATGATCATGGACTGCTGTAGTTTTGAACCCCACACTTACATTTTGGTCACTGTACTGATGGGGGGTTTAGAACCCATTACCATAGTGAGCATAGACTGCTGTGGTTTCCCACCCCACACTGGCCTTTTGGTCACTGTGGTGAGTGGGGGTCTAGACCCCATTACCACAGTGATCATGTAATGCTTGAATAGTGAAACACACACTCAGCTTTTGGTCATACATGTGATGGGAGGTACATTGTCTGTTCACTGTCAGATTCACTGTTGTAGGCATTTGACACGGGAAACCCACTATTGCCATGATGGTAGGGGTGGTGTGTTTTGCCTACACACTCACCCTATGTGTGTGGATGCTGGTAGTGTTAGGCATTCCCCATCCTGTGTGTGGGTACTGCTAGTACAGGTTGGCATCCAGCCCCTATGGGCTGGGCACTGGTGGTAGTTGTAGGCATCCAGCCCGCTATGGGTAGGGGGTACTGGTAGTGCTAGGCATCCAGCCCCCTATGAGTGGGGGTACTGGTAGTGATGTGCATCCAGCCCCCTATGAGTGGGGATGGTAGTAGTGATGGTCATCCAGCATCATGGGAGTAGGGGGTACTGGTAGTGGTAGGCATCCAGCCCCCTATGAGTAGGGGTACTGGTAGTGCTAGGCATCCAGCCCCTATGGGCTGGGCACTGGTGGTAGTGGTAGGCATCCAGCCCGCTATGGGTAGGGGGTACTGGTAGTGCTAGGCATCCAGCCCCCTATGAGTGGGGATACTGGTAGTGATGTGCATCCAGCCCCCTATGAGTAGGGATGGTAGTAGTGATGGTCATCCAGCATCATGGGAGTTGGGGGTACTGGTAGTGGTAGGCATCCAGCCCCCTATGGGTAGGGGGTACTGGTGGTGATGTGCATCCAGCCCCCTATGAGTAGGGATGGTAGTAGTGATAGTCATCCAGCATCCTGGGAGTAGGGGGTACTGGTAGTGCTAGGCATCCAGCCCCTATGGGCTGGGCACTGGTGGTAGTGGTAGGCATTCAGCCCCCTATGGGTAGGGGGTACTGGTGGTGATGTGCATCCAGCCCTCTATGAGTGGGGATGGTAGTAGTGATAGTCATCCAGCATTCTGGGAGTAGGGGGTACTGGTAGTGTTAGGCATCCAGCCCCTATGGGCTGGGCACTGGTGGTAGTGCTAGGCATCCAGCCCCCTATGGGTAGGGGGTACTGGTAGTGATGGGCTTCATGCCCCTATGGTTGAGCTGTTGCTAGTGTACGGCATATCAACATCCCTATGTGTGTGTGAAATATTGCAGGTACGTGTCGTTTGTTTCTGTGGTGGGTGTCTGACTTACCGTCTCCGACGTAGGCGTCTGTTCCTGATCCGGTCATAGATGTACAGTACAGGGATGACCTGCGTGATGGGATTCATGCTGTCTTCATCTCGTACACGCTGATTGTTGCTCCGTCTCGTACCCGTTGCTAGTTGGTCCGTCTCGTAACAGTGGATCGTGTTGTAGCGCAAATCGTGCCTGTAATACTGCTCTCCCGGATGCTGTGACGTGCTGGAAGTGGCGACCCATTCGGCGCGTAGGAAGTGCGCATCGTACTTGTCCGACCGGAAACTGCTGTGCATTTGCTTCCGTGCGACTCGATTCAGCGTTTACGGTTCCGGCTCGTACGGGAACTGTAGCTGGTATTGGAGCGTACGGCTCGTTTGGATTTTGAGCACATTTGCGCATCGTACTTCCTTGCCCGGATGGTCCGCCTGGCGGAACGTGTCGTTCGGAAGGTAAGCCTACGAGCGGCTCTTTGAGGGCATACCGAGCGATATCGGAATCGACCCCTTAGTGTCCAGCACCTTCCCTGACTTAATAGTAATTGGAGTGGGAATAGTAAATTATATATGTTTAGTGTTCATCACCTTCCCTGATTTAATACTAACTGGAGTGGGAATAGTAAATTATATATCTTTAGTGTCCAGCCACTTTCCTGATTTAATACTAACTGGAGTGGGAATAGTAAATGATATATGTTTAGTGTTCATCACCTTCCCTGATTTAATACTAACTGGAGTGGGAATAGTAAATTATATATCTTTAGTGTCCAGCCACTTTCCTGATTTAATACTAACTGGAGTGGGAATAGTAAATTATGTATGTTTAGTGTCCAGCACCTTCCCTTATTAAATACTAACTGGAGTGGGAATAGTAAATTATATATCTTTACTGTAATATATAAAAAATTAATAATATTAATTATTACATTGTTTAATTTTATATATAAATGTTTTGCAATTTGTAAATATTTATTTAACATTTGTTATATTTTGTACATATTTTTAATAAGCATTGTACATAATATAAATGAATATGGAATTATAATAATATATATTATATATTTCATATTTATTATTATAATTTTACAATGTAGAAATAATGATATATAATTTTTAACATACAAGTACAATTTTGTTGTATTTTTTGTAACCATTTCTAAAGTTTTTAATTACTGTCTAACATGTATTTAAATAAAAGTATTGCATTTTCATAATTTAAGCAGCCATTTTTGTTTTACAGTTAGTATTTTGTAACCTCTTACTTTTATTTTGGGTCATTTGTGAGGGGAGAAGCTCGCGGTTGGAAGCTGCGTCGAGTTGAGGAAGGTAAGTGTAATTTTCTTCAATTTAACTACATTTTTACTGTAATTTGAAGCTAGTTAGGTGGTAGGTAGTGTGTCTAGTGTTAGGTTTTTGTATTTTAGATGATTTTTATGTGTAAGTTAGATTTTACCGAGATGTCGATAGTTAGTGTTTGCGGCCTAGTTTTGAGAGGTTAGAGTTTGTTGAATTATGTGTGGATATGGTATTAAAAGTGTTTGTAATTGTGTTTAATTATAGTATATGTGTATGTTTGTGTGGGTGGGATTGTTTTTGTATTTTATTACAGGTTTTCGTTGTTGGAAGTCGCCGTTTGGAGGAAATTGCGCTTTTTTAAATTAAGAAGTGTGTATTAGTTTAGTAAACTAATATTTATTTAACACTTTCTTAATTTTTCGGGTTTTCCTGGAGCGTTTCTTTTTTTTAATACTTTTTCGGGTTTTTTACGGTTTATTCGATTTGGATTCACGGACCTAGGATTTTTTTTTAAACAGATGGATTTTTCCATTTTTTGGGGGGCATTTGTTTGGGACGTTTGGTATTATGATATACCAGGATGGATTTACAGGAGTTGGGATATTATTTCTTCAGCTACAGAAACGGTAAGTTATTTTTATTAATTATTGTGCGAGGAAAATGTTAAAGAAATTACTGTTATTGTGTGTTATATTTTCTAAAATATAATTAAGATGTCAATATATATTTATGTTTTAAAATAAATATATGAGACAAAAAATTATATTTGTGAAAATAAAAAAAAATTATATTTGTATTTTTAAATTGTTTTTGGAGAAAAGTATTAGTATTTTTGGTGCAATTATAGGTTAAAGTAGGCTTTTAGCTATTGTTGATAGGTATTCTAGGCCTCTTGTTGTTGGATATAGTATTACTTTACTTTGTAGGTATTCAAACATTTGTTTAGTTTCTTTGGTAAGTTTTGGGGCGATTTGGGTTACAGATTGCTCCATTCTTAGTTGTTGGTAGCTCTGTTCTTTTTGGAGAGATTGTAGGAGTTTTAGTAGGGTAGGTGTACCTCTGCCTGTTGTTGCTTGGAAGGCATTATGCCATCCTTCAACAGAATTGTTTGTTTTGGCTTGTTTATTTAGTGTGCTAAGGTATACATTCCACCATAGTATGTGGAATTTAGGTAGTCTTCTATGTCCTGATCTGTGGAGTCTTCCCTCCCTGGTATCCTCAAAATAATCTAAGAGGGAGCTTAATTTTTGTTCGTTTCTTTGGTAGTATGGGCTTTCTAGTAGTAGGTTGTAGTGTTCGGCCACGTCAGTAACTGGAACGTAGGCTAGTGCTATAAGTTTTTTAACTTGATATGCAAAAGTACTGTCAGTTGCATATTGAACACTTAGGGGGTCATTAGGATGGCAGGCGGACTTCAATCCGCCCGCCATCCTAGTGGTAACAGGACCGGCCACCTGCCATGCGGCAGTCCCTCACCCCTGATTAGGATGCAACCGCCACCCTGGCGGTCACATTCCACAGTTTAACATTGCGGCGGGTGCTGCTTACAGCAGCACACGGCGCAATGTCAAATTGCCATGTTGTGCATTTTCATGCACAACGTGGCAGGCATTGCGCGGTGCCTGCCACCTTGTGCATGGAAATGGAGGGGGGTACCATGGGTACCCCCCAAGTGCACCCCCCACCCCCCAGGGGGCCCGCAACGGGCCCCCAAAGCAAATCCCCGCCAGCCTTTCCATGGCGGCATCGCCACCATGGAAAGGCCTCACACCGCACACATCCTAATATGGATGGCGGTGCCTGATAGGCACCGCCACCATTTTGTGCCCCAAGTCCGCCCGGCCGGCAATCGTAACGATTGCCGACCGGCGGAAAAGCGGCGGATGCACTTTGCGTCCGCAGCGATACCCACCGCCATCGTAATATGGCGGTGGGTAATTCACGTTACAATGGCATAGCGGTCGCCACCGCCGGCCCGGCGGTGGCGATCGTTATGCCATTGTAATGACCCCCTTAATGCTGATTTTTGTAGGTGTCTCCATAGACATTGATTGAAATGATAATAGCAACCCTGAATTGCTGTATGTGGGTAGCATTTTAGGATTGCATTAATCATTGCTTGCTCAAAATCAATAATTATTTTCTGTGGGAAATAGTTATTGGTTTCTTGTTTTATCTTGTTTAGGATTTCCATATAGGGAGAGTTTTGTTTATTAGGGAGTAAGGAGTAGATAAAAGGAATGTTTATGTTTTGGTATAGGGCGTGGACTGTGTATAATTGATAAAATCGTTTGGGACATATTTTAAAAGTCCCATCCATCATCCATGTTTCTGATTGTTGAAGTTTGGTTATATTATTTGCAGTAGCAAACATAATAATTATTTTGTCTTTGCATTTGTTATCGTAAAGTATAAATGGTTCTTCATTATGGGTTATTGCTAGTTCTGGGGGAATTTGTACCTCCTCAAATGTTTTTGGGGCAGGTGTGGTGGTGGTAGTGGCTTTTTTTTGTCTAGCTATTGTTCTTTTTAAGGAAGCAATAGAGGGCATTTGGGCAGAAGCATGTTGGGTTACTCTAAGCAACTCATGTTTTAAGATTTCTGTGGTGGATTTCTCTGAGCTAGTGCTAGCTTCTTTAATGGTATCTAGAGCACTTCTTACTTCAATTTCTGTCACATTTGGGGGGTGGTTATGTTCTTTCACATAACTGTAAATACTTTATTGTTTGATTAATAAAAATCATTACAATAGTGGACATGCATCAATCAATAAAAAAAAAGAAAAAACATATTGGACAGTTGCTAAAATATTTACACATAGGGTAGTAAACAAGCGTTAACTAAACTCCTGTATCTCTGCTTACATTATTACCGCATGCTTTTTTAGAATCCGCCTAAATGCGGCCATTTAATACATTAATACCGTCACAAACAAATGGTAGGTAATAAAAAGATGTGAAGTTAACAATAAATAATTGTTTAAAAATCCTAATAATCTGTATTTATTCATGCTATTCAAATGTAAACTTCATCTAGACAATTGGCCCTTTTTTTAAAAAATGGTTAAAAGACAATCAAGAGCCGTGGTGATCCGTTCTAGTTTTGACATCGACTAAGGCCACGAAGCAAGACATTAGTCATTATTAAAAAGCTGATAGCTAAACTGCTAACAGTGTAATTCTATTTATAAATAAGTAGAACCCCTACATATAGTATTTAAATGTTCCAGGATCGCACATGACAGAAGACAGTAAGTAAACAATGTGCAAAATGCCATATTCGACCACTGTCAAATAGTGCAATAGAGTAAATAAAGCAACATCGAGCTTAGGTCTCCCCATTATGGATTAACAGTTGTTAGCTTGCAGGCTCTCGCAGATTATAAGTCTTTTTACTGCTCTTGTGACAAACTTAGTGAATCGGATATTAAGCAGTGGATTCTCCGGATTCATAGATGCAAGGATAGCTTGTCGACAGGTGCGAATGCCAAGTTTGTTCCACTCGCCCTTTAGCAAAATCTTTCGATCATTAAGAAGTGCAGGGCAAAGACATACCACGTGCTCGATTGTTTCCTTGCTGCTCCCACACCCCCTACACATTATGTTGGTATTTGTGCGGCGCCAACCTGGCAAGTGATACAGGGAATGGCCATTCACCCATTCTGAGGGCCAAAAATCTTTTTTTCCACATCACTGAGTAGGTGCATGACATATGAGGCGCCACAATACCTGGCTTAAACCCTGATATGATTGACCAGGCATGGTTACGTTGTGCCAGTTGGGCTCTGGCCGATTGGAAAGACCAGGAGCGGACGTTTCTTTTGATGTAAATTTTGAGTGCCTGCTGCGATGGATTGGAACTCCAGATTTCCTCTGCGTCCAGGAGTTTTAAAGTGTCTTGTAAATAACGCTGGTACGATCTCCCAAGCTGACCGACTGAAATTTCCTGCCACAAAAAAGCCTCCAAGCTTCCTTCTCTGGAAGTGCGTAACTTGTTACACAACCTGATGAATGCTCCAGCCCCTACCGCTCGGTGATCTTGGAGACCAAACTCAAGTCGTATTTGAGCGGGGGATGAGGTTTTTGGAAGACTCAGCACTTGTTTGAAGATTCTTGTTATTATTTTATTCACGAGGCTCTTGTGTTTCCCTTGCATGATCTCCTGGCTGTAAGTAAGGTAATTGAGAGTTTTTGCCTTCATGACACTTATGAGAGGGGTCAGGCTTGGACCGGACAACTGCCTTGCGAGGTTCTTAAATGCCACCTGGATGTCAAAGCTTTGGCTTCTACCTCGTCTCTGTGTTTTGAGAATGAACCCCTTCTGTCCATGTGGACCCCCAGATATTTATATGAAGCGGCCCTATCAATTCTTTTACCCTTGAACTGCCAACCACCACCTTGGTATTTCCTTAACCCGAAGGTGATTGCCCTTGTCTTTGATAAGTTCAATTCCAATTCATTTTTGATGGTGTAGGGAGACAGCCGATCGAGTAGTCTCTGCAAGCCGACCCTGGTGTGGCTGAGCAGGACAAGGTCATCCGCATACAATAGATTGCTGACTCTTACCCCGGCAAGTTTTGGAGGATGAGAGTTGACTTCGTCAAGTGACTCCGACAGATCAGAAATGAAGAGATTAAAAAGAAGAGGCGCCAGCACACAACCTTGTTTTACTCCACGTGATGTTTGTATTTTTCTGGAGATATGGGATCCATCACCAAGTTTTATATGGATCCATGTGTTAGTGTGTAGCTCGATTATGGCTTGTAAAAGAGATCATGGAATCCCCCATTTCCGCAGTTTGAGCGATAGTTGGCGTCTGGGCACGCGGTCAAAAGCGGCCTTGAAGTCGACAAAACAGCCATGCATTAGCATTCCTGACGCTGCAGCTTTATCCAACAGGACAGATATTGCAAGCAGATTGGTTATGGTACCTGATTTCGGCACAAATCCTGTCTGGTTAAAGGGTATAAGATGTTTTTTGTGGCCCAAGACGCAAGGCGTAATATTTGGATTCCACATCCAATAAAGTAATCATCCTGTAATTTTTCGGATCTGATCTCTTGCCACCTTTGTAAATTGGATGTATAATGGCACCACGCCAAGATTCCGGTAATACCTGGTTAGTCCAGCAGTAAGTAAATAAGGGTGCTAATTGTTTAGCCCAAAAGTCAGTGTCCTGTTTGTACAAAGCCTGCGGTAGACCATTTGGCCCAGGAGCTCCGTCTGAACGGCCCTCGGTTATAATTTGTGTTATTCTTTTCATTAGGGTTTCTAGTGTTGTGGATAGCCGTTGAGGCGATTCTTCATGCTGGAGCAGTAATTTGGTATTGGTTACCGATGGCATCCTTATGTTCAATTCAGCGGGTTCCTCAGGTGTCCCAACATGTATTGTGCCTAGCAATTGGCGTAAGTTAAGTTGAGGGGCCAAAGTTAGAGGTTTGGCCGGTGAACCTTCTTCCTTTTCTGGTTTTCCAAAATGGGTCATTAAAAAGGATACCCATTCGACTTCAGGGATGTTCGCACTACTTTGTCCTCCTTGGTTATGTGTTTTTGAGTTAACAAGCGACCAAAAAGATTTTGGGTTATGGTGTAGTGTAGCTCCTATTTCCCTAATAGGCTCTGCGCATTGGAATAATATATCCTATAGGTTTGACATAGGACTAAGGTCAGTATGTCCCTATCGAGTATATTAAACTTAATTACTTGTGCCAGCTAGCTCAGAGGCCACTAGAAACTCCTTGACAACAAGAAGGGAGTAGTTTCTGGCAGCCGCAAAACATGACCACTGTGTTTCCCTTTAGAATCAGAATGTGTCCCAGAGTCGTGGAAACAAGAGATAACTATTTCACTCAGCTCAATCGTGCATGCTTAGTTTTCTCCAAGTTACACAGAAAGAAGTAGACGGGCGTTTCAATAAAAGATTTATTGAACAGTCTTGTTTCTGGTGTAAGTAAAATGTGCTGTTATGATCACAAGACAGTATGCGAGATAAATAATGTACAGTGTGAGCAGTAGAAATAAATAATACTGCGATAGCGTTATCTTTTAGTACATATGCATTTACATAAATAACACAGACTAAAAATGCGAGTACTCATACGATGCATTTCTAAGCTAGTTCTACCCCAATGTGCCTAACCCAACCTAGGTGTAGGAAGAGGTATGAAGTAGGTGAAGTATTCCTTACTATGGTATACTAAGAGTATGTTAAGCCTAGTATGCCTAGTATGCCAAGAGTCCCTCTAGGTTCTAGTCTGCTCCATACCTGAAGAATGAGAGAGGTAGGAATCTCTTTGCCAGACTCGAACTCCAACACCCCGCAAGGGAAGTTAGATCACTGGAAGCTGGACTCTCTGCGTGCAGGGATGACAGCGTCTTCTCAGTGCGTCAGGCCGGGAAACGGGCTCCTCTGAAGTTGAGGTCTCCTCTGATTTACAGGGGCTAGGGAAGGTATATTTATACCTAAGAAGTACCTCATAATGTTAGTATTGACGTGAGTCGGACAGCGGAAGACATCATGAATGAACCCCTAAGGAATAATGGTTCATGCATAATATATGAGTCCTTGAAGAAATCAATAGTCTTGGGCTAGGGAAACTCCCGCAGCCTAAGGGTCTGTTCTTCATGAACTCGTTGTGACGTTAGGGTGGACGGATGTCGGAGACCATGCCTATATTTGGAGTGCACGGTTTAATGCCTAAATAAGGGCTGGGATTTTATGCCTATATAAGGGCAGGGCGAATTGTGCCTATATAAGGACATGATACTGGAAAGCCCGTTTATGGACACCCTAAGAGGAATACAACACCCACTCCACTTTCGTGTGTACGATAATACTAAAATGCTAAACATTTAAAATGCTAAACATTAAATGGAGTACTGCATATTTTAAAAATATTTCTTAAAAGCATTTAAAAATCATAGTAAAAAATGCAAAAGGTACTGTACATTTGAAGCATTGCTTTTCATTTCAGGCATAAAGTTCGAAAATAAATGCAATTGGAATAAAATAAGCAGTAATATTTACATGTGACAAAAAAAATGAACGATAAATTTTTCAAAAATCAAAGTAATTTCATGTCATGGAAATGAATAAACTGTTTTAGACACACAGGATGACTAAGTGTCCGTGGAAGTACCTTGAAGTCTGTATTATAAGGCTAGTTCTACTTTAAGCAGATTGAAGTGCCATTTTCGTTCGAAAAATGGGAAAAAGTTCAATTTTTGGTAGAGTTCCAAGTTGTTTTTGAAAAAATGAAGGCCAAATTGTTACTGCATCTCTGGAACACTGTATGCTGAATCAGAGTCAGTTTACGGGTCTGGTGTAAACATGAGATCATCTATTTCTATAGACAAAACATCATCCACTGTAGTTGGTGTCAGCTGGAACACCTCGTGTAGCAGATTAATTGCACAGAGATGTGAAGCTTCGCTTCCAGCATAGGGTGCCGCAGCAAAGTTCACGTCCGTTGTTACCTGTGTGCCTGTAGATCTTTCTCGTACCTCAGCAGCAGCCGGAAACGTCTGTGAGATCTCAATGAATGCAGACATCAGGATTGGTAGCCTCTGGGGACAACACAGAGCATGGGCTGTTATCGGGACCAGCAGAGTATCGACATCCGTTGGCGTGGCTGATGGAAATGTTAGACAGGTGTCCAACACGCATTCTTCACCGCATAGCAGGCATCGTAGAACAGGTAAGATGCAATCTTGCCAGATTGGTCGGAATGACAGGAACCAAGTTGTATTAAGGTCCCGTAGACGAGTCATGCCCAAAAGCTGTACTATTCGCTCACTGCACTTTTGTTCAAGGAGAGCTTTCTCCATTTCGCTCGGAGTGATGTCTGCGAATAGGCTGGCCATAGCGCAATAGCAGGAAGAGAAATTGAATTCCGGCAACAAGTGCTAGAATTAATGGTATGCCACCAAACACCGAATGTGCAAAGTTCGGGATGATTCCGAGTATTGCCTGGAAAGGTGCTAATAGACCGGTACAGATGCTCTTAAATACATGTATAATTCCACTTGTATCAGACATGTTGAACTTACGTGTTATCATTTCTACGAAATGTATAGGGCAGTTTGTACGTATTAAAGTCTGCATCTCAGCCGAAGTCCTTGCTACTTGTAGATCATAGGTTTCTTTGGCCGAGGTCAAAGGCACTGTTTGCTGTAAAAGCATGGCTTTCATTCTGCTCAAAGTATCAAATCTTATAAAAGAGACGTTCAGCGAAGGCCATAGAGGCGACTCCCTGACTGTGTCTATTGGGGGAAACAATACTTGCATACAGCAAGTGACCCTGGAGTCTACTAGATATGGGATGCCTGGCAGCATGCCGCAGCAACTCTGATCATTCAACATGAGGTAACTCCCATTAGAAAGTTGTCCAAACATTGGATTAATCACAGCAGCTGGTGTACCCTGCAGATGGCAAGACAAATTTGCCACAGAACCATTACAAGCCCCGTGTAAAGAAATGTCCTGACATATAAGTGAACCGCTCAGTGCACGTTTACAGTGTGTACCGCTCAAAAACACTTCACGATCCCCACTCCAACATCTATATGTATACGGTAAATCCCTAGATGTCTTAATGTATTCCTTACCAAACCTTTCATATTTGCCTGCTTGCATTCGTCGGAGGCAATACTGAAACTGAAAAGTACTCACAGGTAATGTTATTTTGCCATGAATAAGCCATTCTGTAGCTGGGTTTTCTGCCACTGTGAATGGTAACTTTTCCAGTTTTTCAATGCTCAGCACTGTATACTTTGCTCCTCTTTGTGCCAGTTCGATCTGTTTATCAGTTAGATTGTATTCTGCAAACAGAGCTGACGTGTTGATGAAACGCCATGGCACATAGCCCGCTCGCAAAGATTGCAGCGTCCAGCTTAATAACACAATAGAACGTAATTGAGACTGGCCTTGCTGTAACATCGCCAAATCTTGTTCTAGTATGTCGATAGCAGAGGATACAATGCCATCCAATGAATATATTCTGGAGGACAAAGTTGTTAACCCATTGTCGACCACAGAGAGTGTTTTCTCTAAATTAATACGATCAAGTTCACGTATTCGTTCTGCATCCTCCATCTGTGATACTTTCCATGCTTCATTATAGGCAGCATAAATGCCGGCATATATGAAACGTTTTTGACGCGGTTTTCTTGGTCCAAGCAAGAATTCCCTAAGGTCTGCGTCCTTTTTAAGTAAGGTTAAGTGTTGTTTCACATCCTGTAGTGTAGACTTATGCAGCCAATCGAGGCATAATTTTCCTACACTGTATGTTGTTACTACCCCCGGATGTTGTCTTTGGACGTATCTTGGGTCTGGCCTATTATTAGTAAAGCCCTGAGTTTTATTCAGGAATCTTTCCTGACAGTTATTCATGTCTGTGGGCCAGATCAACCATTTTTTCCAATCAGGATTAGATCTGTTGAGTTGTAGTATATTGTCAACTGTCACCACTGCCTTTGTATTATTATCACTTGCAGGTGTTGGTACAGAAGGTGTGTTCATCTCTTTGATCTTGGCTAATCCAAGACAAGATGTTTGTTGGACGGTTTCATTCAAAAACAGTATTTGTTCAGCGATAATGCAGGCTCTAAATAAAGCTTCTATACCCTGTACTTGCCATTCTTTAGAACCCCAGACAGTTTTTGTATGTACTGTGTCTTTCCATAAGTCGAAACCCTGTCTAGACAGTCGGGCAATAAATGCTGCAGAGTAAATCTGTTTTGTATTAGTTAACATAATTTTCAGTCCTGTTTTGTTTACATTTTTATAGTAAAACATTTCTGGATCAGATGTATTGTAACCTGAAAAATATGGAAACTTGTTGGCAAATGTTTTTGAACTACCTTTAGGTGGTGTAGGACAATGTTCCCATTGGTTAAACATAAACACATTTCTTGGATATGCAGATTTATGCAAATAATGATGACCATAGTGGTTGTAACAATACATTTGTTCATAGTCTGATGAACCCTCTAAATATTCATTTTTAGAAAATGCAGAAGATTTTTCTAGGTCAAACATTATGTCATTCACAGTCTCAAAGTCCCAATCATCTCAATAGGTACTGGACGTAATTAGATCACTTAGTGAAATTTTAAACAAATGTGGTATGTTCAATTGTTCATTCGGGCCTAAGATATCATAATCTGTTGTGTCCCACACTATACCATCCTGTATAGGAACAGCTGTGATGTTCACTGATGACAAGTCTCTTGCTTCACGATGGGAAGATTTATGAGGTTTCAAAAGTACGTTCACGTCTTTTCCTTCAGTGTTCACATGGATGTATTTGCCACTTATAAGCACGCTCACAGTTGTTACCAAAGCTAGCCAGAGCAGGAAAACAAAAAGTCCAGATGTAATCCAGAGTTCAATCCATGGAGAAACCAAATAAGTCTTTTTCAGAAAGTGAAGAAAGTCTTGTACTTGCTGCTTGAATTTCAATGATGCTGGCGTCGTTTCAGGTTCACTCGGATCTTCTGAGAACGTATCAAAGTTAATGAAATAGCCAGAAGCAGTTCTATCAATTGTTGGAATTGCATCAGGATTTGTAGAAATCACTGGAACCAATTCATCACTTGCCTCGTTGGTGTAGACAGGTGTATTTGGATGAACTGTTATTTGGTGTTCAAGAGGGATGAGTTCCATAGCGTTGTTGCTTAGTCCTCCATCAGTTACAGCTGAATTCTCGATTGTTATTAGTCTTTCAGTCTGAACCTCTTGGATAGTAGCGAGAGGAGTGCGTCTGCTACTAGGTCGGAGTCCACGAGGCCTACTATTCTGTATCGGCCACATACTGTGGTTTGATGAGGTCGATGGACACAAATCTTTTCTCCTTTCTTCCAGCAAGGGGCGGCAGAAGTACTGTTCTTGTTCCTTGAACTGCTAGGACAGGTACTGGTTGTCTGTAAGAAGGTCCAAATTCCTTCTTGTCCGCAATCTTTTCTCTGACTAGATCCCCAACTTTTGGAATCCAGACAGGCCTTGCTGGGACCGCCGATTTTTCCCCAGTGGTGGTTGGCTGTAGGAATACATTGCTTTGTTTCGTTCTTAATTTATTGAGTTCCTGTAAAACAGCCAAACGATCTTTGATATCAAACGGTTTATTTTCCACCACTGTGCCTACGTGTTCAAGGTCTGGTACCCACATTCTTGTCCCAAATAGGACCTCATATGGAGTGACCCCCCTAGAGAACTTCTTGGCAGATTATTCAATGAGCGTTGGACCCCACTAAGGTGTTTGACCCACCCATCACCCGAACCTAATACCCTAGCTGTTATAGACTGCTTTATGTCCCGGTTTTTCCTTTCCACAACCGAATTTCCCTCAGGATGGAATGGAGAGGAGTACCGCAATGCAACGCCCAGACTGGCCATGGCTTCTTTGTAAGCCCGAGAGCTAAATGCAGGACCCTGGTCAGAATGTAGCGTGCCTATTGCGTATGTGCCGATAAAGACTCGCAACTCTTTTATAACAGTTCGAGCGTCAGCCGAGTGCTGAGGCCATAACCATAGGAACCTAGAGCATGAATCCACTGCAACCATGATATATTTATAGTTACCGTCCCTTTACAAGGGACCGCAGTGGTCCAGGTAAACACAAGCTAATGGTTTGTCTGAAATGAACAGGGGTGTCTGCGTAGGACGATTCACTGTTGAGACTTTCATCTGTTGGCAAATATCACATTCTAAAACATAGTTTTTAGTTTGTTTCCGAATGCCAGGCCACCAATATCTTTGCTTGAGTAAAGATACTGTCGCTGAAACACCTGCATGGGCAGAAGCTATCCCTTCATGTGCTGCTAGGATTAGTCCTAATCTGCGTTCCTTGTTTGGAATTACCCTATCCCCCACTCCAGGGATTCGAGCAAAAGGAACGTTGTTCGCATCAATTACATAAGAGTACTTGAGTGGAAACTTTTTTGGTAACGCTGCACTGCTGCCTTTGCTTGATGCATTGACAGCCAACATTATCTTACCGTCTATTTTTGTTTTTGAACGAGTGATCGCCGCTACGGAAGCCGTCTGCACAGCCCCCTTTGTGGCTTCGTCAGCCAATGAATTCCCTGCAACGTGAACGCCATCACGTTGATGACTCAGTGTGTGGATCACGTGAGCCTTTGGTAGTTCGTTTTTCAACTGAACTACTTGTTCCCAAAGCATTTTGTGCTTTATTGTGCCACCTTTCGCATCTTTGAATCCATTTTCAAACCAGTTTTGTATATATTCATTATACGATTGAACACAGTAAAAGGAATCGCACACTATTAGTGTGGGGAATTCTCGATCTGTACTTTCAAGTGCCAGTTTGAATGCTTGTAGTTCAGCTCGCTGAGCTGTACAATCTCCTAGAGACTGAGTTTTTGTGACCATAGGTCTGAAGATGCCATTTCGCATGCGACCTTTAATGATCGCACATGCTGCACTGTAAGCTTGCTTACTCCCTATTGCGGGCTGTGCGGATCCGTCAGTGTAAATTATGAATTCGTACTGATCGAGAGGCAGAATTTCAGTAGGCAGAGGACATTCTTGTTCATATTGCAGGAATGCTTGTGTTTTTAAATCTGGATCAAAAACATATTCAACATTTGTTGCAGCAAGAGAATTAACCCATTGTATCCATCTTGGATGTAATGCTTTAGCATTTGGAATGCTTGCTTTTGGTACCGCTTCTAAAGCTGGTACCGGGGTTACGACAATAATGCGTTTCCCTTGGGCTAAGGCTTTTTCTTTTGCTACAGCGGTTTGAACTGCTGTTAGAATTTTTTCAGTTGAACTGAAGCGCATTTCCGCTTGTGTGTACAAATGAGATTTGTATGCTATTGGTATTTTCTCACCCTCATTGAAGGTTAAGTAGGTGAATCCGCATTGACCCGAAATTATTCGGATCACCAGGTTGCGTTGACTTACGCGTGTTTGTAAGTGATTTGTTGCTAACATGTTAGCCTGGAGTGAACGCAAGATTTCTGTGTGTTCCTGTGTCCAGTTTCTGATCGAAAAATCAGGTTTGATTAATGCGTAGAGAGGTTTAACCCTTTCTGCGTAATTTAGAATGTATGTTCTTCCAAAATTTAGGAAACCCAGGATGGATTGTAAGTTTTTTAGCGTTTTTGGAGGTTGGAGCAGCGCACATTTTTCTAGAAAGTTAGCTGCCAAGCTCTTGCCTTCACTTGAAAGCTCATATCCTAGAAATAGGACATTGAGATGGGCAATTCGGGACTTTTTAAAGTTGAACTTGTAGCCCTCAGAGGTGAAACCCAGTATAATGGTGCTCACCCTGTTCAAGTGTTTTTCCAGGTCATCGTCTGTCAGATAGATGTCATCGACATAAGACAATGCCTCATTGTCATAAATTTGTAGTAACTCCGTTACCCTCGCTGAGAATAAACCTGGGCTGTTCTTGAACCCTTGTGGGAGTCGACAAAAGTGACGCTGGGTCCCCATTATGGAGAATGCTGTTAAGTACCTGCTTTCAGGTGCTATGTTTTGACAAAAGAAACCATTTGAGATGTCTAATGTTGTTTTGTATTTTTTACGCACAATGTTATTCATTAATGCTGTGCTATGTGCATTTTGCACTGCAAAAGTTTTAGAACAAGTGTTTAAGTGTCTGTAATCCAAAACTAGACGATATGTATTGTCTGGTTTGGAGACAGGAAACAAAGGATTGTTCATTGAGGAGGTGCATGTTTCAATCACCCCTTGGTATTCAAGTTGATCTAAGATCTCCCTGACCTGTTTTTTAGCTTCTTGCTTTATTGGGTACTGCCGTTGTGCAGTTGGTTCATGTTTCAGATGTATTTTATGGTGAGGTGAGTCCTCATCCCATCCTACATGATTTTTATATAATGCTGGGGCCTGGGCCACTGCCCATTTCCTGGCATATGTATATCTTAGATGCATTGGTATATGGTTGGAGAAGGCAGGCATAATTATGTCCTCGCCATGTGGGCACTCCCTGACAAATTGTGGTGGCCAGTCCTTTTCTGCTAGAAGTATGTCATAGCCCTTTGATAGTCTTTCCCAAAAAAGTGCTTTCACCTGTCTAGGTTTGTCTCCCTCCATCCGGAGTGTTATTTCATATAACTTTTGTGGAGTACTAACCCTGGTGTCTACAGTCTCTACTTTAATGTACTCATTCAAGTCCACTATCTCCAGAAGTTCCTTCAGGTTCTGGCGAGCTATTGTGACTTCTGCTGCACTGTCCAGCATTGTCTGAGCCCATTCTCCGTTCTTGAGTTGTGTTCTCAGTATTCTCGGCATGTCTGATCTTTAGACCTGCTACTTTCTTTTTGGAGAATTGAGGTTTTACTTTGGTTTTTGGAGCGTGTTTGTCGTCTTTCGATTTCACGCGTTCTTCTCTATGTTCTGATCGTCCTCTTCTTTCCGAAGTCTGTGATGAGATCTGAAAGGGACGAGAGGAACGTGTATCAGTATCTTGATACCTATCAGGTTTTCTCAAATTATCCCTATTCCTGAGGTTATACCTCCTTTCAGAGGGCTCCTTTTGAGGAGACCTACCTCGGGATTGAGAACGTTTCTCGTTTGAATTTTGTTTATTAGTCTCCCACTTCTTTTTAGAAGATGTAGGAGTTTGTTTAATTGAGTCCTTCTCAGGACTTTCAGATAGTTTCGGTTTAACTGGTCTTCCACCCAAACTATCTCTGCCTAATTCTGCATAAGATTGTTCTATAATTCTGGGTAGCTCAGTTTGATGTTCTGTAACATCAAATTCCCTTAATTTTTGGCGGATCGCCACTGCTGCTGCCTCCCTTTAATATTAGATAATATTATTGTTGAGACCTGGTCGAAATTTTTCAGTAATTTCATACCTAAATTTAGAGCAGGCTCTGCCCCGTATTCATTTTGAATTTGTTTCAGGACATCAGGTATTACCGCAATTGACGGAATGCCATGTGTTTTAGTATAGATGGCAGCAAAGACTGAGCCCCAAGTGGTGCAGTCTTCCAGTTGTGGTGTGATCCCCATTGATAAACTGATTGTCAGTATTCTGTGTTTCTCATACGGGCTAGTATTTGGAAATACTGCTTCGATTTGAGTAATTTTTTGAGCTATCCAGAATGGAATTTGCTCACGTTTTGTGGGCATTTTACCCATGACTGCGTATAGAGTCTGTGGTGTAATTTTTAGTGTATTCCCCTGGTGAGGAGTTTGATTTGGAATTGTTAATGGTTGCTGGACTGTAAAAGTCCGCATGACATATTGGACCAATTGTCTGTAAATTTTTATTAATTCTGTGTATTTGAACAAGTAAGTCCTCATCTGACATTATATCCAGTGTCAGAATGAGGTGTGTAGCCGGCTAGAATCGGCCATGTTCCTCCTGGTCTACCTAGTGGACCGAGCCTGGTAATGTTTTTGTGATGTTTTAGGGCGCCTTTAAACCAGAGCTGATGCTCTTGGTATGTTAATGGAATTTCAATATCCTCGAAAGGAATATATTCCTCTGGTGGATCATCTTCTTTGTAGAAGTGAAACATGTGTGTTACTGGATTGGATTCAGGAAATATTACCCATGAATAGAATACCTCTGTCTGAAAGGATTCGTGTGCCTCTATCACGAAAACTGCTCTACCTCCTCTTGGTGGTAGGCCATGTTTTATAAGTTTTTAGAGTTGATGGCTCTTCTTAAGTTTGGAGCGATGTCTATAACACCCTCCTCGGTTTCATTTAAACCTGTAATGTTAAAAGCTGCTGCTTGGGCTGGATCAGCCGCAGCTCCACCGTTTCCGGTCTCAGTGTCGGAGCCAGGCATTTTGTTGTTTGAAAAATGTAGAACAAGTTTCAAGGAAACAAAGATTAGGTGCACAATATTTTGGAACACTGTATCCTTCAACGTTGAGCAAACCAAACAGCTAATATATAGGGTACTGCCCTATGTAGCCTTGGTGGATACTTAACCCTGCCCACTCCAGACGTCTTTTGGAGTATATGGGTAGGGGTCTCTTGAGAGAAAAAGCACGGCTGAGTTACTCAGTATCTAACGTTGAATTACCGCCTTACCAAACCGTTGGGCGCCATGTAGTGTAGCTCCTATTTCCCTAATAGGCTCTGCGCATTGGAATAATATATCCTATAGGTTTGACATAGGACTAAGGTCAGTATGTCCCTATCGAGTATATTAAACTTAATTACTTGTGCCAGCTAGATCAGAGGCCACTAGAAACTCCTTGACAACAAGAAGGGAGTAGTTTCTGGGAGCCGCAAAACATGACCACTGTGTTTCCCTTTAGAATCAGAACGTGTCCCAGAGTCGTGGAAACAAGAGATAACTATTTCACTCAGCTCAATCGTGCATGCTTAGTTTTCTCCAAGTTACACAGAAAGAAGTAGACGGGCGTTTCAATAAAAGATTTATTGAACAGTCTTGTTTCTGGTGTAAGTAAAATGTGCTGTTACGATCACAAGACAGTATGCGAGATAAATAATGTACAGTGTGAGCAGTAGAAATAAATAATACTGCGATAGCATTATCTTTTAGTACATATGCATTTACATAAATAACACAGACTAAAAATGCGAGTACTCATACGATGCGTTTCTAAGCTAGTTCTACCCCAATGTGCCTAACCCAACCTAGGTGTAGGAAGAGGTATGAAGTAGGTGAAGTATTCCTTACTATGGTATACTAAGAGTATGTTAAGCCTAGTATGCCTAGTATTCCAAGAGTCCCTCTAGGTTCTAGTCTGCTCCATACCTGAAGAATGAGAGAGGTAGGAATCTCTTTGCCAGACTCGAACTCCAACACCCCGCAAGGGAAGTTAGATCACTGGAAGCTGGACTCTCTGCGTGCAGGGATGACAGCGTCTTCTCAGTGCGTCAGGCCGGGAAACGGGCTCCTCTGAAGTCGAGGTCTCCTCTGATTTACAGGGGCTAGGGAAGGTATATTTATACCTAAAAAGTACCTCATAATGTTAGTATTGACGTGAGTCGGACAGCGGAAGACGTCATGAATGAACCCCTAAGGAATAATGGTTCATGCATAATATATGAGTCCTTGAAGAAATCAATAGTTCTGGGCTAGGGAAACTCCCGCAGCCTAAGGGTCTGTTCTTCATGAACTCGTTGTGATGTTAGGGTGGACGGATGTCGGAGACCATGCCTATATTTGGAGTGCACGGTTTAATGCCTAAATAAGGGCTGGGATTTTATGCCTATATAAGGGCAGGGCGAATTGTGCCTATATAAGGACATGATACTGGAAAGCCCGTTTATGGACACCCTAAGAGGAATACAACAATGGTGTTTACTTGCATGTATCAGTTTTTGCCAGAACTGCTCGGAGCGCTTATTATTCTCTAGGAATATTGCTTGTCAAAGTGCTTTTTGAGCTTGCTTGTATATATTGAATAAATAATCTTCCCCTGGGTGCCTACGTAGTTGTCTTAGCGCACAGTTGCGCAGTGATTTTAATTTCTTAATTTCAGCAGTTGTTATTGTTGAATTGCCTTTTTTAATTTTTCGTGTGTTACATGGGAAGTTTTTAAGCAATTCCCGAGAGAAGAGTTCCCATGATGTAATGGGTGGGATTTCGTCGACACTCCTTAAACCTTGTAGTGCTCTGCATTTAATCATTATTGTTGGTATAATAGGATCAGACCATTTCAACCTTTTGAGGTTCTCTGAGCGAATTCCTCTTGTTGTCTGGCTTGTCGCAGCGTGCCGTGCTACGTGGAATGACACAGTGATCATTTGAGGTCGATGATCGCTGTCTCCTTTCACATATGTAACAGTTGTTTCTTTGGTTGTAGCCCTCCCATAACATTTATTGGAATAGTATTTACTGCATTTCCAATTAACTTTTAGTCCACTTTGTTTTTCTTGGGTATAGACGTACCCCATATAACATAGTAACAGTTTTCCTTTTTGAGAGGTAATAAATTGTGCGCCTTCAGTCATTGTGTTCTTTTTAATGCTAAGGGAAATGTATATAAAAATTACTCAAAATAATACAGTATACATTTGTTATTGATACATATACATTTTTCAATAAATACTTACAATGGGGGATATTCTCAAGAATGTGCGATAATCATCGCCAAAAAAGGCTAACGCACGTTTTCACATCGCTGTCTATCGCGGGAAAATAACTCTGTGTTAACGTCGTATTCTCAACACGACGGTAACATGCGATAGTCTCCCAAGAACGCATCAAATGTCCGCGATAACATTACCAGGACGGCGATAAAAATCCAAACCCGAACGCGAAAAAAGTCGCAATGGGCCCAACCGCGATACAAAAATCAGCGATAAGCAGCGCCAGGCCTGCAATTCACACACGTCAGGCGGGAAAAATCACTACAAAAGCAGAAAAAATAAACACAAACAAAAACAAAACAACTGCGAAGCACAATGGAGGTAGCCGGAGCAGGAACAGAGGACGAGCAGAACCCCACAAGCCCCCCGGAGGACCAGGCCGGGACCTCGGGGTCAGGGAAGGGCAAGGACAGGAAGAAGAGGAAGATGCGGTTCAGTCCGCAGGAAAACAGGATCCTGATAACGGAGGTGATGAAATACCATCAACAACTGTTTGTCACCTCCAATGTGTCATTGGCGACAAAAAATGGAATATGGCAGTCCATCGTGGCCAAGGTGAATGCAATCGGAGTGCTGAGGAGGACAATGGAAGAGGTCAAGAGGCGCTGGAATGATGTGAAGCGCAAAACCAAGCAGAAACTCAGCAATAACCAGAAGGCAGCAATGCAGACTGGAGGTGGGAGTCCAGCGCCACAGGAGGACCTGGACGAGATGGAGGAAATGGTGTCCACAGTCATCAGTGTGGAGACGGTGGCAGGAGTTGGGGGACCGGACACTGCTCAACATGACCTGACACAACAGCAACAGGGTGAGTAACGACCAGGGACTGGGGGGACGGGGGGAGATGGGCACAATGTCACACATGCACAATTAAGTATAGCACAGTGCACACCCACAATGACTCTGGATCATGTCCCTGATCCCCTTGGCACACTGCAGCACACCTAGAAACAGCAAGTAAGCCCCCATCGACTATGTGCCCAGAGGGGGCCCCCTCCCCACACATCACTAATCTCACAACATACCCATGCACAAGTACAAACACACATCCGTGATGTTGTCGAAATGTCCACTGTCCCGCATCAAATAGGCAGCTCCTCCCAGTCACAATGTACATTGTCATGCAGTTTGTATGTAAACTTGTACAATGCGTCAACATACATGTGATAACAATGTTAAACTGAATCTCCCCTTTACATTGCAGAGGGTGAATCAACACCCCCTGTAGAGCAGACGGTACACCTCTTCACTGATGATGAAGAGGACCTCCCCTCCATCGACACCAACGCCCTCCAACGGCTCATGGACAGCTTCGGCACCCCACCTCGAGGAGCAGGGCAGCCCAGCTGCATCGAGGAAACCCCACCCCCTGCACAGACCACACAGCAGGAAGCACCCACCACCACGGCTGTCTCCCAGGACCCCCACGAACAACACATGGCCTTCCAACGCCGTGTGTTAGGGTGCCAGGAGAAGATGGCTGATCAGGTGTGGGTGGGGTTTGACCTCATGGCAGCCAAACTCAATGCCATACGTGGGTGTCTAAGTCACATCAGGGACCACTTACAGTCCTTAACGGACACCCACAGTCCGCTCCATGCTCTCCAATGAACCATGGATGACATCGCTGGAGTCCAGACTCAGAGCCAAGGACAACTGTCTAGTCACAGTGGACTCCAGCGGTGTTATCCGGGAGTTGGTACACATGCAGAGGACCATGGAGAACATGGAGCGGGTGCAGGTGGAAAGAATGGCTGCCACGGCTGCACACCAGCATGATGTAGCGGGGATCTACCATGCCCTGCAGATCCTCGTCATGGCATTGCTGCCAAAAGGCCTGGCGCAGATGAATGCTTTGACATCCACACCTCCGCCCCCTGATGTGTCAGTGCCACACAGTGCGGCAGCCAATCCACCTCCGGCCCCTGATATGTCAGTGCCACACAGTGCTGCAGAGAAAACACCACCACCCACATGTGAGGCACATGAGACATCAGAGGGCGAAGATGCGGATGAATCTGCCTTACTGGTAGTAAGGAAGCGGAAGCATTCTTCTCCACCATATGGCCTGTTTCTGCTTGGTCTGCCCTCTGCATCATCACCTCCCACTGTCCCCCGATGCACTCTACGACACTCACCTTGGACCTCGACATGGACTGCCATATTCTGTTTGGTCACCAATGACACAGCTATCAGACTGCGGACTGAACTCTTCCTCTTCCGATGTACTTGTCATTCCCTGAGGGACTCTGGCTGGCCCTCCACGGGCCAACAATGTAAAATGGGGTTTGCATGGCCCTGTACTGCTCCAGTCACAACACTCCACTGAATGTGCATTAAACAATCAAATTCACACAGATGTGTCATGTCTATGATCATTCAAGTATGGAAGTATGGATGAATGTAGGGTCAGTGATTCCCCCTTACGTCCATGTTGCACATGTTGTGGGACTTGAGTCACAGGGTGCAACATTACCGATTGCGGACCGGGTTGCGCCGACACCACATCAGAGACACACGCATTAGATACCTTCTTGTCCAGCCCAGAACGGAACCACGCCCAGAGCGCCGGGGTCATCGTTCACACCCCTACGCTGGACTGGCATATGCCAAGCCAGCCCACTCCGCTTACGCTTACAGGGGGGGACGACAACGCTACATGTCCCAGGTCTTCCCTGTAGTGATCTGCTGATCACAGGTCTAGTTGTCAGCATGCCACAGCCACTCTCTGAGGGCTGGTTCACACCCACACCACACCCATCCAGCACAGGCGTCACAGGACATGTGACCCTGCCAATAAAAGGGGCCGGGCGCACGTGCCCGAGGCCATTTCCACTATCTAGCTGAGTGTGTCTGTGTGGTCATTATTTATGAATGAGGGCCTAGGGACCTACCACATCACATTCCCCACTGCCGGAGGTGACATGATGGCATCCGCACCGCGAGACTCAATCATAAAGGGCCCATGACTTGAGGTGCACAGAGTTGGTGGCATCCAAGGCACTTTGGCCAGCACGGGCCTACCGCCATGGGACGGTGACTTGAGGTGCACAGAGTTGGTGGCATCCATGGCACTTTGGCCGGCACGGGCCTACCGCCACGGGACGGTGACTTGCGGTGCACTGAGTTAGTGGCACCAGAGCTGAGCGGGTGTGCAGCCTGCGATGATGCGTAGGCCTCGATACGCCGTCCTGCCAATCAAGATTCGATTTGAATTGTGATCCCAGCTGGACCGCAGTGTACGCCGAGGGCAGCAGGCTGCACAGACATGACTACGCTGCGCAGTGCTGCAGGGTGCGCTGGGGGCCTGTGGCGCGAAATCCAGCGATCGGCTGAGGAGGTTGCACCGGATCGTGGTGGGCCCTCTTGGAGACACACCGGTGGTGGCAGGTGAGCATTGAGGCCTGGGTGCACAGGGGCGGGCACTCATCGCTGGTTGGCGGACTGGTCTGGGGACCAGGGCTGGGGTGCAGCAGATGCACAGGATCGCGTAGGCACCACCGGTCACGGTGGCGCCCTCGTGGCTGGGTGGGGGGAGTGAAGGTGCAGGGGTATCAAGCTGATACAAACCATGATGCTTCCAGGTATGAGTAATCCTGCATCATGAGACCGTAACAGAAGTTAGTGTGACCGTAACCTTCCTTTTCTATCCTACGTACGTTACGATCACACGTACTTCTGTTACAGTCTTTTTGTGCAGGATTTGTCTTTCCTGTGAGCATTCCGGTTTGTCCAAGTGCTATACACTGTACCAGATTAGGTTTGTGACTATACGGACGCTTGGCCATTGTCACCATTTGTCCAACAGGTTTCTGGATACTGACTTCCGGAGTATGGAATGGTATTGGGGAGTTCCCGCAGCATATGCAGATACATGAATCCACACGTTGCCCTGATGAAGTTCCCCGTTGGGCGTTGGCTGTGCTTTTCGTATTGTTTTTTGGTGTATTTGTAATAAAGGACTGTTTTTACACTACTGTTGACTACTGGACTTCATTACCGTGCGCACCCCCATTTCAGTTACTACAGTATTGGGTTTGGGGCACAGTGGCGTCTGGCAATGGCTGGCGTTGGGGTTGGTTGTGCAGGAACACTATGAGTTGGAACTGTCGTGTGGTGCGGATACAGGGGCCCGCTGTTGCTATTGTGGACATGCATCCATGACATGGGTGAGGAAGTTTAATAGGGCTGGCCATGAGACTCCTCCGACTCTGGCAGTTGTTGTTTGTGAGGTACCAGGGGCCAACAGGTGCAGCACAACCAGCAGCTTTGTCTGCGGAGGGATGTTGGTTGTCCGCTGTGTTGGTACCGTCAGCCTGTGGGCAATGTGGGTCAGGATGCGGAGGATGGTTGTCCTTTTGTGCCTGTAGTGGGCAATGACTTCCTCTGGCGTTGAGTCTCTGAGGCCGGTGCGTTTTGGGAACGTCCGCTGTCCTGTTCTGCGCTGCCTCGGTGGTAGTCGGGGGGTGGTCCGGGGGGGGGCTGGGGGGGTGGCGGTGGGTGTTGTGGCCCTCTCGGGTCTCCGAGCTGCACGATCAGTGTCTCCATGACATGTGTTGGTCTTCAGGTGTGGCTCTTGGCTGGGCTCCCTTTCATACTGCAGGTTGTCGTCCTGCTTAACACCAGTAAAAGGCAGGTGTTAAATCCCTGCTGCTAGCCCACCTTATCGCCTGTTTTTGGGTCGCATCGCAGATGTGGCTGGTCGTTGAGAATATCGCGAAGTGGTGTTTTCGTGTGTTTTTGCACTGGAAAGCCTACTCTGCATGTCATTAGCGTTAGTTGTCTCTCTCATCCGTGGCAATGTTTTTTGCGGCAGCTATCGCTGGAAAACTGGCGATATGGGCTGTTTGCACCAGCTTGAGAATGGGGCGATAATTCTTTCGCCACTTTTGCTGCGCTAAAGTGCCGATAACTCGGCGATAAGTCCTTGAGAATATGCCCCAATGTTGCTTATGATGTTAAATTTAATCCTGATGTACTTTGTTTGGTGTTTTATTGCAGATTTTCTGAAGAGGTTTCTGTTGGTATAAAAAAAGATAATATTAATACCTTTGTTTTATTATGTACTGGGTGGTGGGGAATTTGGGAGAAAGTGGGGCTTTGGGTGGGTATTTTAGGTAACTGTTTTATAGAAAAGATTTTATATTTACTTTATTTTAGCTTTTATTATTCACGCTGTTCTTGAATTGTTTGGATGTTTTCAAAAATTTCTGTAGAGGAGATATAAAATTAAAACAGAGATATTAGGTATTTATTATATTTAAATATTTTGTGTTGAAGAGTAGTAGTACAGTTAGATTATAAATGGAATTTTACTTACTTTGTGTAGTTCTAAGTTTTATTTCTGTAATGAAGTTTTGCGTTCTGGAAGCAATCTGGCAGAGTTTCCCCTTCTTATTTATTGTAGGTGTAAGGTGTAAACTAAAATTATTGTCGTTTGGTTTATATAGTATTTATTTAATTTATTATTTTTTGTGATTGGGTTATTTTATTAGTGTGAGCCTTTTATTCGTTGTTGTTTATTGTTCCAATTGTTTTGGCAGTTGTTTTTCATATATGGAAGACGCTAATTGAGAAGTAGTTAGTGTTAACTTTTTTTAAAAACAAATTTTGTGTGTGACATGTGTATAACATTATGGGGCCGATTCCGATCTCGGTCGGAGCCGCACCCAATACCATTCGGTCGGGAAAAAAGCCATGCGAATGCCTGTTTCCCGACAGATCCGTACAGCATACCGAACGAGTAAGTACGATGCGCACAACAGCACAGAATCCGGCCGAGTCGTACTCACCCAATCCAGGTCCTGTCCTCCGACCGAGGCGAATCCGGAAACGCAGAATCGAGTCGCACGGAAGGGAAAATGCAGCCCCGTCCGGCCAAACAAGTACGATGCACTTTCCGTACGCGCCGAACCCGTCGCTACGCACGGCACGTCAAAGCATCCGGGAGAGGCGCACATAAGCTCCGATTCGCGCCACAACACGATCCACGGCTACGAGGCGAACACGCCAGCGACGAGGACGACGCGAAGCGACGAGAAAGACGAACGACACGAACCAACCATGAATCCCTTCGTCCCGATCATACCAATATTCTACATTTACTACCGGAACAGGCACGGACGCGTACGGCGCAGAAGGTAAGTCAGACACCAACCACAAAACACAAACAACACGTACACGACACATCACACACACACAGAGGGATGCAGAATTTACTTACACCAGCAACAGCAGCACCATAGGGGCGGGATGCCCATCACCAATGCCACATATGCACACAGGGGCCTGAATGCGCACCACCACCCCTACCCAGGGGGGGTCGGATGCCAACCACCACTACCACCCTTAGCCAGGGGGGTGCCAGATGCCCACCACCACTACCACCCTTACCCAGGGGGGCCGGATGCCAACCACCACTACCACCCTTAGCCAGGGGGGGTGCCAGATGCCCACCACCACTACCACCCTTACCCAGGGGGGCTGGATGCCTACCACTACTACCACCCTTAGCCATGGGGGTGCCAGATGCCTACCACTACTACCACCCTTACCCAGGGGGGGCTGGATGCCTACCACTACTACCACCCTTAGCCAGGGGGGCGGGATGCCTACCACAACTACCACCCGTAGCCAGGGGGGTGCCAGATGCCTACCACTACTACCACCCTTTCCCAGGGGGGGCTGGATGCCTACCACTACTACCACCCTTATCCAGGGGGGTGCCAGATGCCCACCACCACTACCACCCTTACCCAGGGGGGCTGGATGCCTACCACTACTACCACCCTTAGCCATGGGGGTGCCAGATGCCTACCACTACTACCACCCTAAGCCAGGGGGCTGGATGCCTACCACTACTACCACCCTAAGCCAGGGGGCTGGATGCCTACCACTACTACCACCCTTAGCCAGGGGGTGCCAGATGCCTACCACCAGCAGGTTTATTTTGTTCATTAACCAGCCTCTTTTTCGGACATTTACGGATTACTGAGGATATCTGCCTCGGGACACTGATAGGTGGAGAATGTCACATGTAGAGTGTGGACGCTATGACGTAGGCGAAACAGCGCTCCCCTATCATGTGATGAGGGAACGCATAATGATTGGCGTACAGCAGGTATTCAAAGTTAGAGTACACGGAAGTGCCGTTAATACGGCAATACGTGGAGACTATGTGTTAACAGAGCTGAGAAGCCAGTGACGGTAACGCGTTGAAGTAAGTGTGGGTATGCGAGGTAGAATGGTAGTAAGCGTTGCAGAGGGACCTTTTGGGTTGGATGAAGAGGGGTACAACGTTAGTAAGGGGATTTCCCCTCGAAGTTTGGCATCATATCTGTGTAGAGTAGGTTTCTTAAGTCAGAGCACATGGAAATGTCGATAATACGGCAATAGGTTGAGCTGAGAAGCCAGTGATGGTAACGCTTTGAAGTAAGTGTGAGTAAGTGAGGCATAATGGTAGAATGTGCAGCAGAGGGATCTTTTGGAGTTGAATGTTATAATGTTGAATATAGAAAGGAAACTACGAAAATGAGGCGATGCCTTCTTATGATTGGTATTACATTTGTGTAGAACAACAGTTTTAGGGTTTAGTGAGACAGAAGGGTTGAACAACAAGATCGGAATTATTCTATGCATAATTAGTAGAAAAGGGTTCATGCGAAGACAGGCAGCGTGTAGATATGAACTTGCTAGTGTTTACAAAAAAACATCACCTTAAATGTTTTGGATCTATGTTCTTATATTGGTTCTAATAATATCGGATATCATTCATATTATGATGTAGATTATGAATTTGAACGGAGATGTGTTAATTATGTGATTATGTTGGCCATTGACAAAACAGAGACTGATCTGGTGTTCTTGTATTTTTTCTTTAGACCCCTGAAGAAGGGTCCACGATAGACCCGAAATGCATTGGGTTAATTATTATATTGCGTTACCATAGAGTGATGGAATCACGGAATAAAACTTTTGGTGATATTTCAGATGAATTAATAAATGATGAAGTAATCAAGAAATTTCAAGTATCATATTTTCGTTTTGATAAAGTTGAATTGAGATGAGAGACACATTGTCTCATTAAGTTGCACACATCCTAGGGACTGGTTCGCCTGACCCATTAAGTTCCCCTATCACATGTGCCACACATATATGTGTGTGGCCCCCACAATGCAAGCAGGCCATGACCATTGTGGCAATGGGGTCCAAACCCCCATCATCACAGTGACCAAAATGTAAGTGTGGGGTCCATAGCTGAAGCACATTTTGAACAGTGTGGCAATGGGGTCCAAACCCCCATCATCACAGTGACCAAAATGTAAGGGTGGGGTCCATAGCTGAAGCACATTTTGAACATTGTGGCAATGGGGTCCAAACCCCCATCATCACAGTGACCAAAATGTAAGTGTGGGGTCCATAGCTGAAGCACATTTTGAACATTGTGGCAATGGGGACCAAACCCCCATCATCACAGTGACCAAAATGTAAGTGTGGGGTCCATAGCTGAAGCACATTTTGAACAGTGTGGCAATGGGGTCCAAACCCCCATCATCACAGTGACCAAAATGTAAGTGTGGGGTCCATAGCTGAAGCACATTTTGAACATTGTGGCAATGGGGTCCAAACCCCCATCATCACAGTGACCAAAATGTAAGTGTGGGGTCCATAGCTGAAGCACATTTTGAACATTGTGGCAATGGGGTCCAAACCCCCATCATCACAGTGACCAAAATGTAAGTGTTGACAAAGAAAAAGCTGCAACTGCCAAACTGCATGGATGATTCCTGGACACAGAATATAAAACACATCAGTGGCAAAGTAGTGCATGTGTCCCATTGCAACATAAATTGGGGGAGGCAAATACTGCAGTGCAAATAAGACATACCTTTGGCCATGTGCAGACAAACAACACCCATGGTGGCTGACACTGTCAACATTCATCAATGACACAATGACAGAAGTGACCATCAGAATGCAGACCCACATATTTGCACCAATGGGCACACAAATGCAGATACCCTGTGGAGACTGTAGATGTGAGGTGAACAGATACCATACCATGGCAGCAATGGGACACACAAACCATGATCATTGTGCTGACCGATGACCTAGGAGTCCCCGGGACAGCAGGGGAAACCCACCAAACTACATACAGCCAATGGCACACCCAAGATATGCCAATGCAGTGGTGCAGATGCACAAACAGGCAGACCCACACTGCACATCATACACAACAGGTGAGGGGTGTGCCAGTGTCCCCAGGCAACCACACAACACATGAGGAGACCTGAATACCAATCATACAGATGTGCATACAGTGCCACACAAAGGTAACTCATGGATCCAAATCCCCTATGTGGGCAAGCAGGCATTGTCAGATGAGAGGGAGCACAAATCACACATGTCACACAGGCACGTAGGAACAGCAACTGACACAGCAAGACACAGACACACCACAGCACTACCCCCAGGGCCCCCACAATGTGGTGACCCTGGGCTGCATTACAATCCCACTGTGATGACAAAGCTAAATGTCGTTCACACTGTGAACCACAGTCATGTGTCCTGAGCAACAAACTACCATCACACCTACACAAGCACAAATCAATCAGCACGGCCAGTAAGCCAAGGCCAACATGGAGGCAGGGGCCTAGCCGGGCAACAACTCTCATCTGCACACACTCAACACCACACCCCTCGACCTCCAACAATGTGCAGCAGTGAAGCACACATGCACTGGTGACATTGCACACGCACCCATGACTATTCCAGGGTGGTGGGTCACACACCAATGAAGAAGCCAAGGTCAGCCACAAAGAACACACATAGACAACAACCAACATTGCAGCCCGGACCCTGAGGAGTGCCAGCAGTCACACACACAACGTGTCACAATCACTGAAAGATAACACAAACTGGAAATCACATGACAGGGGCAAACAACAAGTGCCAAGGGGAAACCTGACTGTGACCCATCTGCGTCTGCACACAAACTCAGCCCTGACAGCAAACACACCTATGGGTGACACCCTGATGACCAGTAATGTGCCATGCACCCACATCACAGAGAACCCAGGGAGAAGACTTTGGGGGAACATAGGTCAACTCAGCAAGCATCAGAAACAGGTACAACACTAGGGATCACAGCATGCACAGCTAAACTGAAGTGAACACACAGACATGCTCATACAACACACACCTTGGGCGCAGGCAATGTCACAGGAGTACACACTGCCATGAGGGGACTCCACTCCTGTGTGAGGAAATCTGTGCCATATGTTGCCTCAGTAGGGCCCCATCATGTCAGCTGAGCACTTGGTCACACAATCAACAATTAGCACCAAATGAAGGCTCCCATCACATCAGCCTGGTCATGGAAGTGCCAACGAAATCATCAGCACAGATCCAACACACTTGTATAGCAATGTTGCACTGACAACACAGATGAGTCCTTCCCCATTGATGCCCAAACCTGCATGTCCAGTGGAGATGGCCACACGGTCAGGGAAGTAGACAAATTAAACAATGGCAGGCACAACAGAAGTGCAGGGGTGGAAGCCACAGATGTGAAATTGCTAATGTAAGTAGGAAATCCCATTGCCAAATACTGAACACATGACACCCTCAGATGCTGCTATGGATGACATGGATACACCACAGGATAGGACACATTCCCCCTGGACCACATGGGTTCCTGCACAGTAACACTTCATTATCATGAGACCAAATATCACCATCACTGCAGCAAGGGCATGGTTAGCATCATCAACAACATGTACATCAGAAGCATAAGCACTAGAGAACAGAAAGTTGCTTTATTCAGCATATGTGTGTATTGAAAACTGAAAGTCCAGAAAAAACACAAAGGCCAATGGCCAGTCCATTGTCAAAGTCCAAACAGGGTGACAGTGGCAGATGTCACCCTACGCATGCCTGCACTGCACAAAACCAGGGACAATCCACTAGGAGGGGCAACCGGGGGGCAGGCCAGGCACCGCAGGGACAGGATCAGGGCTCACCAGGAGGAAGCAGGGAAGGGGTGGTGGGTGCTGGAGAGCCACTGACAACTGCAGTGGAGGTGTCTGACATGGTGTGTGCCGGCACAACTGGGGGCATGACTCAGATGTTGTGGGTGCCGGCACGACTGCAGTGGACCCTGCAGATGGAGTGGACAGGTCCGCCACTGCAGTGCCCAAGTCAGACAGGGTGGTAGTGGACTCCACTGCAGTGCCTACCACCAGGGGAGGAGAATGGGGAACAGGCAAGGTGGGCTGGACAGAGGGGAGGACACCCTCACCACATCAGTGGCACAGACAAGCGCAGCGGGGGGTGGTGCCGGGAGAGAAAGTGGCAGGGGAGAAGGCCGGATCCTCTTGGGGATGGTATATCTGTGGGTGGGGGAACCTGGGGCAGGGTGTGGTGGGGGCACCTGTGGAGTGGGGGCCTGAGGGATGGAGGAAGGAGACCTGGTGCCTGAGCTGCAGGGCGGCGGCGGGGTCTTGCTCTTACGACTCTGGGGGGACTTGCGGGTGGGGGCCTCAGTATGTCTGCGCCTGGGGGAAGGTGTCCGGGGGCGAGGGGCACTCTGCTCCGTGTGGGTGGGCTTCCTCTTCCCCCTGAATGCTGTATCAGCTGGATCGGAGGGGAAGAGGCCGAGGTCACTGAGGAAGAGGCGCTGGGTCTTTGGGGTTGCAGGTGAGGCAAGGGAGGGTGCTTTGGAGGGAGAGGCAACTGAGGACTGCGCAGTGCTCGTGGATGCGTGTGTGTGTTCCAGGGCCCCATCCCCTGTGAGTCTGGTTTCAGTCCCCTGACTGTGCGTGCGTGTGCATTTTGTTTGTGGCGTGTGTGTCTGTGTGCTGGATGTGTGTGTGCTGGGTTGTGCCTGTGCCGGTGTGTGTGTGCGCTTGGGACGGGTAAGGTGCTGGGGAGTGTGGATGGAGCAGAGGCAGGAGGGGTGAGGGACTGTCTGAGGAGGGACACTGCTGCCGTCAGGGAGGAGTCCATGGACCTATTGCCCCTCTGTAGGTCAGACATGCCCGATGAGATGCCCTCCATGAACGACACCAGCTGAGTCAACAGAGCGGTGTGCGCATGGAGGACACTCAGCATGGCTGTCTGCCCTACATGGAGCTGGCGAAGGAGGTACACAGACTCCTCACTCAGGGCAGCAGGGGACACAGGGGCAGGGGGTGCGGTGCCTGGCCCAAAGGAGACACGCTCCCGAACATGGGAGCCTCCACGGACCAGGGGAATGGGAGGCGATGGGAGGGCGGTGGTGGTGCTGGTGGTGGCGGGGACAGCAACACTAGCTGGGGTGTGGTGGCTGCTGACACCCGCCTCCATAAGGGAGTCATCCTCCGAGTTGCTCTGGTCCTCAGCTGAGGTGGATGGTGCTGAGGACTCCTCGGTGTGGCTCCCCTCGCCCTCCGTGCCACTGGGTCCCTCCGACCACTCCTCGGCTGCTGACCCAGTCTGGCTCTCCGGCTCCTCCTGGTCCGTGGAGCTGTCCCCTTCCGTGACCGTGGATGTATCTGCAAACAATGGGGAAACAGACAGACATCAGTCACCTGCACCAAACGCACACACCACTGTGAGCACAGCACATTACAGAGCAAGCCCTGGCATCATTAGTTGAACATTGCTAAAAGTGCCCTAACTGAACAGGAGAAGCCAATTGTCAGTCTGATGCCAACCATGGCACTCACATCCCACATGGCCTTGCACCCATCTGTCTGGTGTCTGTTGGATAGCAACACCCCAGTGTGGACACATGCACCACCTACACAGTAGTTGGACAGTGCAGAGGACACGGTGTAGCATGTGGACATGCACACATCACAACTCTTGCCACTGAGTCAGTACAGGTTTCCGGATGAAAGGGATGCCCAGAGTCAAATAGGAAATGCATGTGATGCATACCAGCGACAGACACCATGATGCACCCATGTCCTGATAGCCATCGCCACAATGGTGTGCATGTAGAACATGTCACTCCCCTGCAGGATCACCAATAAGTAGACACATGCCATGGCGGAGGCATGACTGCTAAGTCATACATCACTGTCTCAGTGATGTATGACTTGGCAGCCAGACAACAACACTTTGCACTGTGTCACAATAGTAGGTCATGGGGAATGCAAGTCCTGGAGCTGCACAAGTGCACATGTACATCCCCCACACAACACATCATCTTAACCCTCATCTGTCCAGGTCATACCGATTGGACATATGGGAGACCTGTGACACTACCCTCTGAACCTGAGCCCCTCACAATCTGCTGTGAATGGGAAACAGCTGCCTGAACTTCACATTCGCATACCCCAGTCTGCACGGGCAGCTGATCAAACACCTATGTGACACACAAGTATCGTCTCCTATGGTCACATCTCCAGTGGCATGCTGAGCCCCTACCGAGAAACACCCCAGCAGTCCTGGCAACAAATCCACAGCACACTGACACAGAGGCAGACACCTGAGGGGTCAAATCACTGCGCACAATGTGTCAGCTGATACACGGGAGTGGGAGTACAGAGTGCATTGCATGGCCTGGAGTAGGCATGACTGTCCTGCCCCACATGAATGAGGGATGAGCCCTTGTCAGTAGATAGCTGGCTATGTAGGTGTGACACACGTAATCTGCACACTCCTGGGGCCCAAACATTGTTCCCACCCGCTGCATGGGTGTGTGCCACATACCCCAGGCACATGTGGTGGCTCAGCTCAGCAAGTGGACCGCATATCAAAGCAACACGCAGATTACATGTCCGAACACAGGCGTTGTGTGAACAATGGACCCACCCATGATGCCCACAACAGAGTTAGGGAAACAGATGCTGTCCCCCACCTTTAGTGAAGCAAACTGCAAGGACACAGTCCCAAGTGACACAATTCCCTGAATGTAAGGGCCACACCTGGGTATCAGATGAGGAGTGGGCAGTGCACAATAGAGGGACATGGCTCCTGGACAACATGACTGCTGTACTGTGGCAGTTTAACCAGGCCAGAGGAGGGTACATAGCATGTAATACAGAGTTCACAGTGCAGTCTTTGACTCACCCCCTCCTTGCTGCTGTCTGGCCTTCAGCTGCCCATCCAGGTCTGGAAACACCACCGCCAGGATCTGGAGCATGTGGGGGGTCAGGGTCCGTGTTCCGCCCCTCCTGCGAGGAGGCGACAGCTTCAGCTGGACCCGTGCAATCCTCCGGGTCCAGCCCCGAAGGTCCTGCCTCCTCTTCTGGCAGTTGCGGATCCGGCGCATGTAGACCCCCACGGACCGGACAGCCCGGACGATGTCCTTCCAGATCTCCTGCTTCCGATGGGCATTAACCTGTCAGGATGACAAAGTGAAAAGGCCATTACTACACATGCAACATATCCGTGCATGACACAGTTGTATATACATGTCTCAATCACAGGGGCACATGATGTACACAGGCAGTGCAACGCTGCCCATGGACAGTTTTCCAGAAGTCACTACATGGTATCATTGCATGGGAAGTAAAACCTTGTTCAAATGCACTGTCACTGCACCATACCTGTCCAGTGCATGTCACTACACACTATGGGGGTGACAACTACTCAGTGAGCCTGCTAGCCAGTGGCGTGCAGACTTTCAGCCTTGCTAGTCAGACAAAATGCACATTCAGAAAGGCAGTGCACAGAACACTCACCTGCTCCCCTGGTGTCCCATACAGCTTGCTGTACTGTGGAAGTAGGCTGTCCAGCAGGGCCTGGTTCTCCTCAAGGCTGAAGGCTGGGGCTCTCTCCATAGTACGTGCCATTGCAGGGTCCAGAGGGGCAGAGACAGCAGCAGTGCAGTGGCAGATGTCGTCCTGGAGCATGTAGTGCAGGCAAGTGAGCTCTCAGGGAAACAGCCAGCAATATATATGTGCTGGAGAGGCAGATACTGTCCCATGTGTCCAAAGTGATAGGTCCAAGTCGTTTGCATCTTCTGAATCTGGCCAATCCATGGAATAGCAGCACCAATACATGCCCACAGCATCCTTCAAATCTTCAACTTCATGACATACATGATTTTGCAACATTGTTGTGGGTGACCAACTGAATTTCCAGCAACCGACTCGTTCGAATTTCGAAAACGCGTCCGTTGCCAGGCTAGAGCCATTGTCAATGGGTGCGCACCGATCGGTCCATTGCTGTTCAACGCGTACAGGGGTACAACGCGTACCCGCACACATTGAATGCAATGGGCCGGCCGGGGCCCCGATCGGTCCATTGCTGATCAACGCGTACAGGGGTACAACGCGTGCCCGCACACATTGAATGCAATGGGCGGCCGGGGCACCGATCGGTCCATTGCTGATCAACGCGTACAGGGGTACAACGTGTACCCGCACATTGAATGCAATGGGCGGCCGGGGCACCGATTGGTCCATTGCTGATCAACGCGTACAGGGGTACAACGCGTACCCGCACACATTGAATGCAATGGGCCGGCCAGGGGCACCGATCGGTCCATTGCTGATCAACGCGTACAGGGATACAACGCGTACCCGCACACATTGAATGCAATGGGCCGGCCGGGGCACCGATCGGTCCATTGCGGTACAACGCTGCATACAGGGGTACAACCCGTACTCCGACACATTGAATGCAATGGGCCGGCCGGGGCACCGATCGGTCCATTGCGGTACTAACGCGTACAGGGGTACAACGCGTACCCGCACACATTGAATGCAATGGGCCGGCCGGGGCACCGATCGGTCCATTGCTGATCAACGAGTACAGGGGTACAACGCTGCACCGCGCACATTGAATGCAATGGGCGGCCGGGGCACCGATCGGTCCATTGCTGATCAACGCGTACAGGGGTACAACGCGTACCCGCACACATTGAATGCAATGGGCCGGCCGGGGCACCGATCGGTCCATTGCTGATCAACGCGTGACAGGGGTACAACGCGTGCACCGCACACATTGAATGCAATGGGCCGGCCGGGGCACCGATCGGTCCATTGCTGATCAACGCCTACAGGGGTACAACGCGTATGCCCACAAATTGAATGCAATGGGCCGGCCGGGGCACCGATCGGTCCATTGCTGATCAACGCGTACAGGGGTACAACGCGTACCCGCACACATTGAATGCAATGGGCGGGCCGGGGCACCGATCGGTCCATTGCTGATCAACGCGTACAGGGGTACAACGCGTACCCGCACACATTGAATGCAATGGGCCGGCCGGGGGCACCGATTGGTCCATTGCTGTTCAACGCATCCCTGTACAAGTGACTGGCATATGTCACCATGCCTGTCTCAGATGAACATATGCCAGCCACAGATAGCTCCCAGGGAGTGAGGGGCACACCTACAACACGACAGCCTGTCCAAACTGTATCATAAGGCATGTAAGGCTGCATTTCCTATTGTGTGTATGTTGGTGTACATGTTGTCCTGTGGGTGTCACCTGGGGGCAGCCACCCCCAGGCTGTGCACGTGTTCATGGGGACAGGATCCTGGGTGTTACGTGTACATGACCACTGTGATGTGCAACTGTTCATATCTGTGCATGTGCCATGGTCACATTTCACGGTGGTGTACGTGTATGTCATGTCACATACCCCGTGAGTCCCATGTGGGACGGTATGTTTGAGCCAGGGTGTCCCAGTGGCACAATAGTGATGGTCCTCCACAGTCTGTGTGCATGTAGTGTTTACAATGTCTCTGATTTCATGTGCACAATGAGAGACAGTCTCCACATCCACGTTGTGTGTGCATGGACTTTGATGTTGTGCGTGTGTGTGTCAGAGACGTCCATGTCTGTCCTGCAGTGGCAAGTGGGACCACTACCTGTGGGGGTCATGGTTGTTTTGCTGTGGTGTATACATGATACTCCATGTAATGCCAGTGTCCATGTGGCAATACAGGGTCCCTGGGAATGTACCTGTCGTTGAGCTGTGATGCCTGGGGCACATCTGTCCTCACATGTCACTGTGGGGAGTGATTGTGACACGGCAGCAGGAGATGGGAACTGTGACACGGCCTCATGATATCCAATGGGCCAACCTGGGACTTATTGATGCCACTTGTTGAACCGTGATGACAGATGTTGGCCATGTATGTACCATACATGTCCTTACGGAACTGCACACTTCATGTAGTTGTGCCTCATAATGATGTATGTTGTGATATTGAGTGTGTTCAATGCCGCATATGTGGGGTGACTGACAATCTTGCTTTCTTCTCCTCTGCACTGCAGGGCTCCTGCTGTCCAGCGACCATTCCCAGACCTGGCAACGATGGTGGAACGGGACAGCATCCGACGGTACCGCTTCACCAGGCAGCTGATTGAGGATTTGGCAGTGCAGTTGGCCCCACATTTGCAGCCTGGCCGGCCGTATCCTACAGCGCTGACCCCCAAGGTGAAGGTGATGGCAGCCCTACACTTCTTTGCCACCGGTACCTTCCAACATACTGTGGCGACTGCTGGTGGGATGTCACAGACCATGTTGAGCCGTGTGCTCCGCGATGTTTTGGAGGCAATGTTGCTATTCCTGAACCGGTACATCTATTTCCCTAGACTGCAACGACTCACTGACATGAAGAGTGACTTCTATGCCCTGGGGAGGATGCCGCATGTCATTGGCTCCATTGATGGGACACATGTGGCTTTGGTACCACCACAGGCCCAGGAGCAGGCCTACCGTAACCGCAAGCACTACCACTCGGTCAATGCACTGGTGGTGTGTCTTGCAGATATGACCATCACACAGTAGTGTGCCCATTTCCCTGGTTCAGCACACGATGCCTTTGTGATGAGGAGTAGTCGCATCCCCAGGATGATGGCACAGATGCAGAACCAGCGTGCCTGGCTTGTCGGTGTGTACTGACTTTGTGCCATTGTGTGTGATCTGATCTGTAGTATTCCGCCCACTTTTCCAAGTCAGCTAATGTGCACTTGTCTGTCCGTAGGTGACTCGGATACCTCAACCTGCCGTGGTTGCTGACACCCCTCAGGAACCGTGTGACACCAGCCCAGATGCGCTACAATGAGGCACATGGTCGGACCAGGAGAGTGATTGAGCGGACATTTGGTCTCCTGAAGAGCCGCTTCCGCTGCCTGGACAAGACAGGAGGGTCCCTCCCATATGCCCCAGCGAAAGTGTGCAAGATTATCATCGTCTGCTGCATGCTCCACAACCTGGCAGTGCGGAAGGAGTTGCCTCTCATCCAGGATGACAATGACCAACATCCGCCACCTGTGGAGGATCCTGGCCTGGACCACGATGCCAGTGATGATGATGATGATGATGAGGGTGATGTCCGCACACAGCTCATCACCAACTTCTTTAGCTGAATGTGAGTATCCTGAGGTGTCATGTCAATGATGTGAGTTGGCATGATATGTGTAGGTGGTGCTCTGGTGCTGTTGGAGTGTGTCCATGGGCTACTTGACTGGATGTGTGTAGCGATGTGTGCTTACAGGTGGTCTGTACTCCCCAACAGTGTTGACATGCTAACTTGGTTCTGGGTGGGTATCTTGTAACATGTATTGTGCATGAGTTTTGCTGTTCTGTCCTGTTCTCCATTGCTTTTGACTGTGTGTCATTTCTGTCCTTCACAGGGTACTTTCAGATTCGTTTGGTCAACTGTGTCCACCGACGACGTGATTGTACTTCCAGGGTGGTAGCTGTTGTGTCCCTACAGGTGATGTGCGCCACACCCATGGACTTCCTTCCTTCTACAGTTGTTGACTGTGTGCCCGCTGCCAGGTGGGATTACCTTGCATCTGTAGTGGTTACGACATGTTGCAACTGTGTAATAAACCTGTGCTTCACTTTGTGATGTGCGTTGTCTGTGGTCACACATTTGACTGCATTTGCTTACTGCACCTGTGGGCTACTTGACTACAACTGGGAATAGGTGTGGTGTCTGTGCATTGCACCGTCCTCACTGGCAACATCAGTGTAGGCAATGAGTCAGATGGCCTAGGTGTGTATGTGTTGTGTAGCCCTGGTGGTGTGTCTCCCTCATATGTGTCACGTTGCCTTTACTCACATGCCTGTGTTGTACTTGCTGTTGCAGTTCGCATACACAGTGTAATTTTGCAGTTCATCATCCCCATGACAGCACCCACGTTGGAATCACAACAGAGGCAAGTATGGTGTATTCGTGTGTTTATTGTGATACATTTGTGTGAATAGTGCATAGGATGGTTAGTGCTGTACATATATCTTGCAATCAGAAGTTCCTAGGTGAATTGAAAGTCCTGGTAGACAAAATCCCCAGTATGGGGGCCACAGTTGTCTGAGACATTGGTCCAACTTGTACTCCCCATGTAATGTGTGGGAGTTGTGTTGCCGTCAACAGGGTGAACAGTTTGTGCACAAAGGTGAACATCCAGAACAGGTTCAGGCTTCCTGGGAGTTGCACTTGGCCATCGGCCTCTCACTTGCCCCTCCTCGGACGACCCCTCTTCTTTGGGGGGCCCCTCAAGTACAGGCTGCTGCGGTGCAGGGGACTCTCCGCCAGAGTCATCCTCCTCCCTGTGGCAGTTGCAGTTTGTTCAGCACCAGATGTTGTTGGCACACAGGGAGGTGTGGACTGGTTGCTGTTCATCTGGCGGAGGCATTGTAATATGTCCCTGTGCACCGCCGTCATCTCTTGCAGTGCGTCCCACTTGGACTCCACGCGGGACATGTGTGAGTCCAAGCGGGCATGATGGGCAGCCTGCTGCTGTTTCATGTCTCTGAGGAGCCCCACTACCTGGCTGAGATCTCCGGTGCTGGACTGGTACGCATCGGCTATGCGTACCAGTTGTGGGTCATCATGCACACCAGCAACCTCTGCAAGCAGCGACCTCTGTCTCCCACCCCTCCCACCACCCCTGTCGACATGTGCAGTGTGTGCAGTGGCACGCACAGATGACCCTGGTCCCCCTTGGGGGTTGGTGGTGGTGTCCATGGCCCCACGTTGATCCAGGGTCCCTGTGCTGGTGTTGCTCCTTGTTCTGTCCATGTCGGCAGGGATGGTATTTGTGGTGACAGTCGTTGGAGGGGTGGGTGCAGGGGTGCAGCTGGTGGTCCTGCTGGTGCTGCAGCTGGTGGTCCTGCTGGTGCTGCATGTTGACTTGCACCGGATGTGCCAGGTTGGTCTTCTTCGTCCGAGGAGGGCAGAGGCTGTACGACACCAGTGAGCTCCACATCCTCTTGAGCCTGGGACTGGGACTCCTCAGCGTCTGCTGCTGTGTCCCCATCATCACCTGTTTTTGGGAGACACACACAATGTATGTTATGTTTCTGCAGGCATCAATGGTTGACACACCTGACAGTTGTGACTGTGCCTCTGGGTGCGGGCCTGTACATTGCATTGTCCTAAGTTGTCACAGTCAGGGGTTGATATTGGTGTAGCACATTGTCCTGCATTATTTGGGCATTTCTATGTATTTGTTGGGGTGTGAACATGGTCTGCATTGGTTGTATTTGGTTGACAGCCGGCCCTCCTTCCCACCCAGCCAGTCAGTTATCCCACCATGGACTGTGCTTGCATTGCAGGGAGTGAAAGTTGTCTTTCAGGATGTCAGTCAGTGGTGTCCTGCTGTTGGTTGTTGCACAGTTGCCAGCAGGGCCTTGTGCTCCCCACAGCAGGAGCCAGTGTCAGCCATCTTGTCAGTCCTTATCCACTCCCTGTGATGTGAGCATGGTTCAGGGTGGTGTTGATGGGACAGTTGTGGGGGTGAGCTATGTCTGTGACTATGACTCCCATCATGCTATTGCCTCCACCCCACTTCCCAGCATTCCCATACTTACTTGCTTTTGTGGGGAGTTCAGTGTGTGTGGGTGTGAGAGCAATGGCAAGATGGCTGACAGTGGTGTCCTGCTGTTGGTTGGTGTGCAGTTCCCAGCATGCCCTTGTGCTCCCCACAGCAGTAGCCAGTGTCAGCCATCTTGTCAGTCCTTATCCACTCCCTGTGATGTGAGCATGGTTCAGGGTGGTGTTGATGGGACAGTTGTGGGGGTGAGCTATGTCTGTGACTATGACTCCCATCATGCTATTGCCTCCACCCCACTTCCCAGCATTCCCATACTTACTTGCTTTTGTGGGGAGTTCAGTGTGTGTGGGTGTGAGAGCAATGGCAAGATGGCTGACAGTGGTGTCCTGCTGTTGGTTGGTGTGCAGTTCCCAGCATGCCCTTGTGCTCCCCACAGCAGTAGCCAGTGTCAGCCATCTTGTCAGTCCTTATCCACTCCCTGTGATGTGAGCATGGTTCAGGGTGGTGTTGATGGGACAGTTGTGGGGGTGAGCTATGTCTGTGACTATGACTCCCATCATGCTATTGCCTCCACCCCACTTCCCAGCATTCCCATACTTACTTGCTTTTGTGGGGAGTTCAGTGTGTGTGGGTGTGAGAGCAATGGCAAGATGGCTGACAGTGGTGTCCTGCTGTTGGTTGGTGTGCAGTTCCCAGCATGCCCTTGTGCTCCCCACGACACAGCAACAGTGTCAGACATATTTGATGGGCCTTTCCACTCTCTGTGGGATGTGCATGCGTGAGTGTGAGCTTGCTGGGCCATGTGGTGGGGGATGTAGAGCTGTGCCTACGACTCCCATCATGCTATTGCCTCCACCCCCTTCCCAGCATGCCCATGCTTCCTTCCTTTTGACTCTGCTTCCCTGTGGGGTGGGCTGCCTGTGCTGACAGGATGGCTGGGAGTGTTGTCCTGGCAGTTGTTTGGCTAAAAGTCCAAAGAGTGTCCCTGTGCTTCACACAACATAACCCAGGGTGGTGGTTCTTTGTGGGATCTTCAGTTAGGATGTGAGGCATTGCATTCTCCCAGCTGGGTTCTGTGGAGTATGTGATTAGGGGGTTTGTGAGGGGAGGTGCTTGTGACTATGGTCAGTGCTGCAAGTCCTCCTTCCCACCCAGCCAGATATCCCACCATGGAACGTGCTTGCATTGCAGAGAGTGCAAGTTGGCTTTCAGGATGTCAGGCAGTGGTGTTGTGCTGTTTGTTAGTGCACAGTTCCCAGCAGGGCCTTGTGCTCCCCACAGCAGTAGCCAGTGTCAGCCATCTTGTGAGTCCTTATCCACTCCCTGTGATGTGAGCATGGTTCAGGGTGGCGTTGATGGGCCAGGTGTGAGGCTGAGCGATATCTGTGCCTACTACTCCCATCATGCTATTGCCTCCACCCCCCTTCCCAGCATGCCCATCCTTCCTTCCTTTTGACTCTGCTTCCCTGTGGGGTGGGCTGCCTGTGCTGACAGGATGGCTGGGAGTGTTGTCCTGGCAGTTGTTTGGCTAAAAGTCGCAAGAGTGTCCCTGTGCTTCACACTACATTACCCAGGGTGGAGGTTCTTTGTGGGATCTTGAGTTAGGATGTGAGGCATTGCATTCTCCCAGGTGGGTTCTGTGGAGTTTGTGTTGAGGGGGTGTGAGGGGAGGTGCTTGAGACTATGGTCAGTGCTGCGAGTCCTCCTTCCCACCCAGCCAGATATCCCACCATGGAACGTGCTTCCATTGCAGGGAGTGGAAGTTGTCTCTCAGGATGTCAGTCAGTGGTGTTGTGCTGTTTGTTGGTGCACAGTTCCCAGCAGGGCCTTGTGCTCCCCACAGCAGTAGCCAGTGTCAGCCATCTTGTGAGTCCTTATCCACTCCCTGTGATGTGAGCATGGTTCAGGGTGGTGTTGATGGGCCAGTTGTGAGACTGAGCGATATCTGTGCCTACTACTCCCATCATGCTATTGCATCCACCCCCCTTCCCAGCATGCCCATGCGTCCTTCCTTTTGACACTGCTTCCCTGTGGGGTGGGCTGCCTGTGCTGACAGGATGGCTGGGAGTGTTGTCCTGGCAGTTGTTTGGCTAAAAGTCCCAAGAGTGTCCCTGTGCTTCACACTACATTACCCAGGGTGGAGGTTCTTTGTGGAATCTTGAGTTAGGATGTGAGGCATTGCATTCTCCCAGGTGGGGTCTGTGGAGTTTGTGTTGAGGGGGGGTGTGAGGGGAGGTGCTTGTGACTATGGTCAGTGCTGCAAGTCCTCCTTCCCACCCAGCCAGATATCCCACCATGGAACGTGCTTCCATTGCAGGGAGTGGAAGTTGTCCCTCAGGATGTCAGTCAGTGGTGTTGTGCTGTTTGTTGGTGCACAGTTGCCAGCAGGGCCTTGTGCTCCCCACAGCAGTAGCCAGTGTCAGCCATCTTGTGAATCCTTATCCACTCCCTGTGATGTGAGCATGGTTCAGGGTGGTGTTGATGGGCCAGTTGTGAGGCTGAGCGATATCTGTGCCTACTACTCCCATCATGCTATTGCCTCCACCCCCCTTCCCAGCATGCCCATGCTTCCTTCCTTTTGACTCTGCTTCCCTGTGGGGTGGGCTGCCTGTGCTGACAGGATGGCTGGGAGTGTTGTCCTGGCAGTTGTTTGGCTAAAAGTCCCAAGAGTGTCCCTGTGCTTCACACAACATTACCCAGGGTGGAGGTTCTTTGTGGGATCTTGAGTTAGGATGTGAGGCATTGCATTCTCCCAGGTGGGTTCTGTGGAGTTTATGTTGAGGGGGTGTGAGGGGAGGTGCTTGTGACTATGGTCAGTGCTGCGAGTCCTCCTTCCCACCCAGCCAGCCAGATATCCCACCATGGAACGTGCTTCCATTGCAGGGAGTGGAAGTTGTCTCTCAGGATGTCAGTCAGTGGTGTCCTGCTGTTGGTTGTTGCACAGTTGCCAGCAGGGCCTTGTGCTCCCCACAGCAGTAGCCTGTGTCAGCCATCTTGTGAGTCCTTTTCCACTCCCTGTGATGTGCGCATGGTTCATGGTGGTGTTGATGGGACAGTTGTGGGCGTGAGCAATATGTGTGACTACGACTCCCATGATGCTATTGGCTACACTGACTTGCCCAGCATACACAGAATTCCTTCCTTTCAGTGGTCTTCACTGTGTGTTGGTGTTGTAGTGGTGGCTACATGTCTGGATGTGTTTGTTAGTTCTATTTGTGCCACTGCCTAGCTGTAGTTGTGTTTGTACATGTGATGACACGGTTAAATGTAACTTTGAGATGGCATGTGTTGTGTTTATCTGACTGACATACACATTTTGGGATGATTCTGTTCTGGTTGCTGTGTAATTGCTATGAGTGCATGGTTTGACTCTCCCCTTGACAGTGATGTGTGTGTGTATTGTGGCAGAATATTGTGTACATTTGTTGTGTACTCACCAGGCTCTGGGATGTTCTCTAGTCCATAGACGCTCACTGGCGGAAGGATGGCCCGCACCTTCTCCTCCCAGGGCCTGAGGTATACTGGCTTGGCAGGAGGGCCACTGCCGGTGTATTGGCTCAGGAGGTAGTCCTTCTTGAGCAGCTCCCGTACCCTCCTGCGCACGTCATACCACCTGTTCTGGATGTCAGTCTTTGTGCGCAGACATGGTGATTGTGCGTTCACCCTGTTGATGATCCTCTCCCACATCTTGGTTTTCTGGGAGATGGGTGTCTGTTGGACCAGTGTGCCAAACAGCTGTGGCTCTACCCTGAGGATCTCGTCTACCAGGACTTCCAATTCACAATCTAGGAACTTGTGATTCTTCTTGGGGGCATGGTGATGGGTGGTGATGGTGAGTGATGTGTGTGTTGGTGTGCAGGTGAGGGTGTGTGAGTGTGTGTTTTGCTGGGTGTATGTGAGGTAGCTATTTGTTGGTGTGCTGATGGTGTGTGGCTTGTGTGAGGGATGAGCTGTGGGTGTGTGGTTGCTGTCTGTTGAGTGCTGGCAGTAGAATGGCATTTGCAAAGGATCATGGTTGGGATTTGTGTCCTTTATATGGGTGGAGTTGTGGGTGTGTCTTTGTTCTCTGTCCCCACCCCCAGTATTTATTGGCTTTGTAATTGCTTGTTTGGCCTTTTTTGTGTATTTTTCCTTAGTACTTTTTGTGCATGTTGGAAACGTTCTTGTGACCGAGTCGGACCCTGCATTTGTCTCGTACGGTCTTCTCCGTTTCGTTCACGCTGTGTTTGTGCAGGTTTCTATGCTGCGTACGCGTCGGTCGCGGTGTTTTGTGTTACTTCGGCTCGCAGTTTTGTATGCGTGTCGGTCGTACGGCTTGTCCTCCGTTCGACTCGGTCGTGGTTTTCGCGCCTTGCATCGTACTTAGCGGTTTGGAGTTCGCGTGTACGTTTCAGTTGGATTTGTTCCGGGTGCGTGTCGGTCGGTTCGATTCGTGTGTTTTTCCGGCCAGATTGCTGTTTTCCGTGCGGCTCGGTCGTTCGGCTTGGGTTTAGTATGTGTCGGTCGGATTTTGCACGCCTTGCATCGTACTTGGCGTGTCGGGCGCCACAGGTACGTGTCGGTCAGAATAAATTCCGGCTCCGAGTCGGTCGGTGCTTTTTCCGGCCCGAATCGGAATCGACCCCTATGTTTGATGTTTAATGCTGTGTGCTTATTAGTTCTTTATATTTTAAATTATAAATATTAGTGTTTACAAAATATTTTAGGGTTTTATATTTAAAAAAATAAAAAGAGATTGTATATTTTTTTTTTGGGTGGAGTGCATGTTTATAGTGAAAATAAAAAAATTGATGTTAATATATGTTATTTTTATCTATATTTAAGTCGTCGATATTTTTAAGAAAACTATATTTTTGCTGTCTATATTGCTGTTATCGATATTTTGGACATGTATATTTTTAAACTAAGTTCGATATTTTAGTTCACGATATTTATGTGTTCGATAATGGTGTAAACGATATTTATGTTTGTCGATAATATGGTGTCGATATTTGTGTATTTTTATAATTAAGTATAGGTTGTCGATAATAGTGTAATCGATATTTTGGTGTCGATAAAATGGTAGGTCGATATTGTGTCTGTCGATATTATGTCAGTGATCCAAATGTGGCACTGGAACTCACCCGCATCTGTGCAATTTCATGCTTTTATAATAGCAAATAAATGTACTCAGTGTTTTGGGTTGCTTTGCACTACTTGAGCACCAGTCAGTCCCTACATGTAAATGAACGTATTTATTGTAGAGTGTTATTGTGGTCTGCTGGGGCTGTTGGTAAATCTGTTTTTGAACATATTTTCTCCAGCAAAATTAGATAAAATAAGACAATAATGCTCATAAAAATACCATTGCATTGATATTTGACAAAAATAAAGCATTTTCAATGAGGCTAGACCAAAAGTCTGGTTCGATGCAGAGACGTTTGAAGGCATCACCAAAGTAGGCAATTGCCCAGGGACCATAGCTTTTATGGGGCCCTTTGGGAAGGTGATCTCTCTCTTTCTGTGTCACCTCTTTCTCTTCCGTTATCTCAATTTCTTCCCCTCTCCATTGAAATCTCTAAAATGGTTTTTCGGTGCCCCATGCAAGTCATAGATCAGCTGTTTTGTGTGATTCAGGGGGCCCAAAATTATTCTTGTACAGGGTCGCACAATCCTTAAACCGACACTGGTTAGATGATAATATTTATAGATTTGGTTTGTTGCATGTACAAAAGAAAAGAATTCTGGAGGTTTTCTTAAAAAGTCAATGGCATTATTGACTACGTGAGATGGGAAAAGGAAGATTTTAATAGAAGATGGCGTGACCTGGAGCAAAGAGTAACACAATAATCAAGACAATTGAGCACAGCAGAGGCCCAGCAGGTGCCTTTGTTTTGAATTGACTCTGACTTGCACCCGCAGGGCATTTTGTTGTTAATGGTTTAGACCGTTAGTGTGTGAATTAAAGATGTGGACAGCACCAAACATGCAGGAAAAAAATAAGTGTGTTTTAGTTTTGAACATTTAACTTTTGAATAATTGATTCTAATTTATTTTTTATTATTTTTATTGAATCATGGGTAGTCGTATTTGTGATAGTGGTCTCAATTGGATGGTTTTCATCTGAAACATCTGAGCAACTTTAAAATAGATATGATGAAGAGAATTTATAACCGCACTGCGTGACTCCTAAACATGTAAGAAAGGATGTATGATGGAGAGAAAGTGCACACATTTTGAATTGTTATTCTAACCTCTGTATCATATCTAAGAACAAATGAACGCGTACTTGCCCTTGAAATGGATTCAAGTGTAAAAATATTCACCTCAATGTTCAATTGAAGCAGGTGTTTCACAGATGAGACCATTAAAACAAATTTTCTGAAAATAAAAAACCATGATGCGCTTTTTACCCTGAATTTCTTCAAATGTAGAGCAATAAACATATGTGATCTTCCTGAATATAATATTTGAAAAGTAATCAAAATGTAAATCAAAAATGAGCTTTGTTCGGCTGAGTGAGACCGGGATATAGGTGTACCTACAACATCAATCAGTCAAAAGTCGGTAGTCTGACTTGGAGTTGCCCATGGCGAAATGGCATTTGACTAATCGATGATGCTGATTATTTTTCAAATGGCATGAAGGCAGTGAATTCTTGTTCCACTCGAGCCCTCATCCTCAGAGGAAACTCCAGCTAGACATTTAGGGCCAGATGAAAGTAGCCTTTTTGAGGTTGCAAAGGGTCCGAACCCCACAATCGGCCCATTTGTGATTGCAAAAAGGCCTTTTCTTAAGTGCAAAACTAAATATATGTTACAGAATCGCAATTTAGATATGTGAACAAGTGCTGATTCAGTATTTGGAAGGGGCATGTTTAGGGCAGATCTCCCAAATACCGAATTTAATTGGCATGTGTTAATGAACTTTTACTGAAATCCAGAAGCAAAACATTATTACTTTACGGACTACAAACATGTATTGGTAAGCAATTTGCAAACGGGAAGGGGTCCCAAGTGGCACCTTCCCCATTGAAAATGTTTGAAAATGAGTGTGACTCATGTTTTAGTAAACCACATTAATAATGCAAATGCTAAAATTACAGCAATATTAGAAGATGAGAAAAAGGTCAAGATTGTCAAGGTATATTGCAGACACAACTTAGATGCATTGCTTGTTTATGTATGTTGAAAATAAAGAAATGTGTATATGTGCAAATCTCTGTCTGTCCGTGTAAACCCAGTGCCTGTGTGTTCATTGCCAACTGTGCAGAAATCGCTAATGTGCTTTTCCTATTGTTGTAACTAAAAGCACAGACAATGCCCATGACCCAACTAAAAATGTCTCTGAAAATTTGAAAGCTGTCATAAAAAACCACCCTAATGTACCTCTTGAAAAATATTTTTATTGAAACACATAGCAAAAGTTGCACAATCAAATATTGATATTGTTATTCTAATGCATAGTGGCAAAGACCTTCAATAAATGTTATTCACATATAATGCTTGTTAATATTGATATTGATGTAGGCAACGATACGTGAAAGTATAAAAATGAAATCAAATCACTGTTGTCGAAATCCCCCAATATGACCTCTCCGTCAACCCCCATTTCAGGCAGGCCCCTAACCAGCAGGACAAACGCGCAAACAGGAAAAACCCAGATTATTCCCACAGATATGCAGCGACACCACAATGGTCCTGGGAGATTGGCCCCAATAAAATGCACATGGCCGGAGAGGCCAGCGTTTCCAAAACACCATAAAGTTCGATGCCACATGAAGTTAGGAACACTCAACCAATCAGGAGACAGCACACACTACACCCGCAGTGATCACGTGCTCCCAATGCCAGACATCTGGGCATGTTACCCACTGGCCCCCATTGTGTCAACGCTAGGTCGAGACCCACCTGCATTTGTCATTAGGTGGGATCAATTTATGGCATCATGACAAGGCCCACATTCCACTCCTAAAACAGGCTCTATGAATTGTTTTATGATGCTTTGAGAAATGTATAAAAAGACATTAAAAATTATTGTACTTTGAGTCAGTCCTCAGACCCGTTTCTGTGTGCTGCACTCCCAGCCGTAGTGGATAAAAAAACCAACTGTTCTTGTTTTGCCAAATGCCTCTTGCCTTTGTTTTTCCAAGGTAAATTCATAATTGATCAACATTTTGGTGAGTAAGATAGGAGAGATTGATACTTCAAACCCAACTGCAGCCGAAGGAAAGGATCCTGCTCTGACGGATTCACATCAGCACATCAAGAAAGGTGAGCAGACACTGCAATTGATTGAACTGGAAAGCTCTGCTGAATCCATGGGGCAGAGGTCTGTCCTGATGTTGCCATCAATTGGGTAAGAGACCACATCTGATCCTTAGTCCCTAGCATTAGGCATATGGCAAACTAGGAAGAGCACCCTGTCACTGACAGATATCTGACATATTGCGCACTTCATGTGTCCGAACTGAGGGGCATATTCACAAGGCGATATCGCCTCGTTAGCGGCACTTTTCTGCCGCTAAAGCAGCGATATTTTTATCGCCCCATTCACAAGCTGTCTCTAACAGCCGTTAGCAACAGCTTTCTGGCGATAGCGGCCGCTTACAACATCGCCAACGATGTCAGCGACAACTATCGCTAATCATATGCAATGTAGGCGTTCCTGTGCCAAAACGCACGCTAACCCCACTTCGCGATATTCTCAACGATCGCCCGGACCGGCGATGCAATAAAAAAACAGGCGCTAAGGCCCGTTAGCTGCAGGAACTTAAGACCAGACAAAAGGAGGTCTTAAAAATGGTGAAAAATAGCAGTATATAAGGGAGACTAGCCCAGACCCTCATCTGATGATCCACTGATGCCATGGAGGTACTAATCATGCAGCTTGGAGCACCAAGAAGGCCACAACAACCACCGCCAATGCCACCTCCCACAGGACCACCACCGAGGCTGCGCCGAATAAGCCAGCGGGTCTATCGCCGAGGCACCATCCTCACATACCTAACGCCAGAGGATGTCATTGCCCACTACAGGCCCAAAAGGACATCAGTCCTCCGCATCCTGACACAGATAGCCCCCAGGCTGGCGGCACCAACACAGCAAATAAGCAACATCCCTCTGCAAACAAAGCTGCTGGCTGTGCTGCACATGTTGGCCTCAGGTACATTCCAATCAACAACTGCCAGAGTCGGAGGAGTCTCACAGCCAGCCCTTTCAAAGTTCCTCACAACAGTTTTGGATGGCATAATCAGCCTGATACCCTAGCACCTTCACTTCCCCAACACTGCACAGGAACAGCTGGAGACCAAGCAAGGGTTCTATGCCATAGCTGGCTTCCCGCATGTGTTGGGGGCAATTGACTGCACACATGTCCTACTTGTTCCCCCTGCGGACACTGCCCACATATACCGCAACAGAAAGCACACACATTCCATCAATGTGCAGGCAATAGTGGACCCCCGGGGCCTGTTCACCAATGTCGTAGCCAAGTTCCCAGGCAGTGTGCATGATTCCTACATCTTCCGCCAGTCCACCATTAACCAGCGCTTTCAGGATGGCACGTATGGAAATGCACTGCTTGTTGGTAAGTACTAACTGAACACACCACACACCTCAACTCCACAATCATAGAAAACACAACTGTGAGAATGCACACATTCCAAACTCACATAGAACATGACAATCAACATGCCCACCTACCAGACACAACAACACAAGTTACTGTGGTAACTGGGGCCAGCCATGTAGACAAACCATCCCCAAAGGCATAGCCCCTCTGCCACACAAATGCAAATGTGGTGAGAGGTGGGAACCAAGTATGTGCGATGGAGGTACTCGACCTATGAAGTAAGAATGTACACAAGGCCGAGTGTTGCGGTGGTGTGCTGGACAGTCTTGAGTGTGCAGAGCACGGACATGTCCATGTGGGCATATAGTGCGTTTCCGTTGGCCAGCCTGATGGCAATGACAGGGATGGTGACTGTCCTACCTGACGGGGGTGGGAACCATGTGAAGGTAGCATGGAGGATGCAGAGGCTGTCGAAGCAGCTGCAGGCCACTGCGTAGACCTGTTTGTACATGGAGAGGGAGGAGTCGAGTATGATGTCTAGGTACCTAGAGTTGTGGTGGGGAGGGCTGCCGAAGGCGCCTGCCCACCAGGTGTTGCCACATGCTGATGGGGTGGTCACGAGGATGAGGACTAACGTCTCCTCTATGTAGAGCACACCCCAGCTGTTGAACATCCATGTTGCAAATTGCTGCAATCCTCCCTGGAACCCCAGTCTGGTGTGTGTGGGCGCCTTGTTGAGGGAGAGTATGAGCTAAGTGTCCTTGTAGGTGTGTGATGTCCAATGGTTCCCTTCATGTAGCTCCAGTTCTACTCAAGGCGTCTGCAGATGCATCTGTCATCTTTGATGTTGTTGGTGACCGAGGTGGCATTCATAGCACGCTGTATGTTGGAGTTGCATATTGGTGCAAGTGTGTATGCGCAGTTGGAGATACATGTGTTGAAATTCCGGACAGTGCTGTTGGCGTTGCCTGCAGTGGTGTGGCTGTTGCTGTTGATGGTGGAGTGTACCAGATCCTTGGTGACTCTGCTCCAGTAACTCTGTGTGGCGCCGGCTGTGGGTTTGGGTGTCATGGGGTTACACGATGAGGAAGTGTATGCTGTGCTGGTCACACCATGGGCGTTGAGTGTTGTTGATGAACTGGACGCAGTTTCCACATGTGATGATGGGGTCAAAGGTGTGCCCTGCCTTGTGGCTCAGTGTTGAGAAGAGTTGGCTCAGTTCGATGTTAGGAAGCATCTGCCAGAGGGTAATGGATTCTGAGTTCTTGTGGTATGTGAGGTGGAGGCTCTGCTCATGGATGAGTACGTAGTCCATGGAGTAGATGACGTGGCATGAGATGAAGTTGATGTTGATTGCAAAGCGTTCCTGCCCTCTGTGGGCCCTGCAGGTGAGGGTGCCGCAGACTGTTGCTTTGTGGCAGGTCTGGATCGGAAACTGCAGGTGTTGTGCGGTGGGGAAGGTCTAGCGGCAGCTTCACCAGCTGAACAGAACGTGAGCCGTGTCTGGTGTGGCCCATTGGCATCTAAACGTTCTCCTGGTGTTGACTGCGAGGAGTGCAGATGAGTGGTAGCGCTAGACGATAGGAGAGCCAGGGACCCTGCTGGTGTAGGTGTCAGGCTTGCAGACATGTGCAGACAGGCCTGACATTGGTGCGCTGTTGGAGTGCTAGTGATGCAACCGCGCAGTGCACACAAGCAAATAGGCTCGGGGGAGGGACGAGCAGCTGTGAGGCAATGTAATTCGCATAGATGCTGGTCATTTTGTCAGAAGCTACACATGGCAAACATCAATCCCAAAGTAGCACCAATCACACACCACAAAACTATTAACACTGCCCACACAGCATGCATAACTACAAATGGACACATCTCTCCATTACATGTTACAGGTGATCAAGGATATGCACTCACCCCATGGATGATGACACCCCTCCGAGCCACCAACACCCAGGCCCAGAGGCAGTATAATTTGGCCCTTGGACGCACCAGGGGCATAGTGGAGCGCACATTTGGCGTGCTAAAGTCACGTTTCCGGTGCCTTGACATCACAGGTGGAAGACTGTTGTACAGTCCAGAAGTTGTGTGCAAGATGATCATAGCATGTTGTGTATTGCACAATATATGTGTACGCACCAATGCCCCATGGATCCAAGTGCCAGATGCACCGGACGATGATCAGGATGATGAGGAAGATGAGGCCCCACAGCTTCTGCAGCAGGAACAGCCCGAAGGAACAGAATCATCCCCAATTTCTTCACCTGAGCACGTCACATCGTGAGTGTCCTCAGCAATCATATATACGTTCAAAATGACCCCAAGCACAGTATATGCAAATAAAAAACACTACACACATACCCTGTGTGCATGTTTCTCCTCCGCATTATTACATCACTCTGACAAGTGTAAGTGTAACATTAAGTGGTAACAATATCCCAATTTTAAAATTAGGGGGATATGTCACCTCTGAACAGAGATGCTGTTTAGGGTGAGATATGTTCCAAACTAGACATGTTAGTGTGTCAAATGTGTTACAAAATTCTAATGTTCAGCGTGTCACATGTGGCAAAAAATTACAAATAGGGTGTCAATAGTGGTAAACTATGAATATCAGGGTGTCATTTGGGGTCAATTATGAAATTAAGGGTTTCATTTGGGGTCAATTATGAAATTTAGTGTGTCATTTGGGGTCAATATTTGGGGTCAAATATGAAATTAAGGGTGTCATTTGGGGTCAATTATGAAATTAAGGGTGTCATTTGGGGTCAAATATAAAAATTAAGGGTGTCATTTGGGGTAAATTATGAAATTAAGGGTGTCATTTGGGGTCAAATATGAAATTAAGGGTGTCATTTTGGGTCAAAGCAAGCTTTTCATGGTGTTCTTTGTGCCAAGAAATGAAATTTCAGCTAAGACTGTTAATCTGTGTAATAACTTGCACTTAGCGTGCAAAACTGCCCGCATTTCCGAGTTTGCGATTTATTTTTCATATCAGCGATGGAAAATACGTCGCTAAACGCATTGAATTATACGAAATGTTCCCCCAAAGCCATTTTGCGTGCAGAGTTTCATCGCTAAGTCAAAAAACGGGCCGCATACACACAGGAAGTGATGTCTCCATGCTTCCTTTTTACTGGAGGAGTACTGTGCACTTTCACTTTCTCTTTTGAGCACATTGCTGGTGATTCTGGAGAGTGTTGGAGGTGTTTGGTGGTGTGTGCTGCAGATTTGAGAGTTTGAGAGTGTTGCTGTGTTCTGTGTCCTGTCGATAGTGTCTCTGTGAAGTGTGGTGTCCTTGTTTTTACGTCTTTCATTGTCTCCTGTCCTCAATCTTGTCGGGTGTTTGTCTTGGGGTAGTTAACTTTATTTGTAGTTGTTGGGGATATTATCTAGGGTTTCTTTATTTTTGGCAGTGGGGTTAGGTGTGTGCAGGGAGATGGTGGGTGTGGGCAGGGAGGGCAGGATGTCCGAGGGGGCATTGGGGGGCTTCCTATGGCTCATCAAGTGTTACCTGCCCTTGATGGTGGAGAGGGGAGGCCATATCCTCGCCGGATACCCAGTCAGTGTGCGTAAGCAGAGGTGGGAGCGTGTGCGGGCGTAGATCCTGCGCGTATTTGGAGTTGACCGCACTGTGCGCCAGTGGAAGCACCGCTGGCAGGATAGCCTGGCCCGGGAGGGTGACCTCTTGGACTACGTGGGACTCATCGGTGGCCTAGAGTGTGGTAAGTTCAAACTCTAAATTTATTCATGAATACTGTAACGAAAAACAAAATATGCCGTGTGGGACACACTGGTGTCCAAGTGCAAAAATGTTGCAGAGTGAGGCGGGAGACGTAATGGCGTTCACGCATAATGTTGGCACATCAGAGACACAAGGCTGCATCATATTGGCAAGCATAGGGTGCAAGTTTGTGTTACCCACTGCGCTGGAGCAACACTTAGCACTGTTGTGCCAAAGCTGGCACACCTGTGCAAAAATACGTGCAGGATAAAGATTGTTTGTGTACAGGAAGGGTGACTGTACATGAACAATCCAAGGCATTGTTTCTGTGACCTGTGTGCTGGCCAAAAGGAAGTGTAAAAATGCTGTCCTCATAAATTGTGGTACGTTAGCTATGCTGCCCTTGTACATAGTCTCTGTGTGACAATGTATGAGATAGGAACAAATGCTCAAAGGAAATAGGACATCTCCAGAGTGTCATACACCACCAACATCTGTGAAACTGCCGTGTGCGATCTGCAGCGATGCATTTGTACACAGAGCATGTATTACATCATGTTGCGTGTAGAAATGAGGCCTTGTGAATGTGTCACACAACTAGTATGTGCAGGTTTGCTAGCATTATTGTCTTGTTTGGCCAGACTCAGCATTCACAGGTCTTGTGTGAATGGCAGGCAAAGTAGACCCAATCATGTAGCCAACATGAAACGCAACCCTACAGTTACGTAGCATTTTCAGTAATGGTGATGATTTGTATGATGAATATGACACGTGTGATTTAACGTATGATACCAACACAAATTACTTTTGTTGTCTCACAGCTGGACGACCTATCATCACACGGGGGACATCGACAGATTCCAGGACCCACACGCCACTGGTGAGTTTGGACATCATATATTGGCACAGTGCGGTGTGATAAATGTCTGTGTCAAATGATCAACGTAGTAGTATGCAGTATGGGTGTGTATCACATGTACCATGACTACAGTGTGATGATGTATTGTGGAAGTCAGAAGTGTGTACAAATCTGTAAGTGAAGGTGGAGCAATGCATTTGTCTCCCAGTTGTAACTTTGCACATCCCCAGTCAGTGATACACATGGAAATTAGGTCTATGGGTTCGGTCACCACAGCACATGCATGTGGATTTCAGAGCGCACTGATAGGAGAGGAGACATGTAAGTGGTGTTGCCGATGAGTATCAGCAGACATGGAATGCATGTACATCCTTGACTGAGATGACTGTGCAAGTGTGCCCGATCATGCACAAGGAGGCAGTGGTTTTCAGGCCGTGCGTGCTCAGACACAGGTCTGCACTGTGATTTCGTAGGTATGCTGCATACCAGCTTCACAGAAGTGGCAGTGCATAGCTTTGAGCCAAGCATATCAATGGCATGTTCCCCAAACACCTAGCAAAGATGGCCCTATGAATCTCATTGGCATGTTTGGCCACTGCAATGGTGTTGTCAAGCTGTCTCCTTGGGGTCATTCCCTGACCGACTCTGTATCAGGTATACGAGCTCCTCTGTCCCAATTGTTGACATTACTCCGCATGCATTTACCCCGCATGCTTTAGCTCTGCATTTATTGCTGTGCCATATTTTTTACAATGTAGGCCTCTAGAACGCTATCTGTGAGAAAGCATTACCCATAACAACACTATAACCATTATGACTCCAGGGTGCCGTTACAATGGTGAATGTATTGTAACAATTTGCGTTGTAAAGGCCTACGTATTTGGCTTTACTACGGAGTGATATTAGCGGATCCAAGACATGCATGAGTGACAATTTAGAGGAAAGGGTGTTTCCCCCTTTCTAGCAGCAACGCGTCACCTATTGTGAAGTAGTGGTGGAGAGAGGGACAGCGCCTCATGTACAAGTCAGTGTTCAGCCACCCAACGTGTTTCCATGTGTGCTGCATGATGCAGCACAGATGAAAGTGTGAGTAGGGCTGTCCCAGGATTGCTCCTGTGCAGGTAGGGTAACCTTCCTACACATTAACAAGCCCCCCTAAACACAGACACCCTTGCACTCTTGTGCAAGAGTGCCTGTGTTAGCGCTGACTTGATGAACTGCACACAGTTGCTGTGGGACACACAGGGCTGCACATGAGCATTGTACATATGATGCAGCACTGTGTCACAGGAGAGGATGAGGGTGGTGCTACACACCGAGGGCTAATGCCTCCCTCCTCCGATTCCTTGTACATGTCACCCTCAGTCAGGGAATGTCATGGCAACATCATTTGACACTGTCAGTCTAATTTGGTTGTGACAGTACATGTCCCATGCCATGCACTGTCATGTCATTCTCCCCAGCATGTAGTCAGTGATCCAGGATTCAACATTTAGTTGTCCAGGTCACTCTCTGACTTCACATAGTTACGCTAGAGTGTAGGCTCCCATGTTGAAGTGATCTTGTATTATAGATTTGAATGTAGAACATTGACATAGTCTAAAGGACTCACAATTTCCCATTGTTCACATTTTACAGACAACATGACGCCAGCGGAGTCACACGCCTTCCAGGTGAGGAAGGAGCGGTACCTACATATTAAGAAGGTCGCAAAAGGGTACCGCAACATGGCGCGGAGGTACCAGGAGGACCGTGCGGCTGGTACGGTGGAAATCGGTGACCGAGGTGGCAACCCGTGGCAGACGCAGTGGCACACAGGCCATCCCAGGCCCCTCTGGCGTCAGTGGTGGGTCCCAGCGTGGACAGTCAGTGTCCCATCCCCTACAACAACCCCAACCCAAGGGACAATCCCACCTGCACCTGCGGATCAGGTGATGCCATTTACTGTCCGGGACAGGAGGCTCATTATGGACAATAACGTGCTGCTGGCCGAGATGAGGCGGGAAATGGCCGAGCAGACAAGGCACCTTGAGGACATAAAAAACACCTTGGACTACCATAAAGTCTGGACATGTTGTGCCCCATCCCCCTCTTCTCCCTTCCCCCAAGGTTTTATCTTGTATTTTAGGTAGTGTTAGATAAGTATTTTAAGTGTTAGGTAGTGTAGTTTTAGTGTAGGTATAGTTAGTGTTAGATTTTAAGGTAGTTTTAGATTTTTATTATTGTATAGTATTTGGGGATAAGTTTCCTTTTCCTTTGGGTGGGGGGTTGATGTCTTTTTGAAAAAAATAAAAAACAAAAATATATCTTTGTGTAGGTTAAATGTGTAGTTAGTTTATGTATAGCTTAGATGTCTTTGTCCTGTCTTGTGATGTGCCTTAAGGGTGGGAGGGGGTTGATGTCTTAGATATGTTTTGCGTGTTTAGGGTTAGTTAGGGTAGATAGTTTAGGTACTTTTTCTCTTAATTCTAGTTAGTTTATTTTAGATTAGTAGTAGTTAGGATTATAGTTAGTTTAGGAGAGCTAAATAGTTTAATTTTATAATAAATGGTTACTAGTTTGGATTTCTGCTTGCACTTATGTCAGGGGTGATGTGGTGGAGTGTGTCTTTTTACCTTGTATGCATCTCATATCATCAATGGACTCTACGTTGAATGTGTAAGTGTGGTCATGACATGTTACTTAGCAGGATGGATTGTGTCAGGATACCTTAGATGTGAGCACAGTAAACTTGCATGGATAACAGGGTGGCAAGTAGGATTTACGGCCTAGTCTAGGGGCAGTCGTTTGGGAAGTTATACATCTTAAGTGTGACTCACGGAGTTGGCCAGCACATTGTTGCACATTTACAACACAAGGTAGGGACATGGCATTGAGAGGATATTGTAGTAGCTACTGTTATCCATCATGGAGATGGATGTATGCGCCGGGTACCACAGATTGCGTCATAGCCCTGCATCTCACATGCTCCTTGCGCAGAGTCCATCTACATTGCACAGACCTTGGCACACTTGCTGCGTAGTGCAAGTGTGTCAGATTAAATTGAATTACATGTTCCTGTGCATGGAGGCTGAACCTCCGGGCCATGCCAGTAGGAGTCTTTCTGTGGGTCCATTGAGAACTGCATATGGCAGAACAGTGGGCCTGATTCACGTAAGTCATCTGAGAGTAAGTCATGAGTCTAAGGTTTCCGGTATTCACAACTGGCATTGAGGAGTAGTGCAGTTGGATGTACTGACTTCACTTCTCCTAAATCCCTTTTGTGAATCTCAAAAGTTGGTAAGTCATAATTTTATCACCGTTAAAGTTTTTGTGCGTGCACACAGTTCTGCTGCACACCAGAGGGGAAATGTTGCATTGCTCCCTCTTGTGCCAGTGTCATGGCAAATTCTCCCAGCTGTTACCTTTTGGCTCATAGTGATGCCACCCTTGAAATGGTGGCACTACTTCTGACTATATGGTCAGTGCAGTGCACCATGCATCCCTTGTCACATTGCCCTACCCGCTCACAGTGGTCACACCATGTGGGGCTCCAAAGTCAGTAAGCATTGTTCATCCACAGGAAGGGGCTGACTGACGCATTACACTTTGGTGTGAGTCCCTATTGCCAACTCTACTTCACTGAGGCCGACATTGTCGGTAAATTAGTGGCTGGTAGACATTGCCCTTACGTATCTTCATCAATGTGTATATGATGTGCACCATCTTGGGATGTGAAATGCAATGTGCACCTTCACAACAGGCTTCGTCCACCCTGTAGAGTGTGAGTAGATATGCCAGGAGATTTTCTTTCAGCAATTGTAAAGGGTGACACTACTTGTGGCCTGCAACAGACTTTGCCTTTTTTAAACACATTCCTATTTCCTTCATGGATGTGGGGCTAAGTTGGGATATTGCTAGATTGGTGTATTGGAGCAATGGGGGCACAGCTGGTCCACACATACCCGGTCCTCTCACTGCCTCTCAGGATCACAGTAAAACATGTACATTTGTATTATTTTCCTGGGTGTACCTTTTGGTGGATTCACTGCTCCTACATTTTGCGAGACTGCTATACTGGATTGGTCATGGACAACAGACATCTGTGTGATGTAAATATATTTATTCACATGTCTGTTGACATAGTTGGAGACTGGACCAGTACTTGGCCATGCAATCCCCACATTACATTGATGCCCAGTGGAGGGCCAGACAGAGTCCTTTAGGGTTGACAAGTCCAAAGGAGGAGGAAGAGTTCAGTCAGCAGTCTGATTGCTGTGTCATTGGTAACCAAACAAAATATGGCAGTCCATGTCGAGGTCCAAGGTGAGTGTCACAGAGTGTATCGGGGGACAGTGGAAGGTGATATTCCGTGGCATGATGCTGAGCCCAGAACCAAGTAGAAACTGGCCATTTGGCAGAGATGAATGCTACCGCTTCCTTCTTTGCAATAAGGCAGAATCATCCTCATCTTCATCCTCTGATGTGTCATGTGCCTCACATGTGGGTGGTGGTAGATTGGCTGCAGCACTGTGAGGCACTGACACATCAGGGGCGGAGATGTGGATGTAGAAGCAGCAGCAGCATTCATCTGCGCCAGACCTTGCTGCAGCAATGCAGTGATGATGATCTGCAGGGCATGGAAGATTCCAGCTACATCTCGCTGGTGTGCAGCCGTGGCAGCCATTTGTTCCGCCTGCATCCGCTCCATGTTCTCCATTATCCTCCGCATGCGGCCCAATTCCTGGCTGCCACCGCTGGAGCCACTCTGGCTGGACAGTTGTTCCTGTCTCTGAGTCATGACTCTAGGAATGGCAGCCATGGAGTGTTGGAGAGCATTGAGCGGACTGTGGGTGTCCATGATGTTTTGTAGGTGGTCCCGGATGGAACTCAGACACCCACAAACGGAATCAACTTTGGCCGCCAGGCTGTCAAACCCCACCCGCACCCGATGAGCCATCTCCTGATGGACATCTAACACACGGCGTTGGAATGCCAGGTGTCCGGAAGGTCCTGGGAGACAGCCGTGGTGGTAGGTGCTTGCAGCTGTGTGGTTTGTGCAGGGGGTGGGGTTTGCACGATGCAGCTGGGTTGCCCTGCTCCTGGAGATGGGGTGCTGATGGAGTCTAGCAGCTGTTGGAGGGTGTCCGTGTTGATGGTGGCGAATTCCTCCTCTTCATCGGTGAAGAGTGGGACAGGCTGCTGTTCAGGAGGTGATGTTTCTCCCTCTGCAATGTAAAGGGGAGATGCAGTTTAACTGTGTGTTTCATATGTGATCATGCATTGGATGAGTTTACAAGCAGACTGCATGACAATGTACATTGTGACTGTTTGGGAGGAGCTGCCTATTTGTTGCAGGATGTTGACGTTTTCTACTACATCACGGAGATGAGGTTGTACTTGTACATTGTCATCTGACAGTTTACAGCTATGACAAATGTGATTGTACAGTTTATACACACAAGCGGCACCAGTTGTGTCCTCTGTTCAGTTGTGAAGGTGATGCAGTTTGTCCCACATTGTAGTCAATGTTGATGAGTTCCTGTTTTTATGTGTGTGCGCTGCATTGTGGGATACTCGCCCATGCAGCTTTGGTTTTACTACCCCATATCCCTTTCAGGCAGTGAGCCTTCACTTCTGTGCATTTACAATGCTGAGATGTTGCAGGCTGGGGTAAATATGTGTCTTGGTCAGAGTTGGGACACTTGTGCATTGTTTTACAGCAGATGTCTTGTTTACCTCAGGGGTTGTATGTACACGAGGATGTGTCAGAGTGTGACCTGCTCCTTTAGGGATGTGGTCCACACTCAGCCACCTCAGTGACGTGGCCTGCACCATGTTGTGATGTTTGGGGTGCAGGCATGCTATTCATCATGCACTGTCACTTGCCTTGTCAGTGTGGCTCACAGATCCGCACCTTTGCTGTGTACTGCACATATGCATGTGTCTGTTGCAAGATTAGTTATGTGTGAGTAAGGCCCACTTCAGGCACATTGGCTACTAAGGCCTTCTTGCTGTTTCAATGTGTGCTGCACTATGCTGTACACATGTGCATCCAGGGAGCTTTGTCTATTGTGATTTGTCTTGTGTGCATGTCGTCAGTCATGATTCATCTTGCATGCATTGCTTACTGCCCTCCTGTTGGATTACCCGTTGTGAGTATGGTGCTGCATGAGTTTCTATGGTTGTTGCTGGCTGGACTGACAGTGTCATCACCCATTACCCTCAACGTTGACACCACATGTGGTGCAAGTGGGCCTGGACTTGGCTGTGGATTCCCTAATGCGTATTTGTGGTGCTCAGGCCTTGTCCCCGCCACCCTCCCAACATATGCACATGGCAGGGTGATGTGTGTTTGTGTATGTGCCACGCAGCTGGTCACATGGATGATACATGCTGTCCTGGTTACAAATATTCAATGAATGGCTTTGCGTGTGGGTGATGACAACCATGACTGCATCTTTGTTCACTGACAAAGTTGACTTACCAGACAGATAGGTTTACATGCACATAATGGTGTAATGGGCAACTCTCACCGGGACTGATGTGGAATGGTGTTTTCTGTATGGCAGATGTGTACACTTGAGAGTGGAGGTGTACAAATAGACCTAAGGGGTGTGTGTGCCATTTTGCTAGTTGTCATTATTTGTTGCAACTTTGCTATCCTTGCTTGTTGTCATACCTTGGTTGTCTTACTTCTTTACAGGGACATTGTAGTTCTGTGAGTCTGGCACACAAACAGGTCCGGCAGTACAGATTTGGTTTACACATTCCTGATATGCATTGTCCCCAACCTGTGGTGTTGTAGGCATAGCCCCCCTGCTCATTGTATTACATCGCCTTTTTGAGTGCAGTCTGCTGTTTGTGTGCATTGTGGGATATGCAGCTTGGGGACATTTGGCTGCATGATAAGTTTGTTGTGGCATTGCATGTGTTTCTGGTATGCAAACTCACTAGATGGTTTCTCACTTGGTGTACACACAGTGACGGCTCACAGTGGGAGTGCTGCAGGGAAGTGGTGCGGAGGTGGTGCGGGGCGGGGGAGGGGCAGTATGGGGGTTAGTGGAGTTGGACACACGACGGGCAGGAGTTCGGTGAGTAAATGAATGATTTGAACTATTTACCTTGCACTTGATGCATCGCTGAGTTTGCAATGCAGCAAGCGCAAGGTAAATAGTTAGGATTATTTATTTACTCGCCTAACTCCAGCCCGTCGTGTGTCCAACTCCACTACCCCCATCCTGCCTCCACTCCCGCACCACCGCCCGCACCACCGCCCTGCAGCACTCTCACTGCAAGCCGTCACTGTATACACAGGACTGCATCTCATGGACATGCAGGCGGACACATTTACTGGAGATGTGGCAGGATGTCTACATGGCCCCCTTTCCTCTACAGCACGCATATACAAATCAGTCTGCACAGGGCCGCATCTCTCTGATACTATAAATTAGGATGCACTGTGTGTGTGACTGATCATGTGCATGAGTGGGCATGCCACCACCAATGTCAGCAGACATGCAGCATTGTGCACGTGTGTCTGCGTTGTGTGCAAGATTGTGTATGTGCAGTTGTGTACCCCTTGATGCACATGCACATTCTTGCACACAACTCCGACATACGGGCACATGCATATGCGTGTTGTTGAGGCAATGGGGCCTTTTTGACAGCCTGCCGCATCTCCAATCAATGTGGGCCTTTGCTCTTTCACGTAGCCCTTATTTTGTGGTCTGATATGATACTTGGACTATATTTGTTTGACTTTTCTGTGCACATTTCCAGGTCTGTGAGCCCACAAATATGTGTCTTGCAATGTATTGGGTGGGTAGGGTGATATGTGTCTATGCCACCAGGGCCAAAGGGATCCTGGACATGATCTGCCGTCACTGTGGGTGTGCACTGCAATATGTTTAATTGTACATGAGTGCCATTGGGCCCATCTCCCCCTGTCCCCCCAGTCCCTGATTGGTACTCACCCTGTTGCTGGTGTGTCTGGTCGTGTTGAGCAGTATCCTGTCCCGGAACTCCAACCACCGTCTCCTCGCTGATGACTTGGGACACCTGTTCCTCCAATGCATCCAGTTCCTCCTGTGGCGCTGGACTCCAACCTCCAGTCTGCATTGGTGCTTTCAGGTTGGCTGCAAGTTTCAGCTTGGCCTTGCGCTTCACATCATGCCAGCGCTTCTTGCAGTCATCCGCTGTCCTCCTCACCTCTCCGAAAGCATTCACCTTGGCCACGATGGATTGCAATATTGCATTTTTGGTTGCCAATGACACATTGGAGGTGACAAAATGTTGTTGTTGGTGTTCAGTCACCTACGCAATCAGGACCTGGTTTTCCTGCTGACTGAACCGCGTCTTCCTCTTCTCCTTAGCCTTCCCCTGGGTCTCTGGCTGGTCCTCCTGGGTGTTTGTGGGGTTGTTGTTGGCCTCAGTGCTGGGTCCAGCTTCCTCCATGGTTTCTCTCAAATGTTTCTTTTTTTTGGTGGTGTTTGGGCTGCATAGCGGGCGTTTTATAGTGAGTTTTCCCGCCTAACGTGAAAAAAGGTGCGCTGACGCTAATTAGCGTGCCGTTCCTTAGCGTGACGATTTTTATCACCGTGGCGCTGATCTTAACGCTGGACATTTTAGCCGGTAGGGGAAACTATCGCCTGTTAGCGGCGTGTTGTGAATACGCCCCTAACACAGCGATAATTTCCCGCCATACACGGCGATATGAAAACTCACGCTAACTGAGGTTAGCGATAGTTTTCGCCATTTGTTGAGCATATCTCCCTGAGTATTTACAAGGTGGCCTCGGAGGTGATCCCACGGAGTTTAGCTTTCTTTGATAGCCAACACACTCGGAAACATGAAGGTTGCTAGTCGCTTGGCCTGCTGGGCATGACACAGTCAGTACGCTTGTCCCCTGGGTGTTGTACAGGGGCGAGGCCTCACCGCTTGGACCTCTGGGCATGATACAGATGGTACACACAGGCCCTAGCTGTGCTATAGGGCAAGTACCTTGGTCTTATTTCATAGTCTAAAAGGGGTCTTCTCAGTGCTACCAGTTTCTTAACACTGTTGGTATCTGAAAGAAGTGAGAGGTGTTATTCACTTGGAACGCTGGGCATGATAAAGATGGTACGTGTGACCCCTGGGTGTGAAATATAGAGTTTAATTCTGACGTTAGGGAAAATTTGGACCTTGGAGATTAGGTGTAGCTTGTGCTTGGCCAAGGAGGGCCTGAGGTTGTCAAGTTGTTCCTCGTTTCCATGTAAATTGTTGTAATCTTTGCATGGAGCCGATATTGACAGACTATCGGGCTCACTTAGTCTTGTGTACCACGCAAAGCATCCCCTAGTCATCAAGTAGCATATGCTAAGGAGCCGGCCAAGTTATTTTTTGACTAAGTTATCATTTTTTCTCTGTCATTTTATTCCCTTTCTTCAGTTTGGTTATTAATTGATGCATTCTTGATGTTTGGTGCTGGTAAATTGTTACAAATGCTCGTCTTGTCTTAAGTGTTGTGTTTTGTTAATGACTTAATGTGCCTATGATGGCGCAGCACATTTTTACAATAATTTTTTATATATACAGTTTTTCTGCTGAATTCACACGTTTTGAACTAACCATTGTACTTTCTTTCAGGTTGTGATCCTTCATATACATTTTTTTGTGTGTTTCAATGCGGCTGTGCAAATAGTATTGAGCTCGTAGAAGTAGTTGAAACCAGTAATCTCCATGTATTTATTTCTCCAACGATCTGATTGGAATCTAATATTAATTGATGCTGAAAGGCTAGAGCATTATCAGTCCCTTAAAAATTCCCAGCTATCATGAAGTTGCTGCTAAAACACATGCACATATTGCCGTGAATGGCACCCACACACTAAGGCATATGCGTTCCCTGGCCAGAGGGGGGGATCATTCAACACCAACATAATTGAACACACGAGAACACACGTTCAGACCAAATATGTAGGACAAAAGAAGACCAGGAGTGAGGCGCTGCTAGAACTATGGGCCATCTTTGAGGAGGCCCAGACTGACAATCCTGTCCTAGAACCCTCAAGCAAGATGTTTGTGCCTCCCCCACCACATGGAATGGACGTGCTCTCTCCAATGTCTGCCATCCCTGCATTAGATTATACCAATCCACTGGTTGAGGATGCTGGTGGGCCCCCCACCGATCAACAAACTACCAGATCTAGACGTGGGAGGCCAACAGGCTGCCAGGCCCAGCAATCCCAGCTTCACCACAGAGCAGTGCTCAAGCTCCCCGAAGCTCACCCCCGTCTGTCGCACTCCACCCATTGAACCCTAGCCACGCAGAGAACATGCACTCCCACTCACCCGGGTGAACGTGTCCGGGTGATCGGGAGATTTATAGCAGTGCTGGACAACGATACAACCAGTGAGGGCGAAGAGAGGGGCCCTAGTTCTCTGGGATCAGATGATGAATGGGGAGCTGCAGGGTATGCTCAGGCAGCTGAATCGACAACAGAAAATCAAGTTTGAGGGCAAATTCCTTGACTGAAAAAAAGGGCCTAGCTCTGAACAAACAAGACAGCCTGGTGGGAGTTAGAAGAGAGGCATGAATTAAGGATGGACAGAGAGAGATCTCTCGCCTTAGCAACTCAACTAGAGAGCATAGCAGCATACCCTCCACCTGAGGAGGACAGGTAGGTATAGAGCATCATTCGGAGAAGAGTCCGAGGTAGAAGGAAGGCTTCTGCCTGGGGTCTGAACCTCATCAGATCGTCAGCATAGGAGGGGGGCAACCAAGTGATAAGGGATCAAGGTATCATGACACAGACTCAATTAAGATATAGGAGAAGCAAAATGGCACCCTTATGTGCGCACGAGGGAAGCACCGACAAAGACATCTGCTGCTCCTCCTGAACGTGCGGTATAGAGTACAAAGTGGCCCCAAGACAGATAGTGACCAGGGAGGAAGGCGAGAACTTCAAGCAATAATTTTGCTGCCTGCTGGACCAAAAGGGAGGGCCAGTATGATAGACTCTGGCCGAAGTAAGGATCCTTTGAACCAGAGGACATGGCTATTGCGGAGGACTGTATCCAGCAAGGGAGGGGAGATCCCAAGTGGAACTTCCCCTACATGCAGGATTGCCTAAGGAAATGGAAGCGCTACATTAGAGAGAAACCCCCAGCATTGCAACAAGCCAAAATGTGCCAGCTGCTGCAGAAGAGCACACCAGGGACCATCTATGTGCCTTGGGCCAAGATGGATAAGGAAGGGCTCAGAAAAAAACTGCTGCGATTGATGGATGGGGCAGGGAATTGTATTTCATGCTTCGAGAAGAACACCACAGGGATAAACCTAGCAATAGAAGATGTCAAAAGTCTGCTAAGCAGTGTTCCCAGAGACCAGACTAACATGGTGTTCGCACGAGCCTGCATCCCAACAGTCATGCTGACAAACACTGAGCATGATGGGGGTGAATTCAAACCATACAGGCACCCAATATGGACGTCACTGAGGGAAATATTCCCTGATCACCCAGATGTAGGAGGACTGATGGTAGAAAGTCTGAAACCTGGGGAGGCCAAAACAGACTTTCTAGACAGAATGAGTTAGCGATGGGGACAAGAGACAGGCCAGCCTAGCACCAATATAGGCCCACAGATTGCATTTTTCTACAACATCCTCAAAAAGGGGCTGCCCACTGAAATTCAAAGTGGATTGGACATCGTAGTAGGATTAGACACCAAACACTGGCAGGAAATACAGGCCTACATATTACACTATTATAGAAAGAGACAGGAAAAGGACAGGGAAAAGCAGGACCAAGCCAAGAGAGACACCGCCAAATTGGTCCAACACAAACTGAAAAGACCACCCTCGAGGGGGCCGCTTTGGCCGGTAGTGTACAAATGGCACCTTTCTTGAAGGGAGGTCCACTGCAAAACCCCAGAGGGTTTCAACCCAGTTACAACGGCAGTGATCAGAAAGGGTGGTAGCAGCCGGACCTAAGAGAATATTGTTTTTGCCACTGAATGGGCCACATGGCCGACAAACCTTGCTTAAAAGCTTATCACAAGCAGAGATTGATAAATCTGGGTCAGTCCCCGCAGAATCCCCATCCTCAAAACCAAACCCAAGGTAACCCAAATGCGCCGTACGCACAGCCCTAGGGAGGTCAGACAGCCACTGCACCACCGCAGCAGGGAACAGGTGGCTAGTCAAACATGTGGCAACAGGTGCAACAGACAGGGACCTCAGTCCAACAAGAACCTTAGCAGGGAGGGGTAACTGTCTGGGGAGGCAATGCCTTTGCACCATCATAAAACCCACCTATGCAGTAGATTCGAACCCCCATTGCAGAACATGCACTTCATGCACACCTCTAAGCACATATCAAAAATAAAGACTAGTAAGACAACATTAGGAATTCCAAGAATTACTTGTGTTCAGGAAACTCAGCGCTGCTGTACGTTGTTAGGATTAGGAACCCGCACTAGAGTCTGCCATTCTGGTGCCCACAGAAGCCTAGGCCCCACTCTGCTGCTGATACCCCAGGATGGGGTTGGATGGCCACGCCCCAGGGGGAGGGCAGTCTGACGAGGGGGCAGGGCAGCTCCCCATCCAGTACATTAAAGCAGGCACCCAGGTTTCCCCACCCAAGTCCAAATGGGATGGGTTCCAATAACAAGATCAAACGGACCCCATTCTTGGGCCTCTGGCTCAGGACCCAAAGTTATTCATGGCATGAGGTCCCAGCAGTAGCCAACAGCCTCCAGGCCAATGAAGGCCCTTTTCAGTTCCAAAATGAGGAAAGTTTCTCATGTCAGGAGCCAGGTCTCCTGCACACTTGGGATGTGAAAGGTCCCATAGCATCCGTAGCATGCACCGTTCACAAACCACTGCATGGCACAGAGTCAGTAGGGAGTTCACTAGAACAACATCCCAGTCTATTACCCGCATTGGGCAAAATTTGATGATTTCTGGCCTCCCACAGGACTCTTCATTGAGTATCATTCTGACTCCTCCTTTCCCTCAAGGTTCTCCATGCATCCAAAAGCTTGCTCGTCGGGTCATGTTCATCTAAAACATTGAATGTAGCTTGTCACCGGTTGGAAGTCTCTGGCTACTGGCAGCGGCAGCAGGACCAAAAATTTAAGGTAGGATGAGGTCGGAGAGAAAAGGGGGTGCCGGGAAGAGTAGAGTCCACAAAAATCCAGTCCCAGCTCTGTGCGAGGTACTGAGAAATAAGCTCATCACTGTATCCATCCTGGTGATCAAGCTGACAACACACAAGGCCTTATACACGCTGTCTAGGGGAGCAAAAGAGCCCAATTCCCAAATACTGCCACATCAGAAACACATGGGCACTGCAGAACAGCTCTCAGACCCCCTCCGGTAAGCAACAATGGAAATATCCAAATCACACGAGAACCTAGGGAAACACCCAAGATACCAGCAAAAAGAAATCCAAAACTTACTCAAAAAGAACATCCTAGAAAAAGGGCGTAGTCAAAATACCTGACACCATTAGGGAGGGTCCAAATGCATGCCACATGCTGGGACTAGAGGGGTATACTTGTGACCCCAGAACCTGCTGCAATTGTCCATAACACCTAATTACGGCACGCCCCCCTCTTTACACATCACCCTGCACACGTTTAGGTCAAAAGGAACACCCACCACTCCTTCACTAGGGAAGGCAGGCTATTAGACATCCAGTGACACCAATAAAACATTAGTTAAAAACCCTGATCATCCAGAGGCTCACAAAAACCACCCCAGAACAAAATATATCCTTACCTATCATAGTGAGGAGGGAGAACCGATGACCCATAAGGAGAATTAGAGGAACCCATGAATAAACACCAGTTGTCTCCAAAAAGTAGACACTGTGATTGGGGCCACCTTCCGGTGTCCACCAAAATTAAGACCTATGAATGCAAAAGCACATCCCTAAAAGAGAAAGGCACCGGAATCCCCAAAAACGACTGATGATTGTACATAGGGATGCAAATGTTTTCAAAAGCATAACCAACAAACAACAGCTCTTATCCAACAGGCCTGCAATTGAGTCATGAAAGTGCACCACATTTACAGGGTCACACCATCTCTCCGGCAACCATTTACATAATCCTAAAACAGACCCACACCCAAGACTTTGAACATTTTATCAAACTGTTGTACACTGAACTCTTTCAAATTTTTCCAAAGTAAAGAAATCTCCCAATCACCAGAGGACCGCAAACATCTTTCCTGAATCCGTCCCCAAAATCTGCAATTCCAAAAGTTATCTTGTGTTGTAAAATTGTATAGTCCCTGTTTACTGTGGGCGTGGCTGCATCCACATGTTGTGAAAGATCTGCCTTGCCAAATGAAGTCCACCCCAACATTTGCACAGTGCTTTTATAGGGACTCCTCCCATGTCACCTATATTCACACTGAACACAATACTAGTATTTCACACGCACTACACAGCACACTCTTACAGAACACATGGTATCAGACATCAACCAGGTAATTCTTTGTTTGTTTGGTGATACAACATGCAGTAGGTGCAGACAGGCTTTACTTGTCCCAAGAGGTAGCCCCGAAAAGCAAAATGCCTTCTCTACCTGTTAATATGTAGGATTAGGGCCAAGATACAACACAACCGAGTAGAAATTCACAGAATAGAAGTGAATGTGACCCATTACAAGACCAAATCCACAGCACTGTACCACATCAATGATCCTAGCAAGATTCAAACAGAGCTAAATAGGATGTGCAGGTGGGGCACCATATGGGGGGACACTGTTTGGCCACAAGACTATCCAGAAGAGAGATTCTTAGAGGTAGGAAAGCCACCGCAGCAGTGCAAAAACATGTCCGCTCCCGTTTTCATATGTGCTCCCAGGGTGGCCCTTACTGTGTCTGGTGCAGTCTTCTTTAATAACAAATGGGTGCCAGACATGGAGTTCCAGGGTAGGGCCATACACTTTGATGACACAAAGGGAAATGAGTTTCTTAGGGGAGGGATGAATACCAGCATAGATAACCCCTGTTAGGAAATATAGGACACTGAGATAGACAGGACAGGTACATGTGTTTGGAAGGGAAGAGGCAACCCCTAATTGTATGGAAACTTACACTACATTCCTTGTGTTTCAGAGGTGAAGGAATGATTCCACTCGGCACTAATGAGACCTGTGGTGCAATACCTCACATATTGGACATGCAGTGGGGCACCTCTAAACTGATGGATACATACTGGCAGGGCAGTGAATTTGCATACGCACAGATTGTCCCCGGATGGTGAGGCCTGTGCTCCCTTGTCAACAAACACACTCTTACCCTGGTCATTCCTGGAGAATATCTGTCAGAGTTGTCCCAACATACGCTACAAAAGAAAACAACTCTCTTGTGTCAGGCTCAAGAAAAAAAAAACTGTGGATTATTTTGCTGGGCTCGATTCAAGTACATTCCGGAAGAATTCAGCCTGTTGTCTGAAACACAAGTCAATGTCAGAGGGTCCATACCCTTCTTCACAGTACAGACGAAAAATACGTGTATATATAAAAACAAACTCGAATCACTGTTGTCAAAACCCCCAATATGACCTCTCCATGAACCCTGAGTCAGACGTATAAGGTCAGGCAGTCCCTGCGCCCTATGGCTGAGGCTCCTGGTTGACAGATGGTAGGTTGGGTGGCTCGCAACCAGCAGGACAAACTTGTGAAAAGGAAAAAAACAGATTAGTACCACAGATATGCAGCGACACCACAATGGTCCTGGGAGATTTGCCCGAATAAAAGGCACATGGTCAGACAGGTGCACGTTCCCAAAACACCATAAAGTTAGATGCCACATGAAGTTAGGAACACTCAAACAATCAGGACACAGCACATACTACACACACAGTGATCATGTGCTCCCCATGTTGGACATCTGGACACGTTACCGACTGGTCCCCATTGGGTCCACACAAAATTGGGAACCCTCTGCATAGGTCATCAGGTGGTAGTAATTTATGGCCTCATGACAAACCCACATTCCACTCCCAAAACAGGATCTATGAAGTGTTTTATGATGCTTCGAGAAATGTATAAAAAGACATTCAAAACAATTGCATTTGAGTCAGTCCTCAGACCTGCTTCTGTATGCTGCACTCCTGGCCGTAGTAGATGAATAAAGCAACTGTTCCTGTTTTGTCGAACGCCTCTTGTCTTTGATTTTTCAAGGTAAATTCATGTTTAATTAGCATGCTGTTGGGATGATTATAATGGTTTGATATATACACAGCGTGTTACAGTGGGTGGAAGAATTCGGAAAAAGCAAACTATAAATTTATCTCAATATTTGGTTGTTCTGTGTGTGAAAACATCATAACTCAGGAATGGAGGGAGTGAGAGCAAGTATGGTGTGTTTGCTCCCCTTCATAAAAATAAACATGTGCTATATCAATAGAGAAGGCATACTCCAACATGGGAAACATCCTTAACAACATGGTCAAAACTATGTAATACCTTTAACAAGCATCCATTCCCACGCAATTCTTTACCATGCATATGCCTTTACCACACATGCGTTTCCAATGAAAATGTAAGTATATGCCAGGTAAGTGTGTGTCTGTGTATATATATTACAGGAATTGATGAATGATCATGATATAGAAATTAAACCCGCTGATAAAGGCGGAAACATTGGGCAAATGGATAAGATACAATATAAAAAAGAGGCATTACGACAACTAAATGTCCCGAAGAATTACAAAAAAACTCAAACAAAATCCTATCAATTAATTAACACTGAGCCTGCATGAAAAGATAGACTCATGGCAAGAGAGAGGTCCGCTAAATAATGAGGAAGCGAAATTTCTGAAAATTGCGAGTCCTGTAATTCACATGATCTACTTCCTCCCAAAAGTACACAAAACATTAGCAAACCCGCCTGGTAGACCAATAATTTCCAGCTGTGGTGAACTGTACGAGCCGGTCTCTGAATATGTCAACCACTTTCTAGCTCCCATGGTAACCACACTGAATTCTTATATAAAGGATACTGGCAACTTTTTAAGATTTTTGGAGAACACACATTGGCAGGATGGGTATTTTCTTGCCACTATCGATGTGGTATCCCTCTATACATCAATTAGCCATGAGATAGGATTAGGTGCACTTGAATACTTCCTATGTCAAAAAGACATCAAGTACCGGGAACATTCCAAAATGATCAAGAGAATGGCCAAAATATGTCTCATGAACAACATCTTTCTTTTTGATCGCCAACTGTACTGCCAGATCTGTGGAACTGCTAGGGGAGTTTCCTTCTCTCCAAGCTACGCTAATCTCACCATGGGATGGTGGGAGAAGACGGTGGCTTGTGGAGAAGGGAAGGACCAATATACTAAAAAAATCATTTTGTGGCTGAAGTTTATCGATGACCTTTTCATCTTATGGAATGGTACAACTGATGAATTTATCCAGTATTTCAATCTACTAAACAAAAATGACATAGGTTTGAAATTTACATGTAACACCAGCACAACAATGGTTCAATTCCTAGATGTACAAGTATACATAGATCAAGGCATAATCAAAAATACAGCATATCGCAAGCCTACTGCAACCAATAGCATCCTACACGGATCCAGTGTTAATCATAAATCCCTAATCAACAGCATAACATAGGGGGAGTTTCTAACAATAAAACAGAACTGCTCAGATGAGACGGAACTAAAAACAAAAACAGAAGAAACAGCATGCAAGTTCTTGAAAAGAAGATACAAACCAGCGCATGTCAAAGAAGGAAAACGAAAGCAGAGGCAATACCTCTGGAATAAAACACTACTAAAAAGAAAAAAGAAAAAACTAGTGAGACACAGAATAAGTACAATTAAGAGATTAGATTGATTTCAACCTATAGCAAAGAAAATCATAAAATCATCAGGATCATGAACAAACATTGGAATGTCCTTACGAAGGACCCTGACATAGGGAAGATTTTGGGACATCAACCCAATTAACCTATAGGCGAGCACCATCACTGAATGATAAATTGGTATACAGTCATTATATTAGACCACAAGTTACATCATGGCTACATGAACATCAAAAAGGCTTTACCAAGTGTGATAGGTGCAAAACGTGTCGTATTGGAAAAAATATCAAAGAAATTGTGGATTTTAAAGGAAGAACTTTCTTCATTAATGAAAAGCTCAATTGCGAAACAACCTATGTTGTCTACATGTTGGAATGTAACTGTGGCCTAGGATACATTGGCAGCACCATCTGTCAACTGAAGAAGAGAATCTTAGAACATATTCGCGCAATACAGAACAATGATACCAACTATGCCATGACAAAACATATGCGTACACATAAGGAATACAACTGGCAACAAATGACATATTGGGGCATTGCACCAGTACCCGCCAGTGAGAGGGGCGGGATAGAACAACAAAACTGAGATGCCTGGAATCCAGATTGATAATTTGTTTCCGTACCAAACAGCCATACGTATTGAACAGGGACGAAGAACTACATGTTCACCTATAATCCGGAGGAAGATCAAACAGCTTCCAGAAGATCAACAAAAGAAATACAAAAACTGATTTCCAAAATTATATACTAAAATCTACTCAAGCCATGAGGGCACTCAGACGAAACAACAACTGGGAGCTATTCGCTGGTAATCGGAGATGATGGGTCCCACAAGTCCCAAAAATCCCATAATGATGTTGGTAATGGTGATGGTAATGGCTGAAATCTAATGATATAAAAAAGGCTGAAGACATATCTCCTGGAGTGCGAGTACCTTTTAGATATATATATATATATATATATATATATATATATATATATTCACTGAAAAAACCATAGGTTTTAGGGACAGTTATAGTTACAAATTAGCATTTAAAAAACCTTTGAAATTCACTGAAAAAACCATAGGTTTCAGATATGTTATAGTTACAAATTAGCATTTAAAAAACCTTTGAAATTCACTGAAAAAACCATAGGTTTTAGGGACAGTTATAGTTAGTTGGACATTTCACTCGTACAAAACCCGTGAAATTCCCCGTTATAGTTAGTTCAGCTAACTATAACTCACGCCCCGCAATGCACTGCTGATGACGTCACATATTACATCACTCATGACATGGTCAGTGACATCACTGATGACATCACTGATGACATCTCAAATGACATCACTGATGACATCTTCCAGTGACTGTGTGTTTCTGTAAAGTTTAAATATTTTTAATATATATAGGAAAAGACGTATTGAAGAATGAGTGGGTGTGTAAGTGTCTGTATGGATGATTTAGTAGGTGCGTGACTGACTCTATAAGTGAGTGATTTAACGTATCTTACTGAATGCATGGGTTAGTGACTAAACTGGGTGAATGTCTGTATCCGTCTGTCTGTTGCTGTGTAAGTGGCTGCATGGGTTTGTGAATAGCTACATGAGTGTCTATATGAGTTATTGATTGGTTGTCTGAGTATCTGTATGGGTGCCTGAGTGTTTGTGTGGGTGGGGTGTGTGCGACTCTGTGCATAGATGTGTGAGTGGGTGATTCACTGGGTGGATGGTTTCAAGAGTGCATCTGTGATAGACTGTATGGGTGGGTAAGTGTGTGTAAGAGTGTGTTAGTGTGTGAATGTATGTCCCAGTGGTACATGTGTGAGTAACTACATATGTGAAAGCCAGTATATATGTGTGTTGGAGTATATAAATAGCTATAAGCGAGAGTGAGTGATTGTGATAGTGGCTGTATGGATGAGTGTGTGCTTGTATCAGTGATTGTATAAGAGCGTAACAATGTGCTAGTATTTGTATGATTAAGTGAGCTGGTGTGTGTATAACTGTATAGGTGAGTAAATGGCAGTGTGTTTAATTATTTGCATGACTGACTAGGTGTGTGAGTACCTCTATGGATGAGTGGCGGTGTTTGAGTGTCTATATAGGAGTAAGAGTGCATATGATAGTCCTGTACTGAGTGACCATAAGTATGAGTGACTGTACAGGTGAGTGAGTGGATGTGTGTGTGTAGACCTAAGAATCAGTGAGTGGGTATGTAGTTATTGGTGTTGGAGTGTCTATAGTTTTGCGAATGGCAGTCTGTAATTTAGATTGGGTGTATCAAAGGTTATATTAGGGTGTGAGGAGCTGCATCAGATTATCACGTGGATGATGTCATCAGTGATGTCATTTGAGATGTCATCAGTGATGTCATCAGTGATGTCACTGACCATGTCATGAGTGATGTAATATGTGACGTCATCAGCAGTGCATTGCGGGGCGCGAGTTATAGTTAGCTGAACTAACTATAACGGGAAATTTCACGGGTTTTGTACGAGTGAAATGTCCAACTAACTATAACTGTCCCTAAAACCTATGGTTTTTTCAGTGAATTTCAAAGGTTTTTAAATGCTAATTTGTAACTATAACATATCTGAAACCTATGGTTTTTTCAGTGAATTTCAAAGGTTTTTAAATGCTCATTTGTAACTATAACTGTCCCTAAAACCTATGGTTTTTTCAGTGAATTTCAAAGGTTTTTAAATGCTAATTTCTAACTATAACGTGTCTGAAACCTATGGTTTTTTCAGTGAATTTCAAAGGTTTTTAAATGCTAATTTGTAACTATAACGTGCCTGAAACCTACGTTTTTTTCAGTGAATTTCAAAGGTTTTTAAATGTATTAATTTTTATATTATTTTTTTCATACTGATTTACTACATTTTTAGAAACAATTTCTTTTACATATTTTATTTTTTAAATTACTTTGGAATTACATTATACATTACATTACAAAAAATACTTTCTCAGAATGAATTACTTTAGTTTAAATACTTAGCACATAGGCAATAGACTTTTAAGTACAGTAGTTACAGTTGTTGCAATGGGCAACACATTTTCAAACACAATGCAACATTCAGCTCAATGTGAATTTCTAGTTAAATGCAATTAGTTACTTTATGGATTACTTTTCTAACCACAGGACTGGATCCTAGATTCAGTCCTGGGACATCTCCTGTAAACAGTTGAGTAAAAGCGTTTTGGTTACAGTCGTGATTTTTAAGGAATATTATTGTATTTTAAAAGTTGACACTTAGAAACTTTTCCTCATAGAATCACCAATGTTATCCTATGGAAGGAAATTCACTTAGCAGGTAAAAACTGTTATCGTTACTTTTTCTTACTCAGTGTTGGATCCTGGATCCAGCACTGGTGCATCTCCTGTAAACAGTTGAAAAAATGCGTTTAAGTCATACAGGCGATTTTTAAGGAATATTTGTAGTTTGTGAAAATCGACACTTTGAAACTTTTCTGCTGAAAACAAGACAATGGATTCCTATGGAAGAAAAGATAAGTTACTGGTAGAATACGGTTAAAATTACTTTTCAGGGTCAGTGCTGGGCTAAAAGATGCAGCACTGGGTTCTCTCCTGATAACAGGTGAGTAAATCGGAATCGTATTTCGGCTGATTTTAGAGGAATATTTGTATGTTTCAAAAATCAACACTTAGAAACTTTTTCAGCAAAAAGCAGGCAATGATATCCTATGGAAGGAAATTCAAGTTACTGGTAAGTACGGTAAAAATTACTTTTGAGGATCAGTACTGGGCTGAAAGATGCAGCACTGAGGTCTCTCCTGATAACAGGTGAGTAAATCGGAATTCGTATTTCGGCTGATTTTAGAGGAATATTTTAAAGTTCCAAAACTCCACACTTAGAAGAATTTCCAAGTGAAACCAGTCAATGTTAGCCTATGGAAGGAAATTCAAGTTACTGGTAAGTACGGTTAAAATTACTTTTCAGGACCAGTACTGGGCTGAAAGATACAGCACTGAGGTCTCTCCTTATAACAGGTGAGTAAATCGGAATTCGTATTTCGGCTGATTTTAGAGGAATATTTGTATGTTTCAAAAATCAACACTTAGAAACTTTTTCAGCAAAAAGCAGGCAATTATATCCTATGGAAGGAAATTCAAGTTACTGGTAAGTACGGTTAAAATTACTTTTGAGGATCAGTACTGGGCTGAAAGATGCAGCACTGAGGTCTCTCCTGATAACAGGTGAATAAATCGGAATTCGTATTTCGGCTGATTTTAGAGGAATATTTTAAAGTTCCAAAACTCCACACTTAGAAGAATTTCCAAGTGAAACCAGTCAATGTTAGCCTATGGAAGGAAATTCAAGTTACTGGTAAGTACGGTTAAAATTACTTTTCAGGACCAGTACTGGGCTGAAAGATACAGCACTGAGGTCTCTCCTTATAACAGGTGAGTAAATCGGAATTCGTATTTCGGCTGATTTTAGAGGAATATTTGTATGTTTCAAAAATCAACACTTAGAAACTTTTTCAGCAAAAAGCAGGCAATTATATACTATGGAAGGAAATTCAAGTTACTGGTAAGTACGGTTAAAATTACTTTTGAGGATCAGTACTGGGCTGAAAGATGCAGCACTGAGGTCTCTCCTGATAACAGGTGAGTAAATCGGAATTCGTATTTCGGCTGATTTTAGAGGAATATTTTAAAGTTCCAAAACTCCACACTTAGAAGAATTTCCAAGTGAAACCAGTCAATGTTAGCCTATGGAAGGAAATTCAAGTTACTGGTAAGTACGGTTAAAATTACATTTCAGGACCAGTACTGGGCTGAAAGATACAGCACTGAGGTCTCTCCTGATAACAGGTGAGTAAATCGGAATTCGTATTTCGGCTGATTTTAGAGGAATATTTTAAAGTTCCAAAACTCCACACTTAGAAGAATTTCCAAGTGAAACCAGTCAATGTTAGCCTATGGAAGGAAATTCAAGTTACTGGTAAGTACGGTTAAAATTACTTTTTAGGACCAGTACTGGGCTGAAAGATGCAGCACTGAGGTCTCTCCTGATAACAGGTGAGTAAATCAGAATTCGTATTTCGGCTGATTTTAGAGGAATATTTGCACAATGGTGAAGGGAGGGGCGGGGCCTGAGGTGACATCTGTGCAAACGCGCCCGTGGCGCGTTTTAAGTAGGGGGATTAAGTCCCCTTGAATCATGAGGGTCCCTACGGGCCAACTAGCCCACCAGGAACCTCCAGTATGCGCCAGGGGGCTGCGTTGCAGAGACATGTACAGAGGCCACACCCCTTTTACACCTCTCTGCAACGCAGCTCTGTGGCGCTTTCTGGACGTACCTGTTGGGCTAGTTGGCCCCAGGGACCCTCAGGATTGAAGGGATTTAATTCCCATCTTAAAACGCGCCACGGAGCCTGTTTGCACACATGTCACCTGAAGCCCCGCCCCTCCCTCACCACTGTGCAAACGCGCCCGTGGCGCGTTTTAAGTCGAGGGATTAACTCCCCTTGAATCCTGAGGGTCCCTGGGGTGCAACTAGCCCACCATATACCTCCAAAGCGCCACAGAGCTGCGTTGCAGAGAGGTGTAAAGGGGCGTGGCCTCTGTACACCTCTCTGCAAGGCAGCCCCCTGGCGCATACTGGAGGTTCCTGGTGGGCTAGTTGGCCCCAGGGACCCAGTATTCAAGGGAATTCGTTCCCCCTCTGCAAACGCGCCAGGGGCGTGTTTGCAGAGTGGTAAAGGAAGGGGCGGGGCCTGCGGGCCCGATCGTTTTTTTTCCCCCTGAAGGGGGGCTGTGTGGCCCCCTTCCTTTTTCCTATTTTTAGGCCCTGGGGACCCCATCCCCCAGGGCCTTACCTACCATTAAAATTAAAATAAAAAAAAAAAAACGGGAAGGGGCCGCGTGGCCCCCTTCCCTGGGCCTGTATTGGCCCCAGGGACCCCATCCCCCGGGGCATGGCCTCTTTTTTTATTTGGAGGGGGCTGCGTGGCCCCCTCCTCAGGCCATTTAAGGCCCGGGGACCCCATCCCCGGGGCCGGCCTTGCACTTTTTTTTTTTCCTTTGGGGAGGGGGCTGCGTGGCCCCCTCCGTGGCCACTTATGGCCCCGGGGACCCCATCCCCCGGGGCCTGGCCTCTCGTTGGGGACTGTGGGGGTCCCCAAACCCCCACAGTCCCACCGGCTCCCCGTGTCCTACGGGAGCCGGCATTGCTTACACATGGGGAGCAGCTAACATGCTGCTCCCCATGTGGAAAGCAGTCAGCTTTGGATATTGGAAGAGAGGCAGGTTTCCTGCTCTCTCTTCCAATATCCAAAGCAAGTTTGCAATGACAAAAAATTTTGCCCAGGGGGTCCTTGTGGGACCCCTGAGCAAACCTAGGGGGTCAGGGTGTTTCTACCCTGCCCCCTTTGTGCGCTTTGCGCACTTGTTTCTGTCCCTCGGTTCTACCGAGGGACAAAATGGCTGCCAACATTTCCTGAATGGAATGTTGACAGCCAGCTGACAACCTATTAACATGCAGCTCGTGATCGGGACGGTGCGCGCAGGGTGCGCTGAGGGTACGCGGACCCTACTCGGCCATAGATATCACTATCTTTTTACTTTTGATTTTCTCAGCAACTACTGAACGGATTTACACCATTTAACAAAAGGGTTCTTTCTGAACCAAGAACTACCTCTTTGCCAAATTTGGTGTAATTCCGTTCAGCAGTTCAGGCTGTAGCCGTGTCTAAAGTTTCCTATGGAAAATTGCATGGGGAAAACGCGTTTTGGGACCCCCTTTTTCTCGGCCCCCGCTTGACGAATCCCCCGAGACTTTCAGGGTAGGAGCGGACCGGAGCGGGCCATAAAGTTTGAAAATTTTGCGAAGATACGTCAACCGGCAAGAGAGTTATTTCAAATAGAATGTCGCGGATTTCCTATGGATAATAGGTTGTAACTATAACTATCTACTGGCGACCGCCAGTAGATAATATATATATATATATATATATATATATATATATATATATATATATATATATATATATATTTATTACCTGCTGGCGGTCGCCAGTAGGTAGTTATAGTTAGGACCTTGTTTCTATTCAAAAAGCATTTTTTCTTTTGACAGTATCTTTGGCGCCGTTTGAAGAATCTTCGCAAAGTTTTCAAAACTAATGGCCCGTGCCGATCAGCTCCTGTCTTGAAAGTTTTGGGGTGATTTGTCAAGCGGGGGCCGAGAAAAAAGGGGGTCCCAAAATGAGTTTTCTCCATGTTAATTTCCATAGGAAACTTTTGTCACAGCTACAGCCTGAACTGCTGAACGTAATTACACCAAATTTGGCAGAGAGGTAGCTCTTTGTCCAGAGTGCACTCTTTGCTTTAAATGGTGTAAATCCGTTTAGTAGTTCCGGATAAATTCAAAAATAAAAAAACATCGATATCTGGTGACCGCGGTGGATCCGCGTACCCTCCCGAGCACGAGCTTGATTCTGATTGGCTACCAACACTTCAAACCAAGAAGTGTTGGCATCCATCTTGTGACTCAGTAGAACCGAGTCACAAGAAAAAAGGACAAAAAACACGAAAAGGGGGCAGGGTAGAAACACATTGACCCCCTAGGCCTGCTCAGGGCGTCCCAGGGACCCCGAGGGCCAGAAATAGCATTTTTTTTTTAAATCGGCGGGATTTGCGTAGGGTCCACAAATCCCGCTGAAATTTAAAAAAAAAAACAAAGCATGGCTCCCACGCTTTGTTTTCTAGAAGCCCCAGGGTGTGCCAGGTCCTGGGAAAATGCAGATTTATAATTCGTGAGCCCGTGGGGGGCCCCCACAGCCCTGGGGACCAACACCTCCCCGGGGCATGATTAATATTATGTGGGGGCATGCAGCCCCCCGCAGCCCAGGGACCGCCACCTCCCCGGGGCATTTGTATAATATGGGTGGGGGGCCTCGAGGGCCCCCCCAAGCCCCGGGGACCGCCACCTCCCCGGTGCTGTACAACATCAAAAGTAGTGTGGGGGAGGGCTTCTGCCTCTCCTCCACACTGCCCTGGGGACCACCACCTCCCTGGGGCTGTGAGCAAATAAAATACAGGGGTCCGTAGCAGCCCCCCGGCCCCGAGGACCACCACCTCCCGGGGCTTTTAATCAGTTGGGAGGGGGGCCGCACGGCCCCCCTCCTGGAGCCCTCCTTGGCCCTGGGGACCACCACCCCCCAGGCCAGCTTCAGCAATGTCCCAGGGGGCCCACCCCCAGGACATTGCAGTTTGCTATGACAGGGCGAGAGCACTGCTCCCGCCCTGTCATAGCAAACACTGCTTTGCTTCGTGGAAGCGAGAGCAGGAAACCTGCTCTCGCTTCCACGCAGCTAGCAGAGCTGCTTTGGGCAAAGGGAGCTGCATGTTAGCAGCTCCTTTGTCCAAAGCAATGCTGACTCCCGCAGGAGGTGGGGAGCCAGCAGGGACCGTGTGGGCATTGAGGCTCCCCCGCGGTCCCCAATGTGAGGGCATGCCCCAGGGGATGGAGTCCCCGGGGCAAAAAGATGCCTGGAGGGGGGCAAGCGGATTTCTTTTAAAAAAGTGGCTGGGCCTCGGGGGATGGAGTCCCCGGGACAGAGTTCGAGTAATGAGACTGGGGGCATTTTTTTTTTCTCATGTCTGGAGATGCGACCCCATCTTGGCTCTCAGCGTGGCCCCCCCGTGTAACGTCGCAATGGGTTCACGAATCCCCCAAAAATTTAAAATTAGTATGTATGTTTTAAAAAAAAATAAGATTTATAGGGTGGCTAGGAAAAGGTACAGACATATGCATGCATGCTTCCCGGAATATGGTGAGACTTTCAACAGACACATTGAAAAAGTTGCTGCTTTGTATTTGGCTAGGCCCAACACTCTCAGTATTTGCTTAATAATGAAGCTGCAGCACAAAAGTGTGGTTTAAGACATGTTGGTAGAAGGATTAGTGATTAGGTTAGCTCGTATTGATCTATGGAAATGTACACTTCAAGTATGCCGCATAATTTTAGGTGTCTCTTTGAAATCGTAAGTGCAGTCTGTCAAGTTTAAGGGACTTTTTAGTCTTTTGACTGAGGTATGTATCTGCTTGCACATGTATTCTCACACGTGTTATGCCTAAAAAGATGGTAGACGTATAAAACTCTAGTATACATGTATCTGTATGTTTCTTTTATATATGATGCCACTAGGAAAATGTACAGACACATGCATGCTTGCTTTCTGGAATATAGTGAGAATTATATCTCTAGACTTAAGCACTAGCTATGCACTGATGTAAAGAGGCGCATATCACTCTTTGAGTCATGAATTCAGATGGGCGCTCTTATTCAGTTATGCAATCAAGGAGGCACTACCTATACACACTTCTAATCACTCAGCCATTAACCATAGATTCATGCAATCACCCAGGCACTACTATGCAACTCAAACATTCACTCAGGCACTACCCATGCACTCAGGCACTACTGATGCACACATACCATGGCCCAAGCATTACCCTTACACTCACATTTTCTCTCAGGTGTTTCCCATACACTCATACAATCATCCAGTTACTACTGCTGCAATTATAGAATCACTAAGGCAGTACCCATGCACTTTTTCATTCTTTCATGCAGTACCAATACACTCATACCTTAAACCATGCATTAGCCTTGCACTCATAGTTTCTCTAAGGTATTTCCCATGTACTGATCTAATCACCCAGGCAGTACTCCTGCTCTCATGCAATCCCCCAGGCACTACTCATGCACTGAACTATTCACTCAGGCACTACACATCCAGTCATCCATTCTCTCGGGCACTACCCACTACCCATCTATTTGTATGTTTCTTTTATATATGATGCCACTAGAAAAAGGTGCAGACATATGCATGCATGCTTTCTGGAATATGGTGAGACTTTTAACAGACACATTGAAAAAGTTGCTGCTTTGTATTTGGCTAGGCCCAACACTCTCAGTAGTTGCTGAATAGTGAAGTTGCAGCACAAAAGTTTGGTTCAAGACATGTTGGTAGAAGGATTAGTGATTAGGTTAGCTCGTATTGGTCTATGGAAATGTACACTTCAAGTATGCCGCATAATTTTAGGTGTCTCTTTGAAATGGGAAGTGCAGCCTGTCAAGTTTAAGGGACTTTTTAGTCTTTTGACTGAGGTATGTGTCTGCTTGCACATGTATTTTCACAAGTGTTATGCCTAAAAAGATGGTAGAGGTATAAAACTCTGGTATACATGTATCTGTATGTTTCTTTTATATGTGATGTCACTAGGGAAAGGTACAGACACAAGCATGCTTGCTTTCTGGAATTATATCTCTAAACTCAAGCCATAGCTACGCACTGATGTAAAGAGGCAAATATAACTCTTGGAGTCATGAATTCAGATGGGCGCTCTTATTCAGTTATGCAATCAAGGAGGCACTACCTATACACACTTCTAATCACTCAGCCATTAACCATAGGTTCGTGCAATCATGCAGGCACTACTATGCCACTCAAACATTCACTCAGGCACTACCCACGCACTCATCTGTTCACTCGGGCACTACTGATACACTCATACAATGGCCCAAGCATTACCCTTACATTCATATTTTCTCTAAGGTATTTCCCATACACTCATACAATCATCCAGTTACTACTGTTGCAGTCATAGAATCACTCAGGCAGTACCCATGCACTTTTTCATTCTTTCATGCAGTACCCATACACTCATGCCTTAAACCATGCATTAGACTGGCACTCATAGTTTCTCTAAGGTATTCCCCATGCACTGATCTAATCACCCAGGCAGTACTCCTGCTCTCATGCAATCACCCAGGCACTACTCTTGCACTGAACTATTCACTCAGGCACTACACATCCAGTCATCCATTCTCTCAGGCACTACCCACTACCCATCTATTTGTATGTTTCTTTTATATATGATGCCACTAGAAAAAGGTGCAGACATATGCATGCATGCTTTCTGGAATATGGTGAGACTTTTAACAGACACATTTAAAAAGTTGCTGTTTTGTATTTGGCTAGGCGAAGATCTAGCACAAAAGTGAGGTGTAACACATGTTGGTATAATAGTGATTAGGCTCCCTCTTATTAGTGTATGCAAATGTACTCGTAGTGACGTATGTTTGCATGTTTTCTAGAATACAGTGAGACTTATAACAATAACATTGCAAAGATTAGTTCTCTTGCCTCTTTCTGCTATTCTCTTGCCTCTTTCTGCTGTTCTCTTGCCTCTTTCTGCATTTCTGTTGTTTCTTTCTGCACTTCTCTAGCTTTTTTCTGCAGTACTCATGCCTGTTTTTGAACCTCTGTTTGTTCTTTCTGTACATCTCATGCCTCTTTCTGTACCCTTCTCATCTGTTTCTGCACCCCTCCAGCATTTTCTTGCACCCCTCTTCCCTCTTTCTGCACCTCTTAAGCCTTTCACAGCACCCCTGTTCCCTCTTTTTGCACCTCTCTTCCTCTTTCTGCAACTCTTTTGCCTTTTTATGCACCTCTGTTGCTTCTTTATACATTTCTTACATTTTTCAGTAGCTATGTTCTTGTTTGTGTATTTCATTTCGCTGATTCTAAACCTTTTTTCTGTTTCTTTCTTTCTCTGTGAGCCCCTTTTCTTCTCTTTCTGCAGTTGTCTTTCTTCTTTTTACACTTTTGTATTTTTACTACTAATAAATGCAATAGCAATGTAATTGAAATTATGTGCTTACTTGTTATTTTCAATATTAAGATGTTATTCATTTTAAATTGTAAATTGGTGTAACAAACTAATCAAATTATTCTTTGTTTTTTAGAAAAATATTAAGTACCTAATGAAAACTAAAAAGAGAGAAAAAGAAAAAGACCAAAATGTTATTGAGGATAAAGTCTCTTCTGGTAAGAGAACTAAGCAATTTATTTTAAAAAGTTGTAGAGAGATTAAAGCAAGACAATAGGAATGAAAGGAAAAAAGAAATTTTTACAACACAGCAGAAACAAGTAAAGAGATGCAATGGAAAAAAAAATTAACCTTGGGGAAAAGAACTCATGTCCCAAATAGACAGAAACAATTTAAAGACATACATGTACGTATGTTTCGAAATAGAGTAATTCAAAATTTATTAAAAGATTGTACAAAGGTATCAAAGACGATCAGCAGCGTATAAGAAGAAGCAACATATTGAAAGTGTAGTAGATACTGCTTTTGAATTGAAACGAAAATTATTTATATTGGTATTGAAGAGAATGAAAACATTGAATAAAACAATGCACTTTTGAAGGAGAAAAGCAAAAGAAAAGACTGGTTAATAGAAGTAACTTTTGTAAAACTTTTACTGGTGAATGGAAGCATACTTCTAGTACTGAGCCTTTCTTCAATGAAGAAAGCTATTTTCAACAAAACATAGTAGTTCATGCAGTTGATATTAGTGGTCGATGCTATGAGATGAAAGATGGTTGTCCAATTGAAAAAGAAAGGATAGTTCCTAGGAATGTAGAAGAAGTAATAGCTGAAGAAGTTCAAGGAAGGCGCACACAAGCACCAGTATATAAGTGGGATTGCTGTAGTATTTGTAGTATTCGACAGGAATCTATTGATATATTACGATTTGTTTTACAACAATATGCCAAAAAAAGTCTTAAACAGAAGATTAAGATGTTACAAGGACTAGATCCATGTAGAGTAAGAAAATATAGTAATTTGCAGGGTCATTTTCTGGCTTGTCTTTCAAGAAAAGTGTGTAAAAGTACATTTCATCATTTAAGAATGTTAGCCGTACACCACTCAGAAATGCAGAAGTTAGTAAGGACACTCTACCATGTAAAAGTCCAGCATTATGTTTAAGTGAAATGAACACAGCTCTTTTGCACGGTTCAGTATCAGATGTTAAAAAAGTTTGTGATGAAATACAGTTTTGTTTTTTGGTTCAGAAGAGGAGTGTAGAGAAAGTGAGAGCTTGATTACTGTAGGTGTTGAAGAACAGCTGGAAGATATAAGTATTGACAAGCTTGCTGAAGAAATTACAAGGTTTAAGATAGTTTCATCTGAAAAACCAATCTATATTTGTATTTGTTGTCAGACGTACTTACTATAGAAGTCAAACTAGGAATGTTGATGTATATTTAAAAACTGAAAAGGAAAACAATGATAAGTGGCAGCAATTTTGTGCTTATTTTTTGTGCTTATTTGTTGGTGGAAGGTCGTTTTGAGTTAGGTACTTATCAACGTATTTGTAAATATTATTACAACAAGTTAGAAGAGAACAAATTGCCAGCTAGAGCTGTACATAACAACTTAGAGTTGGTAGCTATACCTCGGGAACTGGCAGATTTGAATGCATATGAGTCCATTCTTATTCAATCTCTGGACCCATTTCAGGCTGTAGTTCGTATGGAGCCTAAAACCGGTAAGCTGCCGCCAACAGATTTACAAAGAGGTCTGAAAGGAAGAGTTGTGTACTTACCTTTAGATTTTAAGAAACATATTGAAACTGTTGGTATAGAGAGAGAGGAAAGTGAGCCTGTAGTTGTTCTAGTTGATGGTGTACCAACAAAGAGTCAAAAAATATGGCAAGAGTTAGTAGATGTTACCAAACTTCAAAAGGCTACATTATATCTTGTACAGAACAAAATTTATTATAAAACTGTAAATGTGGAAGAACAGGAAATATATTCAGAAGATGAAACAGAAATTTCAAGCGGTAAAATAGAAAAAGTGGACAAGTCCAGGAGTGAAGAGATTTACGAACATTACAGTATACATCCTCTACATTCAAAAGAAGTGATAGGAAACAGTATTGAATTATTCCAAATGAAGAAAGCAAAGGGAACTCCCATGAATGTATGGGAAAAAAGTTTAGAAGCTCGTTATTTTCCACAGCTGTTCCCCACTGGAGAAGGTGGGCGATATGATGAACGAGCAGTACAGATTCCTGCTTCAGAAGAATACCGCTCGACAAGATTGTACTCAGAAGATCCAAGATTTCGACAGTGCATTACATATATATTTCATCTTCTGTTTGAAAGTGACTTGTCTGCACTTTCATATGCAGTGAACCACAGATTAAAAACAGGAGTTCATCTTACACATGTTTCTGAAAAGGAATTCATGGCAAAGATCAACAAAGAGATGATCATTTAGAATCTCAGTTAATTAATTTGATGGCGTGTCAACGTGGTACCAATGAGTAAGGGTATCATCGTCACGGAGAACTTAAATGTATGTTAAGAAACTTAGGTATCCCTATGTGGTTTGTAACACTTAGCTGTGCTGAATATGCATGGGACGGTTCAAATTCAAATGTAAAAAATATTGAATTGAAGACAGCTGGAGAACTGTGGGGCATATTAGCAAGAACAGGCAAAAATGATCGCTAACCTTGCTTAGCGCGTATTTATTTAACGCCGCCTATCGCTGGATATTATCGCGGAGATAACATGCTATTAGCAAGGTTTATCTCCAATGCGATAAAATATCCAGCGATAGCGACGAAATGCGTGAATATCGCTGGAACCAGCGATATTCACGCATTAACGCCATGGTGGACTTAGGCTGACAATCCACCTCCTATTCTACAAACAGGTAAGTCATGTTTTTAGCAGGTGTTAAATTCTAGCGATATTCGCGCCTAGCGCAAATTTTTTTATAGCTTTGCCTGCGTTGCTAATAGGGGGAAGTTGTGTTAGCGACTGTTTTCAGTCGCTTTAAGTTGGGAACGCCTACCTTGCATGTCATTAGCGATAAATATCGCTGGCATGCAAGGCGATGGGAAAACAGGCCGCTATCACCAGAAAGCTGTCGCTAACGCCTGTTAGCGACAGCTTGCTGATAGGGCGAGAAAAAAATAGCCGCTTTTGCGGCAAAAAGTGCCGCTAAAGCGGTGATAAGGCCCTTACTAATATGCCCCGTAGTTCCTTGGATCCTGTATATGTGTGCAGATATTTTAATCATAGGTTTCAAGCTAAGGTGTCTTTTATCTGCAATAAAAATAATCCACCTCTTGGAGAAATTACTGATTTCTTTTGGAGAAAGGAGTACTAAGCCAGAGGTGCTCCTAATATACACATGCTATTATGGATCAAGAATGCACCAAAATTTGGAGCTGATACTGATGAAAGTGTTTTGTCTTTCCTCGAAGAGTATGTTACCTGTGCCATTTCAAAAGAAGGAGGAGAAAACAGCTTGAGACAACAAGTTTTATGGTTTCAAAGTCATCGATGTGGAAAATATTGTCGACGAAAATACAAGTCAAAGGGAAAATTTTATACAAAATGTCGTTTTGGATTCCCACGTCCAATAATTTCAAAAGGAAGAGTCAATAGTTTCATGACAGCAGTAAGGTATACTATAACTCAGAAATCTCCGAAGAATACATACAACTTAAAAAGAACTGAAGATTCAAAGAATATTAATGACTACAATCCAGTGATTTTGACAATGTGGAATCCTAACATGGATATTCAACATGTTGCAGATAATGCAATTGCTGTTGCTCGCGACGTTAAGTCTGAAAAGACAGAGTTTAAAGAAATGTGGGAAGAAAATTCACAGAAAAAGAGTCTTAAAAAGAAATTGTACAGCTATAGCTTGAAAATGCTTTCCCACCGAGAGATTGGATCCTATGAATGTTCGGATCGGTTGAGCTCTGCCAGTTTATATTCAAAGTCAAGAGGAATCATTTGGGTAAGTCTAGGTCTTGCCGCCACACAAAATAGAGTATTGAAATCTCTACAAGAAATCGAATACTCAGCATTGAATGAACCAGAATGTACAGATATTGTTAAAACTAATATGTTGGATACTTACTATCCCAAAAGGAGTCCACATCTGGAAAACCTATGTCTCTATGAATTACTTCAACATTGCAGCTTTAAAAGAAATGTTACAGAAAATATAAATGAAGAAAAATATGCAGTAATTGGATGTGACGGATGTTTGGTAAAACATGCCAAAGGAAATCTTATTAACCAGAGAAAACTCAGTTGTGAAAGTCCAGATAAGAGTGAATTTTTCTATTTAGCACTTCTGCAACTGCTCAAGCCTTGGCGTAGTGAAATGGAATTACTTGGAGATTTTGACTGCTATGAAGATTCTTTCAATGCCTGTAAAGATAGCATTCAGCACAATTTTCCCAACTTATCTACAAATGTTAAATGATGAGATTTAACAAGAAACTACTATTGCAGGTGAACTAGCTAGAGACAGTTCTCAAGATAGTCAAAGTTCGGCTGCACTAAGCCAAAAACCACTAGGACAACCAATTATCGAAAATGAAGCAGCTATTGCCATGAATGAAGTAGAAACTGCACTGCAACAAGCACAACACAATAATATCCAGTTAGAAGAACAACTAAACATCGAACAAAAAGAAATATATCAACAAGTGACACAACAGATACAACATGGTTTGCTGCACGAAAAAAAAGAATGCCAATGTTCATCATTTAAACCTATTTTAATGTACATCAGTGGCCAAGCTGGAACAGGAAAAGTTTCTTAATTAACGTTTTGACCAGTTATCTCCACAAAACTACAGAATCACATTTATCTTGTGCTGTAACAGCTCCAACTGGTTTAGCAGCACACAACATTAAAGGGATTACTTTACATCAATTGCTTATGCGACCAGTAGAGCATGATAATAAATTGGAATATCAGAAGCTATCTGGAGAAGCTTCTTATGAAGTTTCAAGAGTACTGAAGAAAATGAAACTTCTAATCATTGATGAGGTGAGCATGGTCTCAAACTTAATGCTAGCCTTTCTACACTTGAGGATGCAACAGATTTTAAAAACAGATTATGATGTACGGTTTGGAGGTAAACGTGATTGTATTCGGAAATCTACTACAACGTACTCCTGTAAAAGTACAACCTGTTTTTAAAACACTTGTGCATGAAGACCCTAGGAAATCTTTGGGAAGTATTAGAATTGTGAACATTTGGTCAAATTTCGAATGTAAAGAATGTATTAAGAATATGCGACAAGCAAGTGATGAACATTATGGAAATATTTTTCAAGATATAAGAATTGGTGTATTGACAAAACACAAGCTTTGGAAAGTCGGCTATTAAGGAACTTGTTTACAACTGGAAACACAGTGTCTGAAATAATGTACAATAAGCTTGAAGAAAAGATGTCTATACTTCGCCTAATGCCTACACTGCAAGAGTGTTCTACATTTAATCAAGAACTTTTGAAACTGGAAAAACAGTAAATAGTTGAAATGAAAGCTATTGATAAAGTTGAACACCAGGGAGTGACCATTCTTCTCACAGACAAACTACAGTCTAAATTGCATTCTTTGGAGAAGTCTGTATCTAAAACAGCAGGCTTAGAAAACACTTTGCATGTATGTATAAACTGTTGGGAAATTTTATAGCGTAATTTGAATGTAGTGTAGAACAAGGTTTAGTAAATGGTGCAATGGGAAAAGTTGTTGAGTTTGTAAAATTTCAGAACAGAGATGGAATAGAATTTTTGAAGATAAAATTTGATCAGATTTAAGAGGTAACACATATTGGGCATTGTGTTGTACGTTTTTTGCTTGTAAAAGACTTGGACGTTTGCAGAAAACAGTTTCCTCTGTCTTTAGCATATGCAATAACTATTCATAAATCTCAAGGTTTAAGTATAGACAGCGCTTTTGTAAATATTGGAAGTTCAGTGTTCAAAGAGGGAATGGCATATGTTGCATTATCTAGAGTATGAACATTGTCTGGATGTATTTGATAGATTTTGATGACAAAAAGGTTAGTGCTAATGCAAATTGTGTAAGAGAGTATAATCGTTTAAGAAGACTTTATGCTCCTGATTTAGGTGAATACCCCATATATGAGCAACGTATAGTCTGTCCAAAACGGAAATACCTCACATATGGAATTGAGGTTCAAAAAAAGAAAAGAAATCAACAGAAATTTGAAGGCATAAAGAAAAAGAAAATGGAAACTGTTGATGAGATTGTAGGATATTAGTTGGAAAATAGTTCATGTATCAACTGTTATGCTAATGTGATTCTGAATGTTGTGTTTTATCTAGAAGAGCTTCATAGTGAAATCGTGGGAAATCATGAAAAAAGATTTTGTTCTTTATTACATCATGTATTTCAACAGTTGGCAACTGACAGAAGTAAAATCCATACTGCTTCTGGAGTTCGTCATCTTTTAGATATATGTAGTGGTTCACTGACATTTACTCGTAATATACAATAAGATGCACAAGAATTTTTAATGGTTATGCTTGGAGTGTTAGAACATGAAGGAATTCTGATTGAAAACTTATTTGGACTACGTTACTGTTAGGATCATAAATGTGAAGAGTGTTCTTTTACTACCATCACTGAAATACAAACAGAACAATTCATATACTTGACAATACCAGACTGTGAATCTGTACCTTTTAACAAATTGATTAAAACATCCAATCAGTACATGAAATGTTCACATTGTAGATCAGAGATGTTGTCTACATTGCATATAGAAAGATATGGAAAATATCTCATTTTAATGCTACAACGTTGTAGAGCAAATGGAAGAAAATTGGAAACAAAAATTTAAAATTTTGATGCAAGTCAAATATCTATTTCAGGTAGAACTTTTATAGCAGTGGCTATTATTTTCCATGCTGGACCTACTACCACATCTGGAAACTATACTGTGTATTTAAAGTGTAATAAATGATGGACACAATGCAATGATGCCCACTTGGAATTCAAATCTAGGTTGCCTTATGAATTACCAAATTCCTATTTAATATTTTTGAAAACAAAGTTTTGAATACATTATTCGGCCTATTGGGAAGAAGTGAACACAAAATAACGAAATTATATTGGATATTTTTGAAGCGAAAGTTTTGAATACATTATTCGGCCTATTGGGAAGAACAGAAAATGGACAGCATTGAAACAATTACTATTTATAATTAGTGTTTGGATTATTATTTGTGCTAATTGATATTGCATTTGCAAAATTGTGTTTAAAATCAAATAGTTTATATATTTAATATTCATATAGTAGTAGATGTAAATGAGAGTGTACATTTCAACAAATGTAGTTGAGAGAAATAATAGACTTAGGGGCCGATTCCAATTCGGGCCGGAAATCTCACCGACCGAGCCGGACCCGGAGAGATTTCCGACCGAATCAGACCCTAGCAGCCCGACCGAACGAGTACGATGCGCACGTATGCTATCGGACTCGAGTCGGTCAGACTCCCATTGAAGTCAATGGGAGCCGGTCATACAACGCGTACGCGGGCTCGCATTGACTCAATGGGTGCGAGGCAAACAAGGGCGCCCCCTACAGCGGGTACGCCTCGAAGCGACTCGCGGCATACATGCACAGGTAGGGGGGACTGGGTCCCCCCTGTGTGCGACTCGCGTGGCTAAGCGTACAGGGGGGTCCGACACGGACCCCCAAAGTACAGCTCCGACTGCTTCTTGGAGCCGGACGGCGCGAGTCGGTCGGACTGCTCGCGGCGCGCATCGTACTTGCCCGGTCAGGGAATGTCTCCATTGCGCGGTGCGAGGCGCATCCGTGCGAGTCGGTCGGAGCGGTTGGGACCCGCGAACGAGTCGGTCAGCGAATTCGCACGCGCTCGCATCGTACTCGCTCGGCTGGACGCATGTACGAATCGGTCGGGAAAAAGGGCTCCGAATCGGATCCGGTTCAGCCGAATCCGATTCGGTGCCCTAACGGCCGAGATCGGAATCGGCCCCTTAATGTACAAGAAGGCTGTAACTAAGAAACTGTAGCTAGGTAAACAAATAGCTACACATATTGACAATAATGCTTACACTAATTTGTTTTGTTTTTTTACAATCTTGTTGATTGTTTTTTTCCCCACTGTTCATTGATGATACTACATTGAAATCACTGTGTATGGTGAAGTTCAGTAGAATCTGAGAACAGCAAAAAAAGGAAACTGAAAATGTTATGTAATTCTAAAATTAAATTATGTTCTTAAAAATATAATATTATATTTTCTGTAATATATTATACTACCTAACAGTTTTTCTTCTTCTTGTTTACAGTAGGTAATGGTAAAGTTTGAAAAGAGTTTTAATGCTGTTTACGAGAATACTACTTTAAAATAGTTCGACAGAGTTATGTATCTAAATTATTTAAAAAAGGTAAGAAAACATAACATAATATGCATGATAACGTGAAACAATCCTTAAAGTACATTTACATGTTATTTATTTCTAATTAAAATAATGTTGATCGTTTACACTATTTAAAATCTTTCATTATGTTGTTGATCTCATCAGCCAATTAGTCATCCTTTCACACGAACACTATCCAAATTATTGTGCTCATTGTGCTTTTGTTGCACAATTGTGACTGTTCTTTTCTCCAGTTGCCTTATTTGTCTCACTGTGCTTGTGCTGATCGTAGTGTCACCCTGTAATTGCTTTTCTCCTTTTCTACAGTTAACTTATGGTCTCCTTGTATTTTATTTTTATTCCTGCTCCTGTTTTCACTGCCCTTCCTGCCGCTGACCCCCCGCAGCTCATCCCCTCTGCCATCACCCGCTCCCACCTCCCAGCTGCGCTTCCCTCCCCCCTGCCCTATTTAATGGCAGATGCGTGCAGAGTGCACGCCGCTGGTGCGCCAAAGGCAAGCCCATCTGTGCCCGTCCGCGACCCGACCGCGACCAGATCCAGGAACCCTGGATCTCCAACCATCCACCGCTATGATGCAGCTGCCCTCCTCGCACTCAAACCCGGGAGGAACAATAACTGCCAGCTATGCATGCCAAGCACCACCCACAGACAATTCTCCTGCCGTCACTGCTGCCAGACCTTCAACACCATCAGCACCCCTATGGCCACCACCCCCGCATCGAACGCCAACACCTCTGAAACCCTGAGGTGCATCCTCCTCAATGTGCGCTCCCTGCACAGACACGCCGTTGAGGTCTGAGACCTCCTCGACACCCTCTCACCAGACATCGCCTTCTTTACAGAAACCTGGACCAACACCTCATCTGCTCCTGACGTTGCCACCGCCATCCCCGATGGATACAAGATCCAGAGGAGAGACCGCCCCAACCGCCCAGGAGGAGGACTCGCCATCGCACACAAGAGCTCCCTCCGACTCTCCACCTCCACCACGAACGACTCCATCCCCACCACCGAACACCTTTACTTTCAGATCCAGATCAGCCCTAGAACCACACTTTGCAGCACCCTCGTTTACAGACCCCACGGACCTCGCGCCTCGTTCGCCACAACCATTGCCGACCTCATCGCACCCCACGCCATCGCCTCCATGGACTACATACTTATCGGAGACGTGAACTTCCAGCTCGACAAGCCCAGTGACCCCAACTCCACCGCCCTCCTGGACAACCTCGCCAACATCGGCCTGAAACAGCTTGTCACCACACCCACCCACAAGGCAGGACACACCCTCGACCCCATCTTCGCAGGAGGTAACAGCATCCACTTCAGCAACACCACACAACCCCCCTGGACAGACCACCACTGCGTACACTTCAACGTCGACAAACCCACCGCCCCCAAACCTGGACCGCGCCCTCCTAGAAGGAACTGGAGCAAAATCACTGAGGAGCAGCTCAACTCCTCCCTCAATCGCGACGCCCCCACCACATCAACCGACGCCAACCTCGCAGCCAAAGAACTCCACAGATGGATCTCCAACTGCGCAGATGAGCTTGCACCCCTGCACAACTCCAACAGACAGCACCCCAGGAGGGCCACCTGTTTCACCACCAACCTCCAAGAATCCAGACGCACTTACAGACGTCTCAAGAAGAACTGGAGAAACAGCAAAATGCCAGAAGATCGCACCACCTACAAGAACGCCATGACGGAATACCACCAGCGCATCAGATCCACCAAGAGGATCTTCATCCGAAACAAGATCCTCGCCAACTCCAGCAACTCCAAGGAACTCTTCAGCGTCATCCAGGAATTTGCCAAACCCCCCAGCGAAACACGGACATCACCCCCTCCCAGGACCTCTGCGACAAGCTCAGATCCTACTTCCATCTGAAAATCAAGGGCCTCTACGACCACTTCAACAACCAGACACCTGACTCCGAAACCACCTCCCTCTCCAGTAACGCCAGCCAGCCCACCGTCTCCTCCTGGACCACAGTCACCACCCAAGACACCACTTAAACCATGAAAGGCATCCACTCAGGGACCCCCATGGACCCCTGCCTGCCGCACATTTACCATAGAGCCGCCACCGCCATCGCTCCAGAACTACGACGCACCATCAACACCACCCTCACAACTGGCACCTTTCCCAACGACTGGAAACGTGCAGAAGTCAGACCCCTGCTCAAGAAGCCCTCAGCAGACCCCACGGACCTCAAGAACTACCGACCCATCTCCCTCCCCCCCTTCGCGGCCAAAATCACCAAAGAAATCGTCAATGCCCAGCTCACAAAATTCATCGAAGGAAACTCCATCCTCGACCCCTCCCAATCTAGATTCCGCAGCAACCACAGCACCGAGACTGCTCAACCTACCGCCACAGACGACATCCGTACCCTCCTCAACCAAGGACACACCACGGCCCTGATCCTACCCGACCTCTCTGCAGCGTTCGACACCGTCTCCCACCGCACACTCACTGCCAGCCTCCACGACGCCAGCATACAGGGAACTGCCCCCGACTGGATCTGCTCCTTCCTCACCGGCAGAACCCAAAGGATCAGTCTGCCACCCTTCCTCTCAGAACCCAGGGAAATCAACTGCGCAGTACCCCAAGGATCTTCGCTCAGCCCCATGCTCATCAACATCTACATGGTCCCCCTCACCACCATCGTCAAGCAGCACGGACTCAGCATAGTATCCTACACCGATGACACCAAGCTCATCCTCTCCCTCACCAAGGACCCCGTCACCACGAGACTCAACTTCCAGGAAGGAATGAAGGACGACACATCCTAGATGAGCAGCAGATGCCTGAAGCTCAGCTCAGAGAAGACAGAGGTCCTCGTCCTTGGACCCTCCCCCTCTGCATGGGGCAACACATGGTGGCCCACCGCCCTCAGCAGCCCTCCCACCCCCACGGACCACGCCCGGAACCTCAGCATCGCACTTGACTCCTCCCTCTCCATGACCCGACAGGTCAACGCCGTCACCTCCAGCTGCTTCAACAGCCTCCACATCCTCCGAAAGACCTTCAAGTGGATCCCCCGAATCAAGGAAGACCTTCACCCATGCACTCATAACCAGCAGACTGGACTACAGAAACGCCCTCTACACCGGAATCAACAAATCCCTGATCCGCAAACTCCAGACCATCCAGAACACCATGGCCAGACTCCTCTGCGGCATCCCACAGCATGAACACATCACCAAGCACCTGCGCAACCTCCCTGGCTCCCCGTCGAGAAGAGAGTTACTTTCAAGATACTCACCCACGCCTACAAATGCCTCCACAACACCGGACCCCAATACCTCAACGAGAGAATCTCCTTCCACATACCCAAGAGAAACCTCTGATCCACCGACCTCGCCATAGCCGATACCCCACGCATCCGCAGTGCCAGAACAGGGGGAAGAGCCTTCTCATACATCGCGGCCAAGACCTGGACGAGCTCCCGATCAACATCAGACGTGCCCCCTCCCTGAACATCTTCAGGAAAACGTTCAAGACCTAACTCTTCGACTGAACGGAGCTGCTTACCCCCCAGCGCCTTGGTACCCACACAGGTGAGTAGCTCGCTTACAATCCCCTGATTAATTGATTAATCCGTGCTGTCATCTAATCTCTGTAGCACAACTTTGGCACTAATAGGATAACCCAGGCATAATCTTTGCATTTTTCATTTCACAGAGGCAAAACCTATGCACTCATGCAATCACCCACACACTACCTCTGACTTATGCAATCACCAACGCACTACCCATGTACTCATCCAATCACCCAAGTAGTACCACTGTACTTCTGCAATTACTCAGGCCCAAGTGGGAAGGGTATGCCCAGACGTGGGTCCCATGCTCTCCATGCCACTGGAGTCAAGCTATCCTGGTTGATGAGGGGTGAAACCCCGAAACCAGTTCTAGGATGCTTGTTTCCAGTCCAGGGAGGACCTGGCCTGGCAGTTCGGGCTGGACTGTTCCAATTGGGTGCAGGGTCAAGACTGATTTGCATATGGCTGGGTTCGAACTGAAATGGCATGGGGAGCAAAAAACGATGGATTTAGGCCCAGATCTTTGTACTGGAGTGAATGTATGACATTTTTCTGCATTCTGTCCATCAATTGTTATTTTTGCATTTGTCACCCCCAGTGGGACGGGTCTGCCCAGATGTGGGTCCCGTGCTCTCCATGACACTGGAGTCAAGCTATCCTGGCTGATGAGGGGTGAAACCCCGAAACTGGTCCTAGGATGCTTGTTTCCATCGGGCTAGACTGTTCCCATTGGGCGCAGAGTCAGACTGATTTGCCTATGGCTGGGTTCGAACTGCAATGGCATGGGGAGCAAAAAAGCGATGGATTTAGTCCCAGATCTCTGTACTGTAGTGAATGTATGACATTGTTCTGCATTCTGTCCATCAATTGTTCTTTTTACTCAGGCACTACCTATACACTCTTGCAATGACCCAAGCATTACTGTTGCACCAATCCTTCCACTCAAGCACTACCCATGCACTCATCCAATCACTCAGGCACTACCCCTACACAAGGCAGTACCCATGCACTCATGCAATCACCCAGTCAGTAACCATACACTCATGCAACCATTCAGTCATTACTCTTGCACTGAGTCATTCACAGTGGCACTACCTATACACTCTTGTAATGACCCAAGCATTACTGCTGCACCAATCCTTTCACTGAAGCGCTAACCATGCACTCATCCAATCACTCATGCACTACCCATGCACTCATCCAATCACTCAGGTACTACCGATGCACTCATCCATTCACTCAGGCACTACTCCTGCACTCATGCAATCACCCAGGCACTACCCATGCACTCATGCAACCATTCACTCATTACTCTTGCACTCAGTCATTCACTCAGGCACTACCTATACACTCTTGTAATGACCCAAGCATTACTGCTGCACCAATCCTTTCACTGAAGCGCTAACCATGCACTCATCCAATCACTCATGCACTACCCATGCACTAATCCATTCACTCAGGCACTATCTCTGCACTCATGCAATCACCCAGGTAGTAACCATGCACTCATGCAATCATTCACTCACTACTCTTGCACTCAGTCATTCACTCTGGCACAACCTATACACTCTTGCAATGACCTAAGCATTATTCTTGCACCAATCCTTCCACTCAAGCACTACCTATGCACTCATCCATTCACTCAGGCACTACTCCTGCACTCATGCAGTATTGTAAAAAGCTGGAACGCTGCTGGCGTAAGGACTATTGTCCGGTGGCTAAGAAGACACTTAGGGGTATATTCACAAGAACGTGTGATAACTACCGCAAGAGTAGCGTAACACAACTTTCAATAACGCAGCCTATCACAAGAAAATAACCCTGTGTCAACGTGGAATTCACAACAAGGCAGTACCATGAGATAGTCACCAGATAACGCGTCAAATGCCAGCGTGGAAATCAACACCATGCCCAAAAAATGCAAAACGCGAACGTGAGAAAACATGCGATGAGGCCAATCGCGGTACAAAAAGCTGCGAAAAGCAGCCTCAGGCCTGCAACTCCCACGCGTCTGGCGGGCAATTGCACCATAAAAACCACAGGCACAACACACCAGAAACAAGCCAAAGCATGTAGCAACATCCATGCGCCCTGACCCAGCGCAGAGGGCAACGCGAACCCCACAACCCCCACAGACCACCAGCAAGGAACAACTGGCTCGGGGAAGGCCAAGGAGAAAAGGGAGAGGAAGACGGGGTGCAGACCGCAGGAAAACAAGACCAAGGCCACGGAGGCGACAGAACACTACCAGCAAATGACCCACAAGCAGACCGCCTGGAATGCAGTCGCAGAGCCCAGGAGGCCAATCCAGGAGGCCAAGAGGCTCCGCCAGGACGTGACAACCTAAACCAGGCACAAACCCGCTGCCAACAGGAAGGCAGCAACGGCGACAGGAGGTGGCAGTCCAGCGACACAGGAGGAGCAGGAGGAAACCCAGGCCACAGTCATAAGTGTGGAGAGGGTGCAAGGAGTAGGGAGTACGGACACAGCTCGACAGGACCTGACACAACAACAACAAGGTGAGGATCCAACAGGGACTGGGGGGACGGGGGGTGATGGGCACAATGCCAACATGCACCTCCCCTTCACAATGCAGAGGGACAAACAACACCTCCAGCAGGTCTGAACAGACAACCCATCAGTGATGCCCGAGATGAACACCACACCCCCCGACACCGACGCCCTACAACAGCCCATGGACATCCCACACAACCCACCACCAGGACCAGGGCAGACAAGCTACTCAGAGGAGAACCCAGACTCTGCAACAGACCACACAGCATGAAGCAACCGCAATAACGGCTGCCTCACAACACGTCACCCACCCACACATTGCATCCCAATGCCAGGTGGCAGAACGCCAAAAGGAGGTGGCCCAACAGGTGAGGGTGTTGCCGAAACCATGGAATGCGAACTAGAACACATACGTGGGTGTCCAATACCCTTCAGGGACCACCTGCACCCCACAAAGGAGACCCACAACCCCACAGAGACACATGCACATATCATGCTGAACTGGCTACGGGCACGTGCGACCGGCCCCTTTATTGGCAGGGCCACATGTACAGTAACGCCTGTGCTGGATGTGTGTGGGGTGAGTATAAGCCAGCCCGCACGGAGTGCTTGGTGCTGGCAGCAACCTGAACAGTGGACACCAGTGTAATGGAAACAGAAAACACCAGCATAACAGAGTCAAATGCAGAGCAACATGGAGGGATCCGGAGTAAGGACAGAGGACACCCAATATTCAGTCAGGAGGTTCAGTGAGTTGCAGTGCACTGAGGTAGGGGCACTAGAGAAGAGCGCGCTCATGTGAAGAAATTGCTAGGATTGTGTCCATTCGGGTTAGTCCTGATGCAGATGCAGTGGCGTGTGTTACACCTGCATCAAATTCCTCATCAACGTCCAAGGTCTCCCACACTGCCTGAGGTGACAGTTGCGTCCGCAGTCCACAGCGCAATACCCAGTATTAGATCTGGGTGTGTAGCTTGACTGCCACCACCAGTCTGCATTCCTGCCTTGGGGTTGTTGCCACCTGCCCTCCCATTGTCTGTGCCTTCTCCCGTCCGCACACTTGACACATCCTCCTCATCATGGTCCCAGGCCTTCCCCACAGCATGAGGTGACATTTCTGCGCAACCTCACAACAGCACAAAACTCATTCAGTAACGGACAATGGCTTGCGGTGCACTGAGTCACTGGCACCTGGAGTGCTGAGCAGGGTATCAGGCCGATGATGGCATCCACAACAGGTCTGAGCAACTCCGTAGGTCTGTCAGGACCACCGTTTCGACTCTGGCAGATGGCGGTTGGAGGTGGTCCTTGCAGTGGTGGTGTGTGCCTCCTGTGGTGATGCGACGTCCGGGCCGATCAAGACTCGATGCTTTGCGTGGGCCCTGGTGGCCCGCAGTTGAGGCCGGAGGATGCGGACAGCCCAGGGCCACAGACACATGGCGTTGATGACCCCCAGACCATCGCTACAGAGGCCATTCAATGTCTCAGAAGAAGGTGTCCCAGACCTGACCAGCACAGAGTTAGTGGCCCCGGATGCACTGCGGCTGGCACAGGCACCCAGCCACGGGACGGTGACATGCGGTGCAGTCAGATGGGCCATGCGACCTGAGCGGGTCCCCATCAATGTCCGAGGTGTATGTGGCGGAGGGTTCCGGGGGACAGTGGAAGGTGTCCTCCAGGGCATGATGCGGAAGGTCTGATGTCATCTGGAAGCAGCAAATGGAGGAGTGGAAAGCGCAACCCTCAATTCCACCAACAATTCGGGATCAGCTACATGAGGATGAAAACTAGCCCCTAGTCCACAGACTCAAACGCCACCAATGTACGACCAGTGAGTGTCTATGTATGTCGGGGAACAAACTTAGTGGCACAGGTGCTGTGAGGGATGCAGTCTGCGATGATGCCGGTACACAGATGTGAACTCCAACATTGCCAAATCAAGGCTCTGTGACCTACTGGACCGCAGTGTAGGCCGGAGGCAGCGGTCAGCAGTGGCCCACAGCCACGGGTCGTTGGCTCGCGAGGCACAGAGTTGGTGACACAGTGGCAGTTGTCGGTAGTGTTCAATCACCTCCTTGATGCTGATCCTGTTCCCTCCGGACTGCAATGTGTCATCCTCTTACGCCCCTCCGTGCATGCGAGGAAATGTATTCTGCCTTCTGAATTACCGATGTTCAGTTACAAATCAGTGATCCCACTCGTGCGCAGCGTAGGCCGAGGGCAGTGGTCCACGTAGGCCCACAGACACGTGTGGTTGTGATGCCATGCACAGACTTGTTGCCACCACATCGGAGGGTGTACAGTGTATTGTTCTCTATAAGTACAATCCTCTATTCTCCCTCCCATTCTAGGCAATCACAGGTGCAGGAACTGTCATGCCTGTCCCTCAGCGATCACCACTCAAACATGGACCTATGGTACCAAGACAGGTAAACTAAAAAGTCATACCAACTGCAGAAGTAGCAATATAATCTATCTCATTCTCTGCACCTGTGGACTGGGTTACATAGGTGAGACAGGGAGGGAGTTTCGACTTAGGCTGTCAGAACACAAGTCAGCTATCAGGACCGGCAAAATACAAGCACCAATGGTAAGACATTACTTGGACATGCAGCACAGTGAAAATGAGTTGAAATGGTTGATTTTAGAGAAAGTCATAACCAAACCGGGATTTGATACTGAAAAAGTCAGGAAAGATAGGGAAACTTTTTGGACTTTTCATTGTGATACAGTCCGTAGAGGCCTCAATGAGGAGATAATTTGGATAGTCATATAAATGTCTTCATTGAGATTGGTCTTAGTAGCTCATAAATCATGTCACTAGCAGCTGCAATCAAGATAAGTTCCTATTTCTAGTATTCCAATCTAAATTGTCTGTCTGTAATCAGTCATATATTGCACACATATATTTGGGTTCTGGCTAAAACCTCGTGGCAGATGATCTATGGATTCTTAAATTAGTTCTTCTTGACTCATAGGTAACTATGCTCCTTGTTGATTTCAACTATGTCAGCAAGTGATCCCTTATAGTTAGGATTTAGGTACTGTAGTATGACAATACGTTGTAGTTGTCATAATACTGCTATATATCCTCATGCCAGGGCAATAAGCTAGCTTTTAGTCAGTTACATCGTTATGACACATTCTTTCGTTTGCCTAGATGCGCTGTTAGGCTATTACCTATGTTGCTCAAGGACCGCTACTGAGATACATCCTAACTACGAGTAGGATTTTCATATTAAATTGTAAAGGAGTGGGTATTTTAATTGATCAAGTCTATCTAACTAAAAACTTTTTTTCAGATCTATACTTATTAGATTTAAATAACTGCCTTAAAATGAGATAGGCTAAGTTAGACATCGTAAAACACTCCAATATGGCGGCCCCATTCGCTTGATATTGAACTTTGCAGCAATTCGAATACAGAAACAGCGTTTCACTTCTCGCGAGCTTTGTCTGACCAACCGGGGCGTAGCAAGAGATTTAAAAACTGGCTTTGGCGTTGTGTTCGCTGATTATCGTCTTTTACGTCTATGGAGTGCGGACTACGGGCTTCGTTTAAACAGCTATATGCAGGTAAGGACTTGCCTGGATCTATCTAGCCATACTTTACTAATCTGGATTAGCCCGATATTTTTATTCTTGTTAAGGATTTGCTATTGTCAGTATATACTACTGTGTTCTTTATTTTTGTAGTTTAAACAACTTTAGAGCTAATCCATTTAGCTGTACTGCTTCTCCTGTCACTAAATAGCTTTAGGTAGTTGGATGGTGCCGATGTAGGCAATATAGATAATCTTTAGACATCCGCATATGCCATTCTAAATAGAGCAGTATGATGTAGAACAAACAGTACAAGACGGCGAATCACGTTAATTTTTCGTATGCTTATTCTTTGGGACCCCTAGGAACGAGTTAGTTTTCCTGTATGTATACAACTCTTGCAGTAAGATGATTGTGTATTTAAGCGTCTAATAATACTTCCTGCAAACGCGCTGCACTGCGTGCTTTAGGATAGGTGGCATCAAAATGATCTCTTGTGTCGTTTGTTCTTAGTAGCATACTTTTGAGAGTTTATTTTTTGTGTTCACAACAGCTGCTCGCTACATGGACACCTTCGTATGGGTGTCCGCTAATCTATTTAGTGAGCGCCACAACTTAGGAAGTTCAATAATTATTAAGGTATTCGGAATAGTGATGATCCATTTCCTTTTTGCCCTTCTGCAGTGAACAATCACATATAGAAACGTGAACCACACGCCCAGTTTCGGTATATCATTGAAATAAGGGACTACTTATAGCCGTGTCTATCTTGGATTGAAGAACAGCTGAGTAAAAAGTTATTGAGCAGGGTAAGTCACTCCTCCCTGTCTCCACTATGAGCTATGATTTTTCTCCTGATTGACCTGACAACTCAGCTCTTTCATTTTCATTTTCTAGATGCCTTGCTTACAAGTATTGGTGTGAGCACTCAAAATTTCTCTGACGATATACCTGTTGCTTAGACGACTAGAAATATGTTCCATGTAGGCTGATTGATCAGTCGCAGGTAGATTAGCTTTATTTTATCACACTGGTGTGTATGTATCTACCATTTTTTGGGCTACATACTCATTCTTTCTCATTCACATTTCTTATATCAAACCACACAGTTGAGCTTGGTTTGATTCTCTCTTAGATGGTGTAGGCTATTCTGAACACTCACATTTCTTTGCGACAACTTGGTTTTCTTTCTTGTGCACAAATCACATTGGGAGATAACTGTCATCATTTTTGTGACTAGATGTAACAATCTGGATACAGGACGTACGGGTCGGGTATGAAGTTTTAAATGTATGAAATAAGAATATGTATTTAAATGATAAATTTGCTCTGCCACATCCAATTCCCTACTAAAACCAATGCTTTTGATACCCCACAGATAACCCCAGGCTTCTTTGGGTTTGAGATTCCCTTTTCTATTATCCTGGTCCTGAAGAAGGTGGTTTGTCCAATGAAACGCGTGTAGACCAGGACCAAGTGTTACCCTTGAGAAGTGGTCCCTGGAGAAACAGTTCCACCAGAAATTGCTTTAGCAATCTTTGTTTTCTCTAGTGATTTTTCTGGACCCCTCACAGGGTTGAATCTCATGTGGTTTATATTTATATTAGGATGATTGTAGGATGTATGAATCAGTCTGTGTGGTGAGATTGAATGGTGAATGGTTGTTGGTTGCTGTGGGGTTATTAACTTCAATGTTTATAATAACTCACTGTATGTTAGTAATGTTGTTGGCGTTACATCTGTTGAATATTTAATGAACACATTGTATATATGTATGTATCTCTCAACTAGAATATGAGCAAATTGTATATATGTATGTATCTTTCAATTAGAATTATATAAAAATGTAAAATGATAAAAATTTCTTTTTCAAACATTTAAAGAAAATAAAAAAATGAACAAACTGTAAGTTGTTTAATTTAGAAGTGATAGTGATCAATGGTAGGGTTGTTGGCAGGATAGAACCTGAATAGGTTTGTTTAAAAGCAATATAGGTCTGAATAGAGGTTTGTACTTGTGTTTTTTCCTCTTCCTCCCTCCTCTTGGACCTAAAAATATTTAGGGGGGGCCTTTTTTCTTTATAGTCATTTCCACTCGGTTTTTACCGCAGGCTTTACAGCCCTTTAAGGGTGTACCAGTGACTTCATTCCTTTCCCGTATGATTCCGAGTACTGGTTAATATTTCAGTGTTGTTTAGTGCATGGTAACTTACACAGGGTGTATGTTCCACCTTAAGTGGTATTCTTGGTGAAGGGTATTTATACTTACGTTTTCTTCTCTAATCCCATATCCGTACCTTGGTCTCTAGCAGAGATGGAAGGCCTTAAAACGTTCGGGTTTACGGATGATGTGTTTTCGGCACTCATTGGGCAAATAGCTGGCACCAATAGAGATAGCAGAGACACAATAAGTGATAATAGTGAATGGATGAAACTTCAAAATTTAAAGAAAAAAGCAAAAAGAATGGAGTCTCATGCTCACTTTATGCTTGAGTATCTGAAGGCAGGGGCGATATCTTCGGGTTTGAGAGTTAGAAACGTCCCAGCTCTCTTTGTTGAGGTACGCCAGTTCCTGGAGCGATGGTCGCAGATTGCGAACCGTTGCTCCAGGGACTGGATGAATCTCATCATAGAGACAGTAAAAGAAATGATACAGATCCTCAACCAAGAGATCCTAGAATATGAAGAAAAACTTAAAAAGAATACTAGTGTAGAGGAAGCAAAGGACAAACTACTCAACATCAATCAAGAACTCCAAGAGTTTGAAGACTATTTGATAAAGAAAAAAACAGATAAGCTGAAAAAAGATATACAGTGGTTCACGCAGGAAAAGGTATATCCTTACCTTCAAAGTACTTACTATCAGGAAGACCACTTTGAAAATGGCTCATATAACACACATCCCTACAGAAGACAGAAAACCCTGACCTTTTCTGATACAAATTCATCAGATTCAGAATATGAAGGCTCGGCCACAAATGAGGGGCCACCTAACAATCATAGAAATTACAGAGGTCAATTTCACAACCAATACCAACAAGGACAGTCGCCTTTTTTACAGCGAGGAAAGGGCAGAGGCCGTGTAAGATTTCAGAGACAGGAAAGGAATCATTACCCCCAGACAGAGCCAGCACATCTGCAACCGTACATGCGGACGCGGAACCACCAGTCACGAAATCTTAGATAGGAGGATTCCAAAGGTAGATAACATCCCTATCTTTAACCTTTCGAGCCATCTGCTTTCCACGGAAGAAATTAACATTTTGAGCTAAGGTTTGTCATTTGTTCCTAGTACACAGCCGGATATCTTCAAATTGAATAAAGATCTTTTTTCCTTCTTCCGAAAAATCAGATTGAAAAAATATATGTCCAACAGCAATCTATCCGAACAAGAGATCAATTATTCGGGCTGCAAGCCTCCCTCTAAATTTACTCCATCTTTAGACATGGTAGGGCCAGAAGTGGCAGTCATTGAAAGACCTGTTTTAAAGGAAATTGAGAGAATTACCAAATATGTTCCGAAGACTACCCCAAATTTGACACTCTCTGAAAGACAAGCACTTAGCAGTCTGCAAAACAACACACGTATTACCATCAAGCCATGTGACAAGGCAGGTGGTATAGTGATTATGGATAGTGTTGTATATTCAGAGAAAATGGAATCCATGCTGTCAATACCTGAACATTATCAGCGCACTCATAGGTCTGTTTTCACAGATCTAAAAACATTAATAGAGACCAGGACAGCGAAAGCTTTTAGTGATGGCTACATCTGTCAAAAGGAACTAGATTTTCTTAATAAGAGTAATGCAGTTATTCCTGCCTTGTATGGAGTTCCTAAAACGCATAAAAACACAATAGACCCACCCATGAGACCTATTGTCTCATCCATTAACTCTTGTACTGAACCACTTTCACAATATGTGGATGCGTTTCTATGTCCTCTGACTAAACATTATGCTTCCTACATAAAAGACACTGGTCACATGATATCGACCATAGAACATAAATCCTTCAATAGTGAGACACAGTCTCTAGTCACTCTAGACATAGAATCTTTATATACTAACATCCCCCAAGACCTAGCAATAGAGGCAGTGGCAACCCTTTTAGCTAGAGTCCCTGGTGAGAGACCGAACAACTTCATTCTTGAGTGTCTAGATATTGTGTTACATCATAACTATTTTGAATTCAATGACAATCTCTTCCAACAGATCAAAGGCACCAGTATGGGCGCTTCATGTGCTCCTAGTGTAGCAAACATCTACATGGGCGAATTCGAACTAAAACACATTTTCAATGAGATAGCCCCCTTTTATGAGAACATAGATGTTTGGCACAGGTTCATAGACAATATTTTTTTTATTTGGTCAGGAGATGAGTTGGATCTTTGTCAATTTATTGAGTGGCTCAACTTAAGTGACAGGAATCTTAAGTTCACTGCCAAGTACTGATCTGAAAAAGTTGAGTTTCTGGATATCTGGATTAAGAGTGGAGAAGGAAGTATTGAGGTGAGCCTTTATAGGAAACCAACAGCGAAAAATACTATCTTGCAACATAGCAGTTTCCATCCGACCTGTCAAAAAGATTCAATCCCCTTTGGAGAATTTCTGAGAATAAGGCGTAATTGTACCAACACGCAAGAGTTCATGCTACATGCAGAACAATTACAGAAGAGATTACTCCTGAGAGGCTACCCTAAACGCCTGGTCCGACAATCAATGAAGCGTGCCAAATACTACAATAGAGACAGTTGATTGGTGGCAGAGAAAAACAACCTCTGGAAATAATAGTCTGTGTAGTCAATCACTCCAGTTTCAATAATAAAATTCAACAAGTGCTACACAGAAACTGGAAGATTCTTAATATCAACGAAGAAGAGACGGCACTGATGAAACCGATTGTGGCTTTTAGGAGGAACCCGAACCTGAGAGATAAATTGGTGTATAGTAGAACAAAAATACCAAAGAAAATGGGAGAGCAAAAGACAATTGATGGGCTCCCTCCCATTCTAGGCAACCACAGGTGCGGGAACTGTCATGCCTGTCCCTCAGCGATCACCACTCAAACATGGACCTATGGTACCAAGACAGGTAAACTAAAAAGTCATACCAACTGCAAAAGTAGCAATATAGTCTATCTCATTCTCTGCCTCTGTGGACTGGGTTACATAGGTGAGACAGGGAGGGAGTTTCGACTTAGGCTGTCAGAACACAAGTCAGCTATCAGGACCGGCAAAATACAAGCACCGATGGTAAGACATTACTTGGACATGCAGCACAGTGAAAATGAGTTGAAATGGTTGACTTTAGAGAAAGTCATAACCAAACCGGGATTTGATACTGAAAAAGTCAGGAAAGATTGGGAAACATTTTGGACTTTTCATTGTGATACAGTCCGTAGAGGCCTCAATGAGGAGATAGTTTGGATAGTCACATAAATGTCTCCATTGAGATTGGTCTTAGTAGCTCATAAATCATGTCACTAGCAGCTGCAATCAAGATAAGTTCCTATTTCTAGTATTCCAATCTAAACTGTCTGTCTGTAATCAGTCATATATTGCACACATATATTTGGGTTCTGGCTAAAACCTCGTGGCAGATGATCTATGGATTCTTAAATTAGTTCTTCTTGACTCATAGGTAACTATGCTCCTTGTTGATTTCAACTATGTCAGCAAGTGAGCCCTTATAGTTAGGATTTAGGTACTGTAGTATGACAATACGTTGTAGTTGTCATAATACTGCTATATATCCTCATGCCAGGGCAATAAGCTAGCTTTTAGTCAGTTACATCGTTATGACACATTCTTTGGTTTGCCTAGATGCGCTGTTAGGCTATTACCTATGTTGCTCAAGGACCGCTACTGAAATACATCCTAACTACGAGTAGGATTTTCATATTAAATTGTAAAGGATTGGGTATTTTAATTGATCAAGTCTATCTAACTAAAAACTTTTTTTCAGATCTATACTTATTAGATTTAAATAACTGCCTTAAAATGAGATAGGCTAAGTCAGACATCGTAAAACACTCCAATATGGCGGCCCCATTCGCTTGATATTGAACTTTGCAGCAATCCGGATACAGAAACAGCGTTTCACTTCTCGCGAGCTTTGTCTGACCAACCGGGGCGTAGCAGGAGATTTAAAAACCGGCTTTGGTGTTGTGTTCGCTCATTATCGTCTTTTACGTCTATCGAGTGCGGACTACGGGCTTCGTTTAAACAGCTATATGCAGGTAAGGACTTGCCTGGATCTATCTAGCCGTCCTTTACTAATCTGGATTAGCCCGATATTTTTATTCTTGTTAAGGATGTGCTATTGTCAGTAAATACTACTGTGTTCTTTATTTTTGTAGTTTAAACAACTTTAGAGCTAATCCATTTAGCTGTACTGCTTCTCCTGTCACTAAATAGCTTTAGGTAGTTGGATGGTGCCGATGTAGGCAATATAGATAATCTTTAGACATCCGCGTATGCCATTCTAAATAGAGCAGTATGATATAGAACAAACAGTACAAGACGGAGAATTACGTTTATTTTTCGTACGCTTATTATTTGGGACCCCTAGGAACCAGTTAGTTTTCCTGTATTTATAGATCTCTTGCAGTAAGATGATTGTGTATTTAAGCGTCTAATAATAGCCTTGTCTATCTTGGATTGAAGAACAGCTGGTAAAAAGTTATTGAGCAGGGTAAGTCACTCCTCCCTGTCTCCACTATGAGCTATGATTTTTCTCCTGATTGACCTGACTACTCAGCTCTTTCATTTTCATTTTCTAGATGCCTTGCTTACAAGTATTGGTGTGAGCACTCAAAATTTCTCTGACGATATACCTGTTGCTTAGATGACTAGAAATATGTTCCATGTAGGCTGATTGATCAGTCGCAGGTAGATTAGCTTTATTTTATCACACTGGTGTGTATGTATCCACCATTTTTTGGGCTACATACTCATTCTTTCTCGTTCACATTTCTTATATCAAACCACACAGTTGAGCTTGGTTTGTTTCTCTCTTAGATGGTGAAGGCTATTCTGAACACTCACATTTCTTTGCGACAAATTGGTTTTCTTTCTTGTGCACAAATCACATTGGGAGATAACTGTCATCATTTTTGTGACTAGATGTAATAATCTGGATACTGGACTTACGGGTCGGGTATGAAGTAATAAATGTATGAAATAAGAATATGTATTTAAATGATAAATTTGCTCTGCCGCATCCAATTCCCTACTAAAACCAATGCTTTTGATACCCCACAGATAACCCCAGGCTTCTTTGGGTTTGAGATTCCCTTTTCTATTATCCTGGTCCTGAAGAAGGTGGTTTGTCCACTGAAATGCACGTAGACCAAGACCAAGTGTTACCCTTGAGAAGTGGTCCCTGGAGAAACAGTTCCACCAGAAATTGCTTTAGCAATCTTTGTTTTCTCTAGTGATTTTTCTGGACCCCTCACAGGGTTGAATCTCATGTGGTTTTTATTTGTATTAGGATGATTGTAGGATGTATGAATTAGTCTGTGTGGTGAGAATGAATGGTGAATGGTTGTTGGTTGCTGTGGGGTTATTAACTTCAATGTTTATAATAACTCACTGTATGTTAGTAATGTTGTTGGCGTTACATCTGTTGAATATTTAATGAACACATTGTATATATGTATGTATCTCTCAACTAGAATATGAGCAAATTGTATATATGTATGTATCTTTCAATTAGAATTATATAAAAATACGAAATGATAAAAATGTCTTTTTCAAACATTTAAAGAAAATAAAAAAATGAACAAACTGTAAGTTGTTTAACTTAGAAGTGATAGTGATCAATGGTAGGGTTGTTGGCAGGATAGAACCTGAATAGGTTTGTTTGAAAGCAATATAGGTCTGAATAGAGGTTTGTACTTGTGTTTTTTCCTCTTCCTCCCTCCTCTTAGACCTAAAAATATTTAGGGGGGGCCTTTTTTCTTTATAGTCAGTGTATTGATCTCTGCCTTAAATGATGTTCACAGCCATAGTGTAATCAAGACTCAGTTCCAAATGTGTGACCTACCTGACCGTGGTGTAGGCCTGAGGCCGCGGTCAGCACGGCCCATTCACATTGTGTCACCTGCATAGGTTGGATGGCCCCACCGGCCAGCGTAGTTCAGGTTCAGTGGCACCACGTGCAGCAGGCTGGCGTTGAACAGGGTTAGTGGCACCACGTGTAGCAGGCTGGCGTTGAACAGGGTTAGTGGCACCACCTGTCGCAAGATGCCCATATGGAACTATGCCTCACTGAACTTGGGGGGTCTGGTGCTGTGGCCGCTGGCCGGGATATGGGCTCACTGCCATTCATGACTCAAGACACAGTTCCACATGTGGGACCCAGTGGTCCGAAGAGTAGTCCGGGGGCGGCAGTCGAGTACGTCAACGAAAAGGGAATAAAGCGGGCCTGTGTCGTGGAGGCCTGGTGGTCTGAGCTGACTGTCAAGTTCGCGGGACTCAGGCTTGGAGCTTGCGCCGGCACGTGGTGGGCCCCCCTTGACACATGCCGGTGTCGGAAGGTGATCAGTGTGGCCTGGCTGCGCAGGGGCGGGCCTGACGTGTTCGTGGTCCAGCGTGCCGGGGACCGGCAGGCGCACTGCATCGCAGGCAACTCGGCTCACGAGGATGGCGTCGGCCTCATGGCGGGGTGGGAGGCGCCGCCCTGGCAGAGACATTGGTCTTTCCGGAAGGGGACCACGCCCAGGCCTATGTGCTTTTTATTCGCACCCCTATGCTGGCGTGGCGTACGCCGGGCCATCCCAGTCTGCTGACACATAGGGGGGGCGTAACAGGCAACATTTCCGCGATGTTCCCCACTGTCTGTGGTGACATGGTGGCGTCCACTACACTCCATACGCAAGCGGAGTATTTCGCCATGGATATGGGTGTGTTCTGCATACTGCGAGGTGTCCCGCACATCTCCTGCACTGTTGGCATTGTGTAATTTCCCAATCATGGTTCTCCTGCATCCTTCACACATGCCTGGTTGCCACCTCTCCCCACATTCAGCTATTGTGTGGCTGAGGTGCCATGCCGTTGCTGGGTCATGTTCAGGGCTTGCCCATGTGGACACTGTAAGTTGTTCTGTCGTGTCTGGTGGGTGGGCATATTGTTGTGCCTGTTGTATGTGATTTTGTGAAGTGTGCATTGCCAGAGTTGTGAGTTGCATGGTTGTGGTGTTGAGGTGTGTGGGATGTTCATTTGTATATTGCCAAGGGGCTGTACATTTCCCTTGTTGCCATCCTGGGTGCGCTGGTTGATGATGGACTGTCGGAGGATGAAGGTATCATGCACACTGGCTGTGTATTTGGATGCGACATTGTTGGGTGTTCCACGGTGTTCTGTTGTTGCCTGCACATTGGTGTGAGACGCGTGCTTCCTGTTGCGGTGATTGTGTGCTGTGTCACCAGGGGTCACAGGTAGTACATGTGTGCTGTGTGTTGCCCCCAACACGTGCGTGCATCCTGCTATGGAGTATGGTCCTTGCTTGGTCGCCAGCGGATCCTGCACCTTGTGTTGTACGTATGGGGACTGGGGTACCAGGGTGATGGTGATGTCCAGGACAGGTGTGGGGGACTTGTATGTGGCTGGCTGTGAGACTCCTCCGACTCTGGCGGGTGTTGGATGGGGGGTCTCAGGGGCCAACAGGTGCAGCCACGCCATCAGCTTTGTGTGGGGTGGGATGTTGGTTGTCCGCTGTGTTGTTGCCGTAGGCCTGTTAGGCGATGATGGTCAGGATGCGTAGGTTGGTTGTCCCTTTCAGCCTGTACTGGAAGGCGACATTGTCAGGTGTTGGGTCTGTGCGGCTGGTACGTTTCTTGGGGTTCCGCTGTCTTTGTCTGCGCTGCGTCTGTGTTGGTCCGGGGGGGGATGTTCCGGGTGTGGGATGGGGTCCTGGGGTGGTGGGGGTGGGTGTTGTGGCCCTCTTGGGTGTCCGGGCCGCATGATGTGTGGCTCCATGGCATCTGTTGCCCTTCGGATGTGGCCCTGGGCTGTGCTCCCTTTTGTGGTGCTGGCTGCCGTCCGACTTTACACCAGGTCAGAGCAGGTGTAGATTTCCTGGTGCTAATGCGCCTTATCGCCTGTTTTGTGTTTTTATCGCGGATGTGTCTGGTCGTTGTGAATGTTGAGGTGTGCTGTTGTCTCTGCTTGTGTCACGGGAACCCCTACTCTGCATCTCATTAGCAATATTTGCGAGGGTCCTCTGTGGCGATGTTTTTTGCGGCTGCTATTGCGGGAAAACTGGTGCTGTGGGCTGTTTACACCGGCTTGTGAATGGGGGGGTAAATTTACCACGACTTTGGCTGCGATAAAGTGCCGTTAATTCGGCGATAGCTCCTTGTGAATATGCCCCTTAGAGAAGCCCAGAAAAGATATTACGCGGCTATCAGTAAGGCCAAAGGCCTCTATTATACCGAGCGGATAGAGTCAGCTAGCAATAATTCAAGGGAAATTTTTTCCATCGTTCAGAGCTTTATGGCCCCTAAGGCGGAGACCACTAAACTCCCTACATCAGTTGCCTGGTGCGAAAAGCTCTCTAATTTCTTTATTAACAAGATCCGCACCATTCAGGCAACGTTTACAAATCAGAGCCTGTCTAGGCTGGACGCTGTGCCCCTTGTTAAGGTGCTAGCCCCTGCATCTATGCTGGAGGCCTTTTCCTCCATCGATTTGTCAGAGTCCCTTAAAATCCTGAAGTCCATGAAATCCGGGTCGCCATCGGACCCTTGCGCGGCTAGGCTCCTGGCCTCCGTTGCAGAGTCTGTCAACCCTGAGGTTAATGCACTCATTAATCTTTCTTTTCAGGAGGCAGTTGTCCCGGTAGAATGGAAACAGGCTAAGATCCTCCCGCTGTTAAAAAAACCATCGCTGGATCCTGGGGACCCAGGGAATTATCGCCCTATCTCTCTGCTACCCTGTGTGGCGAAAATCTGTGAGAAGGCAGCTAACAAACAGCTCGCTGATTTTGTGGAAGGTTCTAGCCTACTCCATCCGGCGCAATCTGGCTTTAGAGCTGCCTACAGCACTGAGTCCAGTTTAGTTGAAGTCTCTGAAGCTATCCGAGACTGCTTGGACTCTGGTGGAAGTGCAGCCCTCATAATGCTGGACCTGTCGGCAGCATTTGATACTGTTCCCCATGCACTGCTTCTGGCCCAGCTGGTGGATATAGGTATCTCAGGGTTGGCTTGGAGGTGGCTGAAATCCTTCCTTGAGGGACGTTCGCAACAGGTCTGGCTCCCGCCATTCTCGTCCCTGCCTCAATCTGTGACCACGGGAGTGCCGCAGGTGTCCTCTCTGAGTCCCCTGCACTTTAGTATCTATGTCACCCCGTTGGTCCAGTTGGCGGAAGAACGAGGTGCCAAGATCATTGCTTACGCCGATGATACCCAACTTCTGTTCACTTGGGGTAAATCGGAGTCCTCTACTGTGAAGGCAAAAGAATGTCTGATAGCTGTTTTTCAATGGCTCTGTGCTGCTCAGCTCAAATGCAACGAGGATAAGTCTGAAATCCTTCTTTATGGAAAGTTTCCCCCCAGGTTCAGAGAATTTCTCTGGGCATCTGACTATCCTCTGCCATCTTCCTCTGGCCTACCAGTAAAAAATCTGGGTGTTTGGTTTGACGAGCAGCTGTCCTACTCGACCCAAATTAAAAGACTGGCTGGGAGCTGTTTTGGGATATTAAAGTCCCTTAAGAAATTCCTTCCGCTGCTTCCTAGAACAGCGAAGGAAACAGTGACCCGGGCACTGATTCTATCCCGCGTTGACTACGCCAACGCATTGTATATGGGCCTCCCAGATTATACTCTTAAAAAATTGCAGGTGGTCCAGAATGCTGAAGCTAGGCTTGTGTTCAACATCCCTATTAGAAAGAGCGTCAAGCTACATCTGCGTATGCTGCACTGGCTGCCTGTCTTGAAACGTGTAAACTTCAAGGCCCTGGTTATCGCGCACCGTGCTCTGCATGCTGGGGGGCATCAATATCTTAGGAAGCACTTTGCATTTTACACGCCTGCCAGACATCTGAGGTCGGCATCCCAGCTTCTTGCACAGATACCCCGTGCGTGCCTCCAAAGAATGGGGGGCAGGTCCCTTGCCGTTAGGGCAGCCACGGCTTGGAATTCTCTGCCCTATTCTCTGCGTAGCATTCAGGATCTGGGTCAGTTTAAGAAAAAGCTGAAAACTTTCCTGTTCTAATCGCTTTCTCTTTTTTCCAGCACCTCAAAGGCTTGTGCCGGGACACTCCCATGAGTATCTGTGCGCAGTATAAACTTCGATAACATAACATAACATAACATAACATTCACTCACTACTCTTGTACTCAGTCATTCACTCTGGCACTACCTATACACTCTTGCAATGACCCAAGCATTACTCTTGCACCAATCCTTCCACTCAAGCTCTACCCATGCATTCATCCAATCACTCAGGCACTACCCATGCACTAATCCATTCACTCAGTCACTACCCCTGCACTCATGCAATCACCCAGGCAGTACCCATGCACTCATGCAATCATTCTCTCACTACTCTTGTGCTCAGTCATTCACTCTGGCACTACCTATACACTCTTGGAATGACCCAAGCATTACTGTTGCACCAATCCTTCCACTCAAGCGCTACCCATGCACTCATCCAATCACTCAGGCACTCCCCATGCACTAATCCATTTATTCAGGCACTACCCCTGCACTCATGCAATCACCCAGGCAGTACCCAAGCACTCATGCAATCATTCACTCACTACTTTTGCACTCAGTCATTCACTCTGGCTGTACCAATACACTATTGCAATGACCCAAGCATTACTCTTGCACCAATCCTTCCACTCAAGCTCTACCCAATCGTTCATCCAATCACTCAGGCACTACCCATGCAATAATCCATTCACTCAGGCACTACCCCTGCACTCATGCAATCACCCAGGCAGTATCCATGCACTCATGCAATCACTCAGGCACTACTGTTGCACCCATCCATTCCCTCAAATACTATCCATGCATTCATTCACATACTGACACACTACTTATACACAATTCTAACATTAATCATACACACATTCATACAATCATTCACTTTCATTAAGTACAATTTTTCTATTTTTTACCAGTTTAGGTGGTTCCATTAGAACCTTTTTTTTAAGAACAATTTTATATTTCTTTTGTATTTTCTGATTTTTTTTTTTTTTGGGGGGTGTTTTTCATTCTTTTTAAAAAGAAAAGTTAAACAGTCCAACTCTGCTGTTTCTGTATAACTAGAAACATAAGCAACAACAACAAAAAATTTACATTTGTGACTCTTTACGAGTGTCTTGATGGCATCAATGCACAACTCTCCCACACATAGTGTCATAAGGCAGTGGCGGCAGACGATTGCAGCATCCGCCAACTCCAGAACTATCAGGGTTTGTAGAGTGGTCAAAACAACCCCTGCAGATGTTGATGGTTGTTGTCCATCATAGTCGGCTGCTTCTTCTTGTATTCTACGCTCCACCTCACGTGCCAGGCGAACTGGATGGGTGGTCTCCAAATGCTTCTTCATAGAAGAAGTACCACAAGAGTACTTCTTCTCCGAGCCTCTCGATAGTACTTTTTGGCAGATGGTACACGTCACCTTATGGGCATTTACTTTTTTTTCGCCTTCAGGCACAGGGAAGAAGGCCCACACAATGCTTTCCTTCCTTTTTTTTACAGGTTCTTCTACCTCCTCCATCTCCTCCTCATGCTCTTCTGGGAATGCAGATGCCATTTTTTTTAATGTAAAATTAAAAACACCACAAAAAAAAGAAAAATGACAGAACCTACAAAACAGGTTGTCTTCAAGCCAGACACACCCAAAAAGAAAGGACTGTAAGAGGTGTTGGTTCCACCCATGAAGAGAATGAAAACCTGTTCAACCAATGACAAGCTTTCTTTCTATGTCACATGGAGTCGCGTAGGGGTCGCGCACCCTACGCGTATGCGTCGCGCACCCGTAAAATGTACTAAATGTCATATACAACGGGAAATTGCTATCAGGATATTGTGCTTCAAAGTATTTCAATCAAAACTCTTTATGCAGATCTGATATTTAAATTGGAAACAGTCATATTTCACACTTTTGTAATTACCCCAGAGTCGCGTCTCCTATGCGAACCCGGAAATACGTGATGGGAGGGTTCGCGCACGCACCGCGTCACATAGGCGACACTATTGCGTCCACAAAAATCTGTCAAAAACATTCCAAAACACATTTAAAACAGTTTCTTACTATTTTTATGTAGTCAGTAATAAACCTATACGTCCAAAACATATATTGATTTGTTCTAAATGTGTTTTTGAGATTGTGATTTGTATACCGGACCGCGCACCCATCATGTAGGTTCGCATAGGGTGCGCAACTCCTTTTTTTAAATTTAAAAAAAAAAGTTAAAAAAGATAGTTATAAGAATACAACAAAACAACTTTCATAGTATTAAAAGCAATCTTACAAATTTTAACTTAGCGAAAAATACTTGAAAACAAAATATGATACATTCTAAAAATCATCTTTTTCAATTGAAAATTCTATTATATTATATCACACTGATCAAAATTACAAATAATAAAACAGTGTTAATTTAAGTAGATAATAATATAAATCATTCATCAGCTATATTTTTTATTTTTTTTAAAACAGTTTATAATTATTTTAAAACATAATAAAAATCATTAAAAAGACATAGATAGAAAATTAAAAATAGTTACAAACCTCTTTTCTAAAAAAGAAACATGTACAAAAACTTAGAAATTCACTGAAAAAAACAAAGGTTTCAGGTGGCGTTTTAGTTAGAAATTAGCTTTTAAAAAACCATAGAAATTCACTGAAAAAAACAGAGGTTTCAGGGACGTTATAGTTAGGAACTAGCATTTAAAAAACCTTAGATATTCATTGAAAAAACCAGAGGTTTCAGGGACGTAATAGTTAGGCTGACATTTCACTCATACAAAGGCAGAGAAATTCAGCCATTATAGTTAGCTGGACTAACTATAACCCGCGCCCTGCAATGCACTGCTTATAACGTCACATATTACATCACTCATGACATGATCAGTGACATCACTGATGACATCACTGACTGACATCTCAAATGACATCACTGATGACATCATCCACTTAATATCTGATGCACGTCCTCACACCCTAATATAACCTTTCTTACACCCACTCTAAAATACCCTCATTTTTGAAACCAGAGACACACCAATACCAGTTAGTATATACCCACTCACTGATTCATAGGTCTACACACATATCCACTCACCCATACAATCACTCATACACGCAGTCACTGATCAATACAGCCACTGATATATGCACTCATACACCTATACAGATACTCACACACCGCCACTCACCCATGGAGTTACTCACACACCTACTCAGTCACCCAAAGAATCAATCACACTGCCATTTACTCACCTATACAGTTATACACTCACCACCTCATTTATTTGTACAGATAGTAACACATACTTACTCTCTACTACAACCACTGACACAAGCACACACTTATCTATACAGCCACTCTCACACTCACTCACTCACACATACCGTCACTTATATACTCCAAAACTCACATATACAGCCTTTCAAATATATAATTACTCATACATGTACCATTGAGACATCCATTCACTCACCAACACAGCTATACACACACTCACCCACCCATACAGCCCCTCACAGATGCACTCATGTACCCATACACCCAGTGAATCACCCACTCACACATCCATGCAGGGAGTCACACACCCCCACCCACCCCCACAGACAGTCAGGCACCCATAGAGGTACTCAGACAACCAATCATTAACCCATATAGACACTCATGTAGCTACTCACCAACTCATACAGCCACTTACACACCAACTGACAGACTAACACAGACATTCACACGGATTAGTCATTCACCTATGCATTCGCTAAGACACGTTTAATCACTCGCTTATACAGTCAGTCACGCACCCACTAAATCATCTATTCAGACACTCATACACCCACTCATTCTTCAATATAACTAGGCGTATATATAACATTCTTAAACATTTTAGAAACACTCAGTCACTGGATGATGTCATGAGTGATGTCACTGATTATGTCATGAGTGATGTAATATGTGATGTCATCAGCAGTGCATTGTGGGGGCATGAGTTATAGTTAGTCCATCAACCATAACGGCTGAATTTCTCTGCTTTTGTATGAGTGAAATGTCAGCCTAACTATAACGTCCCTTAAACCTCTGCTTTTTTCAGTGAATATCTAAGGTTTTTTAAATGCTAATTACTAACTATAACGTCCCTGAAACCTCTGTTTTTTTTTGTGAAGATATATATATATATATTCACTGAAAAAACCATAGGTTTTAGGGACAGTTATAGTTAGTTGGACATTGCACTTGTACAAAACCCGTGAAATTCCCCCGTTATAGTTAGTTCAGGTACCTATAACTCGCGCCCCGCAATGCACTGCTGATGACGTCACATATTACATCACTCATGACATGGTCAGTGACATCACTGATGACATCACTGATGACATCTCAAATGACATCACTGATGACATCATCCAGTGACTGTGTGTTTCTGTAAAGTTTAAATATGTTTAATATATATAGGGAAAGGCGTATTGAAGAATGAGTGGGTGTATAAGTGTCTGTATGGATGATTTAGTAGGTGCGTGACTAACTCTATAAGTGAGTGATTAAACGTATCTTACTGAATGCATGGGTTAGTGACTAAACTGGGTGAATGTCTGTATCCGTCTGTCTGTTGCTGTGTAAGTGGCTGCATGGGTTTGTGAATAGCTACATGAGTGTCTATATGAGTTATTGATTGGTTGTCTGAGTATCTGTATGGGTGCCTGAGTGTTTGTGTGGGTGGGGTGTGTGCGACTGTGTGCATAGATGTGTGAGTGGGTGATTCACTGGGTGGATGGTTTCAAGAGTGCATCTGTGATAGACAGTATGGGTGGGTAAGTGTGTGTATGGGTGTGTTAGTGAGTGAATGTATATCTCAGTGGTACATGTGCGAGTAACTACATATGTGAAAGGCAGTATATATGTGTGTCGGAGTATATAAATAGCTATAAGCGAGAGTGTGTGATTGTGAGAGTGACTGTATGGATGAGTGTGTGCTTGTACCAGTGATTGTATAAGAGCGTAAGAATGTGCTAGTATTTGTATGAGTAAGTGAGCTGGTGTGTGTATAACTGTATAGGTGAGTAAATGACAGTCTGTTTAATTATTTGCATGACTGACTAGGTGTGTGAGTACCTCTATGGATGAGTGGCGGTGTTTGAGTGTCTATATAGGAGTATGAGTGCATATGATAGTCCTGTACTGAGTGACCGTAAGTATGAGTGACTGTACGGGTGAGTGAGTGGATGTGTGTGTAGACCTAAGAATCAGTGAGTGGGTATGTAGTTATTGGTGTTGGGAGTGTCTATGGTTTTGCAAATGGCAGTCTGTAATTTAGAGTGGGTGTATCAAAGGTTATATTAGGGTGTGAGGAGGTGCATGAAATTATCACGTGGATGATGTCATCAGTGATGTCATCAGTGATGTCATTTGAGATGTCATCAGTGATGTCATCAGTGATGTCACTGACCATGTCATGAGTGATGTAATATGTGATGTCATCAGCAGTGCATTGCGGGGCGCGAGTTATAGTTACCTGAACTAACTATAACGGGGGAATTTCACGGGTTTTGTACGAGTGCAATGTCCAACTAACTATAACTGTCCCTAAAACCTATGGTTTTTTCAGTGAATTTGTAAGGTTTTTTAAATGCTAATTTCTAACTATAACGTGCCTGAAACCTATGGTTTTTTCCGTGAATTTCAAAGGTTTTTTAAATGCTAATTCCTAAATATAACATGTCTGAAACGTATGGTTTTTTCAGTGAATTTCAAAGGTTTTGTAAATGACAATTTTTAAATGTATTAATTGTTATATTTATTTTTTTGATACTGATTTACTACATTTTTAGAAACTATTTATTTTTAGATATTTTATTTTTTTAAATTACATTGTAATTACATTATACATTACATTACAAAATATACTTTCTCAGAATGAATTACTTAAGTTTAAATACTTTGCAAATAGGCAAATAGACTTTTAAGTACAGTAGTTACAGTTGTTGCAATGGGCAACAGAATTTCAAACACAATGCAACATTGAGCTCAATGTGAATTTCAAGTTAAATGCAATTAGTTACTTTATGGATTACTTTTCTAACCACAGGACTGGATCCTAGATTCAGTCCTGGGACATCTCCTGTAAACAGTTGAGTAAAAGCGTTTTGGTTACAGTAGTGATTTTTAAGGAATATTATTGTATTTTAAAAGTTCACACTTAGAAACTTTTTCTCATAGAATCACCAATGTTATCCTATGGGAGGAAATTCACTTAGCAGGTAAATAGTGTTATCGTTACTTTTTCTTACTCAGTGTTGGATCCTGGATCCAGCACTGGTGCATCTCCTGTAAACAGTTGAAAGAATGCGTTTAAGTCATACAGGCGATTTTTAAGGAATATTTGTAGTTTGTGAAAATCGACACTTTGAAACTTTTCTGCTGAAAACCAGACAATGGATTCCTATGGAAGAAAATATAAGTTACTGGTAAGTACAGTTAAAATTACTTTTCAGGGTCAGTGCTGGGCTAAAAGATGCAGCACTGGGTTCTCTCCTGATAACAGGTGAGTAAATCGGAATTCGTACTTTGGTTGATTTTAGAGGAATATTATAAAGTTCCAAAACTCCACACTTAGAAGAATTTCCAAGTGAAACCAGTCAATGTTAGCCTATGGAAGGAAATTCAAGTTACTGGTAAGTACGGTTAAAATTACTTTTCAGGATCTAGTACTGGGCTGAAAGATGCAGCACTGAGGTCTCTCCTGATAACAGGTGAGTAAATCGGAATTCGTATTTCGGCTGATTTTAGATGAATATTTTAAAGTTCCAAAACTCCACACTTAGAAGAATTTCCAAGTGAAACCAGTCAATGTTAGCCTATGGAAGGAAATTCAAGTTACTGGTAAGTACGGTTAAAATTACTTTTCAGGATCAGTACTGGGCTCAAAGATGCAGCACTGAGGTCTCTCCTGATAACAGGTGAGTAAATCGGAATTCGTAGTTTCGGCTGATTTTAGAGGAATATTTTAAAGTTCCAAAATTCCACACTTAGAAGAATTTCCAAATGAAACCAGTCAATGATATCCTATGGAAGGAAATTCAAGTTACTGGTAAGTACGGTTAAAATTACTTTTCAGGATTAGTACTGGGCTGAAAGATACAGCACTGAGGTCTCTCCTTATAACAGGTGAGTAAATCGGAATTCGTAGTTTCGGATGATTTTAGAAGAATATTTGCACAATGGTGAAGGGAGGGGCGGGGCCTGAGGTGACATCTGTGCAAACGCGCCCTGTGGCGCGTTTTAAGTTGGAGGATTAAGTCCCCTTGAATCATGTGGGTCCCTGCGGGCCAACTAGCCCACCAGGAACCTCCAGTATGCGACTAGGGGCTGCGTTGCAGAGACGTGTAGAGAGGCCACACCCCTTTTACACCTCTCTGCAACGCAGCTCTGTGGCACTTTCTGGATGTACCTAGTTGGGCTAGTTGGCCCCAGAGACCCTCAGGATTGAAGAGGATTTAATTCCCCATCTTAAAACGCGCCACGGGGCCTGTTTGCACACATGTCACCTGAAGCCCCGCCCCTCCCTTCACCACTGTGCAAACGCGCCCCGTGGCGCGTTTTAAGTCAGGGGATTAAGTCCCCTTAAATCCTGAGGGTCCCTGGAGTGCAACTAGCCCACCATGCTACCTCCATTAAGCGCCACAGAGCTGCGTTGCAGAGAGGTGTAAAGGGGCGTGGCCTCTGTACACCTCTCTGCAAGGCAGCCCCTAGCGCATACTGGAGGTTCCTGGTGGGCTAGTTGGCCCCAGGGACCCCAGTATTGAACGGGAATTACTTCCCCATCTGCAAACGCGCCAGGGGCGCGTTTGCAGAGTGGTGAAGGAAGGGGCGGGGCCTGCGGGCCCGATCTTTTAAAAAATATATATATTTTGTTCCCTGAAAGGGGGCTTTGTGGCCCCCTTCCTTTTCCAGTTATTTATGGGCCCTGGGGACCCCATCCCCAGGGCCTGACCCCTTTTTTAATTAAATATTTTGAAAAATGAACGGGAAGGGGACCGCGTGGCCCCCTTCCCGTGGGCCTGTATTGGCCCGGGGACCCCATCCCCCGGGGCATTGGCCATCGTTTTTTTTAATTTTCATGGAGGGGGCTGCGTGGCCCCCTCCTCAGGCCATTTATGGCCCAGGGGACCCCATCCCCGGGGCCGGCCTTTCCGTTTTTTTTATTTTATATTTGTATATTTTTGGGAGGGGGCTGCGTGGCCCCCTCCGTGGCCACTACTGGCCCCGGGACCCCATCCCCCGGGGCCTGGCCTATCCGTTGGGGACTGTGGGGGTCCCCAACCCCCCACAGTCCCGCCGGCTCCCCGTGTCCTGCGGGAGCCGGCATTGCTTTACACATGGGGAGCAGCTAACATGCTGCTCCCCATGTGGAAAAGCAATGTGCTTTGGATATTGGAAGAGAGCAGGTAACCTGCTCTCTCTTCCAATATCCAAAGCAAGTTTGCTATGACAGGACGGGAGCCGCGAGGCTCACGTCCTGTCATTGCAAACTAGCAGTGTCCCGGGGGTAGGCACCCTGGGACACTGCAGGAGCTAGCCCTGGGGGTGGCGGTCCCCAGGGCCATCACAGGGCTCCAGGAGGGGGCCGCGCGGCCCCCCTCCCTACATCAGCACAGCCCCGGGAGGTGGTGGTCCCCGGGGCTTCGGGGTCCAAACGGACCCCCATTTTAATTTAGTTAGTGCCCCGGGAGGTGGCGGTCCCGGGGCGTGTGGGGGCTGGAGCCCCCACACAGGTAATTTAAATGGCAAAAAGAAGCCCCGGGAGGTGGTGGTCCCCGGGGCTGCGGGAGGGCTCAGAGCCCTCCCGCACCATTTCAAATGAAAGCCCCGGGGGTAGCGGTCCCCGGGGCTTGGGAGGCCTTAGAGGCCCCCATACATATATTAACCCCCTCACCATGCCCCGGGACTTGGGCCACCCGGGGACAATAATGCAATCGAAGCGTGGGAGACCGCGCTTCGATTTTTTTATTGGCAGGATTCGCGCACCCTGAGCGCATCTCTGCTGATTTTAAAAAAATGTTTATTTTTTTTTGCCCAGGGGGTCCTTGTGGGACCCCCTGAGCAGGCCTAGGAGGTCAGGGTGTTTCAACCCTGGCCCCTTTGTGCGCTTTGCGCACTTGTTTTCTGTTCCTCGGTTCTACCGAGGGACAAGATGGCTGCCAACATTTCCTGAATCGGAATGTTGACAGCCAGCTGACAGCCAATTAACATGCAGCTCGTGATCGGGAGGGTACGCGGACCCTACTCGGCCATAGATATCACTATCTTTTTACTTTTGATTTTCTCAGCAACTACTGAACGGATTTACACCATTTAACAAAGGGTTCTTTACTGAAACAAGAACTACCTCTTTGCCAAATTTGGTGTAATTCCGTTCAGCAGTTCGGGCTGTAGCTGTGTCTAAAGTTTCCTATGGAAAATTGCATGGGGAAACGCGTTTTGGGACCCCCCTTTTTCTCGGCCCCCGCTGACGAATCCCCCGAGACTTTCAGGGTAGGAGCGGACCGGAGCGGGCCATACAAGTTGAAAATTTTGCGAAGATACGTCAACCGGCAAGAGACGTTATTTCAAATAGAATGTTGCAGATTTCCTATGGATAATAGGTTGTAACTATAACTATCTACTGGCGACCGCCAGTAGATAATATATATATATATCTACTGGCGGTCGCCAGTAGATAGTTATAGTTACAACCTATTATCCATAGGAAATCCGCGACATTCTATTTGAAATAACTCTTGCGCCGGTTGTATCTTGAAATCTTCAGCTGTGGCCGCTCGTCCTACCCTGAATCTGGGAGCAGCTCCGAGTCAAAAGGAGGTCCCAAACGTGTTTTCCCCATGCATTTTCCCATAGGAAACTTTAGACGCGGCTACAGCTCGAACTGCTGAACGGAATTACACCAAATTTGGCAAAGAGGTAGTTCTTGGTTCAGACAGATACCTTTTGTTAAATGGTGTAAATCCGTTCAGTAGTTGCTGAGAAATGACAAGTAAAAGTTACGTGATATCTATGGGCACGGAGATTCGCACCCTCAGCGCACCCTGCGCACCGTCCCGATCACGAGCTGAATGTTAATTGGCTGTCAACTGACTCCAACATCGATTCAGAAATGTTGGCAGCCATTTGTCCCTCGGTAGAACCGAGGGATTGAAACAAGGCAAGCGCACAAGGAGGCAGGGTAGAAACACCCTGACCCCTAGGTTTGCTCAGGGGTCCCACAAAGACCCTGGGCAACAAAAAAATTTTTTTAAAAATCGGCAGGATGCGCTCAGGGTGCGCGAATCCTGCCGAAAAAAAAATCGAGCGCGGTCTCCGCGCTCCGATGCTATTGGCCCCGGGTGGCCCAAGTCCCGGGGGCATGGTGGGGGATAATTTAATGTGTGGGGGCCTCAAAGGGCCCCTAAGCCCGGGGACCGCCACCCCTGGGCTTTTAAAAATGGTGCGGGAGGGCTCTGAGCCCTCCGCAGCCCCGGGACCACCACCTCCCCGGGCTTTTAATAAAATTATTAAACCTGTGTGGGGGGCTCCAGCCCCCACACGCCCGGGACCACCACCTCCCGGGGCACTAAACATTTTAATATGGGGGTCCGTTACGGACCCCAGAGCCCCGGGACCACCACCTCCCCGGGCTGTCTACTGAATGGGAGGGGGCCGCGCGGCCCCTCCTGGAGCCCTTGATGGCCCTGGGGACCACCATCCCCCAGGGCCGGCTCCTGCAGTGTCCCGGGTGCCTACCCCGGGACACTGTAGTTTGCTATGGCAGGACGGGAGCCTCGCGGCTCCCGTCCTGTCATTGCAAACTTGCTTTGGATATTGGAAGAGAGAGCAGGAAACCTGCTCTCTCTTCCAATATCCAAAGCCGATTGCTTTTCCACATGGGGAGCAGCATGTCAGCTGCTCCCCATGTGGAACTAGCAATGCCGGCTCCCAAGGGACGTGGGGAGCCGGCGGGACTGTGGGGGATTGGGGACCCCCACAGTCCCCAACGGAGAGGGCCAGCCCCGGGGGATGGGGTCCCCGGGGCAAGTAGTGGCCCAGGAGGGGGCCACGCGGCCCCCTCCCCAAAAGAGCAACATTATATTTTAAAAAATGGAAAGGCCGGCCCCGGGGATGGGGTCCCCGGGGCCTTAAAATGGCCAGAGGAGGGGGCCACGCTGCCCCCTCAAAATAATACATATAGAGGCCATGCCCCGGGGGATGGGGTCCCGGGGCCAATACAGGCCAAGGGAAGGGTGGCCACGCGGCCCCCTTCCCGTTTTTTTTAAGGTAATTTAAAAAAGGGGTAAGGCCCTGGGGGATGGGGTCCCCAGGGCCCAAAAAGAGAAAAAGGAAGGGGGCCACACAGCCCCCTTCAGAGAGAAAAAAACAAAAAAAAAACGATCGGGCCCGCAGGCCCGCCCCTTCCTTCACCACTCTGCAAACGCGCCCCTGGCGCGTTTGCAGAGGGAAGCAATTCCCCTTGAATACTGGGGGTCCCTGAGGGCCAACTAGCCCACCAGGTACCTCCAGTATGCGCCAGGGGCTGCCTTGCAGAGAGGTGTACAGAGGCCACGCCCCTTTTACACCTCTCTGCAACGCAGCTCTGTGGCGCTTTGGAGGTATATGGTGGGCTAGTTGGACTCCGGGGACCCTCAGGATTCAAGGGGACTTAATCCCCCAACTTAAAACGCGCCACGGGCGCGTTTGCACAGTGGTGAAGGGAGGGCGGGGCTTCAGGTGACATGTGTGCAAACAGGCCCCGTGGCGCGTTTTAAGATGGGGAATTAAATCCCCTTCAATCCTGAGGGTCCCTGGGGGCCAACTAGCCCAACAGGTACATCCAGAAAGCGCCACAGAGCTGCGTTGCAGAGAGGTGTAAAAGGGGTGTGGCCTCTCTACACGTCTCTGCAACGCAGCCCCTGGCGCATATTGGAGGTTCCTGGTGGGCTAGTTGGCCCCTAGGGACCCTCAGGATTCAAGGGGACTTAATCCCCCAACTTAAAACGCACCACGGGGTGCGTTTGCACAGATGTCACCTGAGGCCCCGCCCCCTCCCTTCACCATTGTGCAAATATTCTTCTAAAATCATCCGAAATACGAATTCCGATTTACTCACCTGTTATAAGGAGAGACCTCAGTGCTGCATCTTTCAGCCCAGTACTGGTCCTGAAAAGTAATTTTAACCGTACTTACCAGTAACTTGAATTTCCTTCCATAGGATATCATTGCCTGCTTTTGCTGAAAAAGTTTCTAAGTGTTGATTTTGAAACATACAAATATTCCTCTAAAATCAGCCGAAAGACGAATTCCGATTTACTCACCTGTTATAAGGAGAGACCTCAGTGCTGTATCTTTTAGCCCAGTACTGGTCCTGAAAAGTAATTTTAACCGTACTTACCGGTAACTTGAATTTCCTTCATAGGCTAACATTGACTGGTTTCACTTGGAAATTCTTCTAAGTGTGGAGTTTTGGAACTTTAAAATATTCCTCTAAAATCAGCCGAAATACGAATTCCGATTTACTCACCTGTTATCAGGAGAGACCTCAGTGCTGCATCTTTCAGCCCAGTACTGGTCCTGAAAAGTAATTTTAACCGTACTTACCGGTAACTTGAATTTCCTTCATAGGCTAACATTGACTGGTTTCACTTGGAAATTCTTCTAAGTGTGGAGTTTTGGAACTTTAAAATATTCCTCTAAAATCAGCCGAAATACGAATTCCTATTTACTCACCTGTTATCAGGAGAGACCTCAGTGCTGCATCTTTCAGCCCAGTACTAATCCTCAAAAGTAATTTTAGCCGTACTTACCAGTAACTTGAATTTCCTTGCATAGGATATCATTGCCTGCTTTTTGCTGAAAAAGTTTCCAAGTGTTGATTTTGGAACTTTAAAATATTCCTCTAAAATCAGCCGAAATCCGAATTCTGATTTACTCACCTGTTATCAGGAGAGACCTCAGTGCTGCATCTTTCAGCCCAGTACTGGTCCTGAAAAGTAATTTTAACCGTACTTACCGGTAACTTGAATTTCCTTCATAGGCTAACATTGACTGGTTTCACTTGGAAATTCTTCTAAGTGTGGAGTTTTGGAACTTTAAAATATTCCTCTAAAATCAACCAAAGTACGAATTCCAATTTACTCACCTGTTATCAGGAGAGACCTCAGTGCTGCATCTTTTAGCCCAGCACTGACCCTGAAAAGTAATTTTAACCGTACTTACCGGTAACTTGAATTTCCTTCATAGGCTAACATTGACTGGTTTTCAGCAAAAAAGTTTCAAAGTGTTGATTTTCACAAACTACAAATATTCCTTAAAAATCGCCTGTATGACTTAAACGCATTATTTCAACTGTTTACAGGAGATGCACCAGTGCTGGATCCAGGATCCAACACTGAGTAAGAAAAAGTAACGATAACAGTTTTTACCTGCTAAGTGAATTTCCTTCCATAGGATAACATTGGTGATTCTATGAGAAAAAGTTTCTAAGTGTCAACTTTTAAAATACAATAATATTCCTTAAAAATCACGACTGTAACCAAAACGCTTTTACTCAACTGTTTACAGGAGATGTACCAGGACTGAATCTAGGATCCAGTCCTGTGGTTAGAAAAGTAATCCATAAAGTAACTAATTGCATTTAACTAGAAATTCACATTGAGCTGAATGTTGCATTGTGTTTGAAAATGTGTTGCCCATTGCAACAACTGTAACTACTGTACTTAAAAGTGTATTGCCTATCTGCAAAGTATTTAAACTAAAGTAATTCATTAAGAGAAAGTATTTTTGTAATGTAATGTATAATGTAATTACAATGTAATTTAAAAAATAAAATATGTAAAAAAAAATTGTTTCTAAAAATGTAGTAAATCAGTATGAAAAAAATTAATATAACAATTAATACATTTAAAAATTGTCATTTACAAAACCTTTGAAATTCACTAAAAAAACGTAGGTTTCAGGCACGTTATAGTTAGAAATTAGCATTTAAAAAACCTTTGAAATTCACTGAAAAAACCATAGGTTTCAGACACGTTATAGTTACAAATTAGCATTTAAAAAACCTTTGAAATTCACTGAAAAAACCATAGGTTTCAGACACGTTATAGTTACAAATTAGCATTTAAAAAACCTTTGAAATTCACTGAAAAAACCATAGGTTTTAGGGACAGTTATAGTTACTTGGACATTGCACTCGTACAAAACCCGTGAAATTCCCCGTTATAGTTAGTTCAGCTAACTATAACTCGCGCCCGCAATGCACTGCTGATGACGTCACATATTACATCACTCATGACATGGTCAGTGACATCACTGATGACATCACTGATGACATCTCAAATGACATCACTGATGACATCATCCACGTGATAATCTGATGCACCGCCTCACACCCTAATATAACCTTTGATACACCCACTCTAAATTACAGACTGCCATTCGCAAAACCATAGACACTCCAACACCAATAACTACATACCCACTCACTGATTCTTAGGTCTACACACACACATCCACTCACTCACCCGTACAGTCACTCATACTTATGGTCACTCAGTACAGGACTATCATATGCACTCATACTCCTATATAGACACTCAAACACCGCCACTCATCCATAGAGGTACTCACACACCTAGTCAGTCATGCAAATAATTAAACACACTACCATTTACTCACCTATACAGTTATACACACACCACCCCACTTACTCATACAAATACTAGCACATTCTTACGCTCTTATACAATCACTGATACAAGCACACACTCATCCATACAGCCACTATCACAATCAGTCACTCTCGCTTATAGCTATTTATATACTCCAACACACATATATACTGCCTTTCACATATGTAGTTACTCACACATGTACCACTGGGACATACATTCACTCACTAACACACTCTTACACACACTTACCCACCCATAAAGTCTATCACAGATGCACTCTTGAAACCATCCACCCAGTGAATCACCCACTCACACATCTATGCACAGAGTCGCACACACCCCTCCCACACAAACACTCAGGCACCCATACAGATACTCACACAAGCATTCAATAACTCAAATAGACACTCATGTAGCTATTCACAAACACATGCAGCCACTTACACAGCAACAGACAGACGGATACAGACATTCACCCAGTTTAGTCACTAACCCATGCATTCAGTACGATACGTTAAATCACTCACTTATACAGTCAGTCACGCACCTACTAAATCATCCATACAGACACTTACACACCCACTCATTCTTCAATACGTCTTTTCCTATATATATTAAAAATATTTAAACTTTAGAGAAACACACAGTCACTGGATGATGTCATCAGTGATGTCATTTGAGATGTCATCAGTGATGTCATCAGTGATGTCACTGACCATGTCATGAGTGATGTAATATGTGACGTCATCAGCAGTGCATTGCGGGGGCGCGAGTTATAGTTAGCTGAACTAACTATAACGGGGGAATTTCATGGGTTTTGTACGAGTGCAATGTCCAAGTAACTATAACTGTCCCTAAAACCTATGGTTTTTTCAGTGAATATATATATATATTTATTTACATGCACACACACATATGTATGTGTGTATGCTGATGTACACATATATATAAATCAAAACTATAATTAAAACTATTAATTTTAATTTCTATTATAATTTTCTATTTTTTGTTTACTAATATTAGTATATATACATATATACATGCACACACATGCATATATAAATATATATATATTTACACACACATAAAATTACAAATACAATATATATATATATCAATTAAACTGAAATAAACTTTAACATTGCCAATTGAATTAAATATCAAAATTTTACTAAAAACATCTTCAAAATAACATATATTTCTTAATATAAATAATATAAATTTAAATACACAAACACATAATAATATATATTTAAACAATACTAACTAAACTTTAAATTGTTAGAAATAATAAATATACTATTCCCACTCCAGTCTGTGCAACAATAGGGAAAGCATTGCACTCAGGAGGGGTAAAATATATTATTCCCACTCCAGTCGGTGCGACAGTAGGGAAAGTATTGGACTGAGGAGGGGTAAAATGTACTATTCCCACTTCAGTCTATTCAACAGTAGGGAAAGCGTTGGACTGTGCAGGGGTAAAATTTACTATTCCCACTCTAGTCTGTGCAACAGTAGGGAAGCATTGGACACCAAAGGGGTAAAATTGACTATTCCCACTCCAGTCCATGCAACAGTAGAGAGAGAGAGAGAGAGAGAAACAAATAACATATTTTAAAAACTGCATTAAATAATCAAAAATATAAAATTGTAAATATAAACATTATGGGGCAGATAACGCTATTCGACAGTTGGACTGTAGAAATCCATCTGAAGACCTTACGGAAAATTCTGATGGTATTGAAGCAGGTGGAGGTGACAAAGTTGACCTGTTGTCTCATGGAGAGCTCGCTGTCGAGGATGATAAAGAGGTCGCGGACGTGGGTGGTGGGGGTGGATGCTGGTACGAGGGGCCACCAGGAGTTGTCCCATGGTGATGGGGGCTTCTGAAGAGGAGCACTTTGGTTTTGTTGGAGTTGAGTTTGAAGCAGTTGGCTCTCATTCAGTTGACGACGTCAGTCATGGTGTTCTGGAAGCTCGCTCTAGTTGTGTCCATGTCTTTGGTGAGGGAGAGTATGAGCTGGGTGTTGTTGGCGTAGGAGATGATGTTGAGGGCCGTGGCTGCTTGTCATGTGGACATTGAACAGTGGGGGTCTGGGTGAGGAACACTGGGGTATGCCCCAGATGATGCTCTTTGGGGCAGAGTTGTATGGCGGGAGGTGGATTCTCTGAGTGCGCCTGGTGAGGAAATTAGCTTGAGGGTGTTGCCACAGATGCCAATGTGGTGAAGTCTTTGGATGAGGAGGTGGTGGGAGACTATGTGGAAGGCCCCTGAAAGGTCGAGGAGGATCAGGGCTGCTGACTCGCTGTGGTCAAGGATGGCTCTGATGTCATCAGTGGCAGCTATAAGGGCGGTTTCAGTCCTGTGATTTGAGAGGAAGCCAGATTGGGAGGGGGTCGAGTAGGTGGTTGGATTATTTATTTAATTTCTCCTCATCGTCGTCTGTCGAAATCCCCCAACCTGGCCCCACTGCACCATTGATCTTACCTGCACGGGTCACAGCTGGTCAGAGGGTTCATGGGGCCACAAGCTGCATCAGAGCCACCTTCACAGGATTATTTCCCCCACCCTCCGACCACCTCCAGTGGATTATTTGCCCCCACCCTCTGACCACCAAGACTGACCCCTCCCCCTGCTTTGAAGGCAATTACCCAGCCTAAAAAGCCAATGCAGGGTATGGCTGACCGCAAATTCAGGAATGAGAAAGTCTACACACCAGGGGCTCGAGCACACTAGCCCCTTCTGGCCCCACTGTCTCATAGAAACCTTAAAGAATAATCAGCTGTCTGATGGAAGGTGCAGGCTACTCTCTGTTGGATCTCCACAAAGGAATGTCAGATGGATGCATCACCCCATTCCTTGCCGACACACCAAATATTCACCTCGCCATGTTCCCTTAAGTAAGATATTGCATTACTGTGTGCCAAAAAGACAATCACTAATTCTCTATTTCTGATAGCTTTCCTCCATATGCCACAGTGACGCAGCCTATGTGAAAATAGAGAGGACCTGAATCCCTTCTCATGCTCCACAGTGGATGTCACCTTGCTTGGCCTACTGACAAATGAAGGGCTGAGAAACTTGCAAACCACTGCAAACAGCACAGTCGGGAACCACCTCAAAAACCACAAGGGTAAAGTTAATTGGCAATGCACTTGCTCTTGCATAAGGACACCCCTGGGCAGCCCAAGAAACAACACACTACCTCTCCACTGTTCTGGTCCGAGGTTTATCACTCTCTGTCTCTACCACTAACCGAGTGGATGGATCATCGCTGCCCCTGCAGCAGACGAGGGGCAAGAACATTACAGGTGGATGGGCGAGAATGGTGTTTTGCCTCCTTGGAGGTTACCTCGTCTTTGGTCTTTGTCCCCATGGGCCGTCAGTGCCCCGGCACAGCACAAGCCCGATCTCCAGCCACAACTGATAGCATACCTGCTCTTGTCACGTGATGGCCAGTCTTAGGGCAGAGTAATCGATTCAGTGTAGTGGTCTTACGATGAACTTTAACGGAAGAAAGAGATCCTCTCATTTCATTTTAAACATAAATATTCGTATTTCATTTCAGGATGTCTTAGCTTCCTGCCCATGACAATTTTCAGCCTTTATTAGTTGTAATGAATGATATTCTTTTAGGAGGCCACTCTCAAAATTTCAAAGTATTTCAAGTTCCATTACTTTACCACTCCTGATAATCCTTATACCACTCCTGTTTGTAAGATTTCCAATCATGATCTGAGACTAGACATGAGAATGAGAAAAATATCTTAACTACATTCATGCTTAGAGAAATTACTTTCCAAAATGATCTTGATTCATTATGCTACAATACTTCAGTCAGGGAATACCATAGAGTGCCATTGCTAAATCTCCTTTATGTTAAATTCAGATTGGAAAGTTTTTCTTTAAAATCACTAGGTTGCACTTCTCATTAAAGCTTTTTCCACATTCTGCGCAGTGGAAGGGTTATTCACCAGTATGGATTTGTACGAACAGTTTGCTTGTCTGAGTAATGGTTTCCACAAATGATGTGCCCAAACAGGGTTTCTCAGCAGTGTGGATTATTCTCACATTTACCACACTAAAATCGCCTTGACTAAGTACGTATTCTCCAATGCTGGAAAAAACTTGTGCTTTGAGTGAAGCTTTTCCACATTCTGTGCATTTATGTAGTTTCTACCATGTATGGATTTTTTTAAATAATTCTTTTTATTGAACAACTGGGAATCGATAACATAAGGTACATCATTTTGTTGTTAATTCAATAGTACATTACATTTACATTCTGATCAGTACGATGTATGGATTATTTGATGTCTCAATAGTGTTCTGTTTCCCACATTCAATGCACTTAAGGCTCCTCACCACAGTGGATTCATTCATGCACCAACACATTGTAAGTATTATTTAATCTTCTACTGCGTTCTGTATACTGTAAAGGCTTCCCACCTGTATGAATTCGATGATGTCTTAACACTGTGCTCTTTGCAGCAACGTTTTCTCACATTTTGTACACCCATAGGGTTTCTCACCAGTGTGTATTTTCGATATCTTGAGAAGCCTTTCCAACATTCAGTACACTAATAGTGTTTCCCATTAGTGTGGATTTTTTGATGCTTCACTAATGTTTCCTTCGCAATGAATCATTTTCCACCATCTGTATAGTCATAGAGTTTCTCACCAGTGTGGACTCTATGATGTATCAACAAATAGGGAGTATTATTGAATATTTTCTCACATTCTGTACACTGAAAATGTTTCTCACTAGTATGTATTCTCTGATGATTCACCAGTCCCTGCTTCTCACTGAAGAGTTTTCCACATTCTGTGCACTAATAGAGTTACTCACCAGTATGGTATCTTTGATGTATCAACAGTCCTCTCTTCACAACAAAGCTTTTCTCACATGTTAGTGTTTCTCACTAATATGGACTCTGATGCTTCACCAATTCTCCCCTCTCAATAAATCTTTTTCCACATTCTGTAAGGTCATAGGGTTTTTCACCAGTATGGATTATCTGATGTTCCAACAAATTGTATGTATTAACATATCTTTTCCCACAGTCTCTACATTAAAAAGGTTTTGCAACGGTATGAATTCTCTGATGACCCAGCAGTGTGCTCTTGCGAGTGAAGCTTTTTCCACATTCTGTACACTGAAAGGGTTTCTCATCAATATGAATTCTCTGATGTAGCAAAAGCCCTCGCTTCTGACTGAAGTTTTTCTCACATTCTGTACATTGATATTGTTTCTCACCAGTATGGATTCTTTGATGTACCAACAAATTGTATGCATTAACAAAGCTTTTACCACATACTGTACATTGAAATGGTTTCTCACCAGTATGGATTCTCTGATGTGCTAACAAAATGCATCTATGAGCAAAGCTTTTCCCACATTCTGTACATTGAAAGGGTTTTTCATTATTATGGATTCTCTGATGTTGCACCAGGTTGCCCTTCAAACTGAAGCTTTTACCACATTCAGCACAGTGGTAGGGTTTCTCACCGGTATGGATTCTCTGATGTGCGAGCAGTGCACTTGCTTGAGTGAAGCTTCTCCCACATTCTGTACACTGAAAGGGTTTCTCACCAGTATGGAGTCTCTGATGTGCGAGCAGTATACTTGCTTGAGTGAAACTTCTCCCACATTCTGTACATTGAAAGGGTTTTTCATTATTATGGATTCTCTGATGTTGCACCAGGATGCCCTTCAAACCGAAACGTTTACCACATTCAGCACAGTGGTAGGGGTTCTCACCTGTATGGATTCTCTGATGCACAAGCAGTGCACTAGTTGGAGTGAAGCTTCTCCACATTCTGTACATTGATCGGGTTTCTCATCAGCATGGATTCTCTGATGCTGTGCTAGGTGGTATTTCACACTGAAGCTTTTCCCACATTCTGTACATTGAAAGGGTTTTTCACCAATATGGATTCTCTGATGCTTCACCAGCCTACACATCTCACTGAAGCTTTCTCCACATTCTGTACACTGAATGTTTTTCACCAGTATGGGATCTCTGATGCTGTACCAGGTTGTGCTTCACTCTGAACCTTTTGTCACATTCAGCACAGTGGTAGGGTTTCTCACTAGTATGGATTCTCTCATGTACCAACAAATGGTATCTTTTAACAAAGCTTTTCCCACATTCTGTACATTGAAAGGGTTTCTCACTAGTATGGGTTTTCTGATGCTTTAACAGCCTACGCTGCTCACTGAAACTTTCTCCACATTCAGTGCAGTTGAAGGGGTTCTCACCAGTATGGATTCTTTGATGTACCAACAAATTGTATGCATTAACAAAGCTTTTACCACATACTGTACATTGAAAGGGTTTTTCATTATTATGGATTCTCTGATGTTGCACCAGGTTGCCCTTCAAACTGAAGCTTTTACCACATTCAGCACAGTGGTAGGGTTTCTCACTGGTATGGATTCTCTGATGTACGAGCAGTGCACTTGCTTGAGTGAAGCTTCTCCCACATTCTGTACACTGAAAGGGTTTCTCACCAGTATGGATTCTCTGATGTTCGAGCAGTGCACTTGCTTGAGTGAAGCTTCTCCCACATTCTGTACACTGAAAGGGTTTCTCACCAGTATGGATTCTCTGATGCTTAACCAGGTTGCCCTTCAAACTGAAACGTTTACCACATTCAGCACAGTGGTAGGGTTTCTCACCGGTATGGATTCTCTGATGTACGAGCAGTGCACTTGCTTGAGTGAAGCTTCTCCCACATTCTGTACACTGAAAGGGTTTCTCACCAGTATGGATTCTCTGATGCTTAACCAGGTTGCCCTTCAAACTGAAACGTTTACCACATTCAGCACAGTGGTAGGGTTTCTCACCGGTATGGATTCTCTGATGTACGAGCAGTGCACTTGCTTGGAGTGAAGCTTCTCCCACATTCTGTACACTGAAAG